>PVHT021183666.1:33075236-33144433 GCA_004024745.2 Catagonus wagneri
AAAAGACAAAAAAAAAAAAAAAGCTAAAGACAGAGCAAAGAGAACAGCACAGCAGATCGTGGCGGCAAGACCTACGGGACTGGAGGAAAACTGGGGGATAGCTGAGCAGACAGGAGGGTGAGCAGAGGGACAGGCACAGAAGCCCTCAGCCCTGCCAGAGACAGGAGACCCCCTGGCTGGAGAGGGAACTCTTGCTGGGGGCGGGGGCAGGGGAGCAGTTAGCTGGGTGTGAGGGACCACAGCCAAGCAAGAGAATGAAATTGGAGTGGGGACAGCACAGCTAACATATCTGCGGTCACCCCCAAGGAGCAGCGTGATGACTTTTTTCAGAGCACCGTCCTGTCTGCCTGAGCTGACACTGCACACTCAGCCCATCCAGTCTGTCTCCGCCGCTAGCACATCTGCCTTAGGAGGTCAGAACGGGTCCCGTGTCACCTCGATGACCACAGTGTCCAGAGCAGTTCCTGGCACACGGAGGTTAAGCTCCTTGTCCCAAGTCACCTGATTCACTAGAAGGCACCGATATTTCGTGAGCACATGTTACAAGGCCTGACGCCGGGATGAATGCTGGGGGTACGGTGGGGAACAAAACAAAACAGGACCCCGCCTCAGAGCTTGACCTTGGAGGTGAATAGAGAGAAATGCCAGTATTTAAACAAAAAGATTATAATTACTGTAGAGCTAGGACTGGACTCTGACCGTGGTGCCTCCTGGTGCCCAAGCCCAACTAAAGGAAAATTTCAGCTGGGGAAAAAGTTAAAGTAAGTGCCTTTTTTTTTTTTTTTTAATCTTTTTTTGTCTTTCTAGGGCCGCACCCGCGGCATATGGAGGTTCCCAGGCTAGGGGTCCAATTGGAGCTGTAGCCACCGGTCTACACCACAGCTGCAGCAATGCCAGATCCTTAAACCACGGAGTGAGGCCAGAGATCGAACCTGCGTCCTCATGGATGCTAATCGGGTTCGTTAACCGCTAAGCCACGATGGAACTCCTCTGTTTTCTTTCTGGCTGTGTCTATGGCAGGTGGAAGTTCCCAGGGCAGGGATCAAACCTGCACCATAGCATCAACCCAGGCCACCTCAGTGACCATGCCTGATTCTTAACCTGTTGTGCCCCAAGAGAACTCCTAAGGTAAGTGTTTGAAGTTTGGCCTTGGTTTCTTCTGGGGATCCCACACTTCTTGTAATAGATGCCTAAGGAGCAGAAACACCCACCAGAGGCTCTGAATATTTAACCTTAAGAGCTCATTCTGCCTCCAGTCCAATCCCCATAAGAAGGAGGAGAAATTCCAGGCTTCGATGGGTGAAAACAGAAAGCAGCATAAACCAGCGTTCAGGAAGGTCTGAGTTCAAATCCTTTGTAACCTTGGGCAGGTTATGCAACCTCTGTGATCTGATTTCCTTATTACTGAAATGGGGACACGAATTCGCGTGTCATAGGTTGTTGCAAAGATGACATAAAATGATACCTACAGAGCACTCAACACTGTGCCTGGTACACAGTGAGAGCTCACTAAACGGATGATCCAAACCAGTTCCACTTGTTGCTTTCATGACTCAGTCTCTAACTGCTACATTCCCAAAAGCCAAGCCAAAAGCTACTCAGAATTCAAACCCAAGAACATGCACTCGAAATGCTCAGAACATAAATTGCTATCTAGTTGAGTGACTGGAGGAATGATCTCAAACTCCCATACTGGGCGGACTCTGCAGGAAGGACTTTCATTTCCATTTCTTGCTCCACCCTATTTTCTCCTCCAGTTCAGGCAAATGCAACCATGTCCCTAACAGATCACATCTTGTCTCGTGGCAAGGGTCCAAGCACGGGCTGGATTCCGCTGGTGCAAGTTGTGGCAGAGCTCAGAACACAACACCTCCGAGAAAGCGTAAGAACACAACTTTCAAGCCCAAAGTACACATAAACTCCCAAACACACTTGGCTCTGGAGAGGAAAGGAGAACCAGTCAAGGCACGCTTTGCTTGCCTCAAAGCTCAAGAAAAGGTTATTCTGGCATGCAGATACAGACATCTTTGTGTCTCCCTTCTTGTACCACTCAAACGCTCCATAATTGGTCTATTTTACTAATGTCTCTGATTCTTTATCCCTCATTTATGACCAATCCTGTGCAACGTGGCTTCCTCCTGGCTTCCCCTCTCGTGGCATCATATTCCCCAGGGTCAGCTGCAATCATCTTGTCACCAATTTGGCAGCCTTCCCTCAGGTCCCTTCGGGTCTCTGCTGCCCCCTCCTCTCCCCTTCCTGAGACTCTCTCCTCCTTGGCTTCTGGTTCTCTTCCAGCTTCTGCTCTCCATCCCAGAGTGAGGCACTGCCCCCCTCCCGCTCATCATGGGGAGAACTCCTTTAATCTATGGCTTCTGGTCCATGTCGCCAGAACCGCTCTTCTCAGCCCAGCCCTCAGCCCTGCATTTCCAACCGTCTCTTAGACCTGTCCTGTGGATGAACCACTGCCTTCTCCAACTCACTGCATCCCACACCGGATGCATCAACTCCCCTTCTCCACCTCCAACAGCCGCATTTCCATCAATGGTACCACTGTGAACTATGGAGTGTAAATTTTCATCTTCTTTGGCTCCTATCTTTAAAGTCTAAGACAGCCACAAACCCTATGGGTCTCCCTTTGCAATATCTCTTCTATTGGTCCTTTGCTCCATTTTAACCACTGTTAACCACATGACCTCATGGAGAGGTTGCTGCGGCTGCGTCTGAATAGGGCCCATGCTTCTTGTCCAGCTACCAGATGAATATTCCTAATGTGGTCTGCCATTTCACTTCTTTGCCCAAAATGACTTCACTGGCTTCCCACCACTGCTTTCAGGACAATGTCCAAGTGCTTTAGTCCAGCATTCAGGGTCTAGAAAAGGAGTGGGCAAACGATAGTCCATGGGCCAAATCCAGCCCACCACCTGTGTCTGTAAATAAAGCATTATTGGAACATGGCCACGCCATCATTTACATATTATCTATGGCTGCTTACCCGCTACAATTGCAGAGTTGAGTAGTTATGACAGAGACCATATGGTCTATGAAGCCGAAAATATTTACCATCTGATCCTTTACAGAAAAAGTCTGCTGACCCTGGTCTAGAATAATCAGCCACCAGCAGATCCTGCCAAAGTTCTTATTCATCACTCCTTTGATGAAGTTTCTGCTCCTGTGGATCTTCCGCTGAGCCCACTTTTTTTTACATTTTACACCCTCCTTCTCAAGTCTGAAAAGCTTACTTCACTCCTCCCTGGACCCGTCCATCCTCCAAAACACCAGCCAAAGCTCCACCTCTGTGTGTTGCCATCTGCATCCACCCCCCGTACCTCTGGATGCTTCTCCTCTAGCTTTTCTCTCCGCACTGACTGTGGAAACCTACAGTCGGCTCCACTTCGGATCTCTTCTACTTACACTGGGGGCTCCTCTGGGGCCCTGGCCTGAGCTCTTTCACAGACCAACGCCAACGATAACTACCTTGCCCTGCGTTCCAAATACAAATCCTTGATGGCACAATTCGGTAAGAAGGCATCAAACACACTTACCAGTGAAGGCCTAGCATTCCACATTTGAAAAGTTAAGCTTGGGTCCAAAAGCATGCACTCTAGCCAGCACCACCTAAAAGCCAATGGAATAAGAGTTTAGCTTGAAAAGAGAATATTTATCCATTTCATTGAAATTTACAACTCCCAATAAGGTTCGATTTACTGTCTTCCCAGGATGCCCATCTCTGCTTCCGTGCCTAGAAAATACTGCTCATCCTTCAAATCCACGGGACAGTCTTTCCCTGGAAGCCACTCCAGTGCCCCAGACAGGCCAGGCAGGCGCCCCCTCCTCTTGGCTGGCGAGAACCCTGGTGAGATGTTTATGATAAATACGGTGCAATGCAGCTGATTTCTTATTTGGGAAGGGGGGAGGGTCCCTAGACTGTAAGTTTATCAAGAGATCTAGTAAACTCACCCCTTCCCTTATGCGGACTGCTGCCTAGAACACTACGAGAGTTTAGACAGTCCTCAATAATTTTTTTTTTTTTTTTGCTTTTTAGGGCCGCATCTGAGGCATATGGAAGTTCCCAGGCTAGGGGTTGAATCGCAGCTACATCCGCCGGCCTACACCACAGCCACAGCAACACGGGATCCGAGCCACATCTGTGACCTACACCACGGCTCCCGGCAACACCGGATCCTTAACCCACCGAGCGAGGCCAGGGATCGAACCCGCAACCTCATGGTTCCTAGTCGGATTCATTTCCACTGAGCCACAACGGGAACTCCTCCATCAATAAATATTTTTAAAATAGGTGGGAAATAACCCACTCAATTTGTGAACACATGCCCAGCTATCTAAAATTCTGCTAGGTCACAGTGTGCATCATTGCATGCTTCAGTCCCACTGCTTTTAATAGGCAATGGTTTAACAGGAAGGATTAATGAGATTAATTTCCTAAATGCACACCTTTGGGACGATGCCTCCCTGGGGAGAAACTCTGTGGGGTTTCCAGAACCTAAGAAGGCAAGCCCAACTCCACAGCCAGGCTGCCAGGCCTGCACCAACTGGCCCAGCCTCGGCTTGTGTGCTCTATCCCAGCGGACCCTTCAATCCAGACGGAGAGGACGGATGGCCAGTCCCTTCACTCAGCACTCCTTCCAGCTGGCTATCTTCCTCCCCTTCTCTCCGCATGATCTCTTTTTACTGAAATGACCTTCATTTCAACATCATATTCTAGACCAAGGTCATGGTACGGCCCAATAAAGGCATGGGGTGGGTGGGTGTGTGTGTGTGTGTGTGTGTGTGTGTGTGTGGTGGTAAAATACAGATAAAATTTACAAGCTTAGCCGTTTTTAAGTGTGCAGCTCAGTGGTGTTACATACATTCATGGTATTGGGCAACTATCAGCATCCATCCCCAGAACTCTTTTCATCCTCAAGATCAAAACTTTCTATCCCTTAAACAACAACGCTGCCTTCTCCCGTCCTCCCAGTCCACGGCACCCAAACAGCTTCTGTGGAATGAATGAATGAATGAATGACCAAGTGAAGACGTGAACGAATCTAACCTCAACCCTCCCTCCAAAAGCCAGAAGCACTGTTTCTTCCTGCTGGGCTCCCACAGCACTTCCTCACATCTTTCTCAGACTTACTTCAATCAATCTTAAATGACCTTTTCTGCACTCTCGTATTCTCCTTCAAGGTGGGAACTGGGATTTATCTGCGAGGCTAACCTTGGATCCAGAGCATGCACTCGGCCACTCCAGCACCGCGTTAGATCCAGGGGGCAGGTCTCCGTCTTCCGCTTACAGCCTTTGCTACCAGTGAACCACTTCCTCTAGGTTGACCGCTCTCATCACCTGGCCTCCAGGATGGCACCCTGGTTTTCCACCCATCTCACCAGCTGTTCTTTCCCTTGGCTGGTTCTTGTTCATCTCTCCCGCTCCGTTACTGTCAGAGGGGCCCAGGGCTCCATCCTTGTTCTCCTCTCTTCTCTGTGTACCTTCGATCACCCCTGGGGCATCTCACCTAGCTTCCTACCACCTAGATGCCGAGGATGCTGGGCTTTCTCTCTAGGCAAGGACCCCTCGTCTAGACTCCTCCTTGCTGACATCCTACTGCCTGCATCAGAGTAAGATACCAAGTGGTCTGTGTGAGACATGTTCAATCACGTCTCAAACTTCATGTCTCGCAGAGACCCCTGACCTTCCCCGAGACACGCCCCTCCCAAAGCTCACCCATGTCAGCCTAAGGCACCAGTCTTCCTGTGGCCCAGGCCCAGGTCTGGAGTCATTCTTGTCTCCTCTCTTTTCCTCTCACTCCACATCCAGTCCTCACCCAAACTGGTTTTGACCTTCAAAACATATTCAGAATGCGACCATTTCTCACCTCCTCCACCATCACTATCCTAGCGGATTGCGACAGCCTCCTAATTGCTGTCCTTGCTTTTCCTGCTTCTATTCTTGGCGTCACTCCCACCTCCACCCATAGCCTATGCTCAATACAGGAGGGAATCTGTTTCAACATAAGTCAGATTATGTCATTTCTTTGCTTAAAATCCTTACAAGACTTCCTAGCAAGGACGATTCCGAGGAATAAATGTTTGTAAAGTAGACCTGCAGGCCCAGGGGCAGGCTGGTTGGGGAGGGAGGGTCTTCAGGCCAGTTTCCTCCTCCCAACCATCTATTTCTCGACGGATAGTTCTGATCCATCTCCTATTATCTGAGTCCTGAAAGCAAGGGAATTTTTTTTTTTCTTCTCTTTTTAGGACCGCAACTGCAGCATATGGACGTTCCCAGGTTAGGGGTTGAATCGCAGCTGCAGCTGCCGGCCTACACCACAGCCACAGCAACGCCAGATCCGAGCCACATCTGCGACCTACCCTTCAGCTCACGGCAACGCCAGATCCTTAACCCACTGAGCGAGGCCAGGGATCGAACCTGCGTCCTCAGGGATGTTCCTCGTATTCATTATCACTGAGCCCTGATGGGAACTCCGAAAGGGAACTTATTATTATTTTTTTTTTTAGGGCCGCATCCACAGCATATGCAGGATCCGAGACGCGTCTGTGACCTACACCACAGCTCACGGCAACGCCGGATCCTTAACCCACTGAGCAAGGCCAGGGATCGAACCCGCAACCTCATGGTTCCTAGTCGGATTTGTTAACCACTGCACCACGATGGGAACTCTGAAAGGGAACTTTTCTAAGGGGAGAAAAATAGCATCAATCAGCTTCCTTTTCCAGTTGGGACACCAAAAGAAGCCAGTCACACTCACATCTCTTAGGCAGTAAGGTATGTCCAGTTTGCTGCCACTTAACACCGAGTTTCCAAAGATAAAGCTGGCCTTCCGGAGAACAGCCGGTACCCGCGGTGCTGGTGGTGGATCCTCCTGAAGCCCCGTCTCCCTGCGCCCCCAGCTGGTCACCAAGCCCTGTTTGCCTAACAGGCTCCAGACCCCACCCCGCTCCTTGGCCTCGCGGATGCTGTGACTGGAGGCCAAGTCCACATGAAAGAAGGACCCAAGGACTCACGAGCACAGCACGAGCACAGCTCTCATCAGCTCAGTTCCCCTCAGAACTACGGCAGCAGCCTCTCAACCAGTCTCCCCTGCTCTACTCACTGACTTATTTCCAACCACAACTTTACACAGTGATGATTTTAGGAAAACCTAAATTTGATCAAGTCCCCAGCTTAAAACTCTCCCAAGAGTTCCTACATTGCCATACTATAAATTCTTCAAAAGATATCCCAGTAAACCATAGTAAATATTCTTTTTTTTTTTGGCGTTTTGCTTTTTTTTTTTTTAATCTATGGCCGCACCCGCGGCATATAGAGGTTCCCAGGCTAGGGGTCTAACAGGAGCTGTAGCCGCCGGCCTTCGCCACAGCCACAGCAACGCGGGATCCAAGCTGCGTCTGCGACCTACACCACAGCTCACGGCAACGCCAGATCCTTAACCCACTGAGCAAGGCCAGGGATCGAACCCGCAACCTCATGGTTCTTAGTCGGATTCGTTAACCACTGAGCCACGAAGGGAACTCCTAAATATTCTTTTTTAATCTTCCCTGGATGCTTTCCTCCTGCCTTCTTCTTAGAAAGGCCTTGCACCAGCCAGCAGGGGTGGGGAAGCCATCCAGTTCAGATTAGAGGAGTCCACTCCCTGCCAGCGGTAGCCCCAGAAGGACAGGTACATCACACCGGCTGGGCCCATCGGAGCCTTCCTCTAGAACTGAAATATGGACGCAGAGAAAGGAGTTCTCCCTTCCCTGGAATTGCTAAATGAGGGCTGTCAATGGTGGCGCCCTCCAGGGAGGATGGCCTGTCTGCAGCAGGAAGATTGATGCTAATGCACCAGATGGACCACCAGCAGCATCAACTCCCATTCTGGAACCTCTTGCTCTGTAAACCCCTACAGCCTCCTTCCCCAGTTACGGAACCACTAATTCCCCACTCAAGCCTCGGCTAGCTGGAGTCCCAACAGGCCCCCCGTGACATTTCCTGTATCTGGGCCTTTTTCCTATCTTGTTTCCTCTGCCCAGAACGCACGCTCCTTGGGTTTTTACGCAGCAGCCAGGCTTCCTCTGTGAAGCCAGCCCGAAGGAATGCACAGTTAGCCCAATCTTTCTGGATATGCTCTAAAAGGGCTAGAAGGAGTTCCCGCCGTGACTCAGTGGTTAACGAATCCGACTAGGAACCATGAGGTTGCGGGTTCGATCCCTGGCATCGCTCAGTGGGTTAAGGATCCGGCGTTGCCGTGAGCTGTGGTGTAGGTTGCAGACGCGGCTCGGATCCTGCGTTGCTGTGGCTGCGGTATACGCCGGCACCTACAGCTCTGATTAGACCCCTAGCCTGGGAACCTCCATATGCCATGAGTGCGGCCCTAGAAAAGGCAAAAGATAAAAAATACATAAATAAATGGGCTAGAATATACCCATTCCATGACGCTTACACCCCCTCCCCATTTCCCCAGTGTCTCAGCTAGCTTCCCAAGCTAGAAACCTCAGAGCGAAGAAGGAAGACCAGTCAGGCCCCGAGGAAGGATGCTGTGGTGAGAGGCCTGCATTTTCTTTTTGCCTCATTGGGCATGGAAGAGCCTGGAAATGCCAGCAAGCACGGACAAAAAGGCCTCCCTTGAGGAACAAAAGCCTGCTCCCTTGAGCAAGATGGACAACTTTTCGATAATAACCCCTCTATTTCAGCCAAATAGCACAGAAAACCCCACGATCCCACCCACATCCATACGGGGAAGTGCAAATGACATGTGCAGAAACATGCACAGCCAACTGCATACTTAAGGGCGAAAGACCACAGGCCTCCCCCCATTAGGAATAAGCAATGCTTTTCTGCTCCCAGCGTGCTTACTCAGCATAGTGCTCCGAGTCCGAGCCAGCACAAGAGGCAACGGAAGGAGATAAACAGACTGGAAAGGAAGAAATAAAACGATCTCTACTTGTAGACGATATGATTGTCAAGATAGAAAGTCCTGAGGAACATAAAAAATAAAAATAAAAATGCCGATGACTAATTAGTGAGTTTAGCAAGGATGCAAGACACAAAAGAAAAATTAAAAAAGCAAACGTTTTCCTGTATACTAGCGAGGAACACGTGGACACTGAAATAAAAAATACAGTACCATTCACAATCACAAAAAAAAAAAGAAGAAAAGAAAAACTGAGGTGTAGATTTAATTTTTCCAGCAAATCACTCTATGATCTAGGCACACAGGTCTACACTGCCAGGACAGGAACAGTGTATTTGCTTCGCCCTCTGATGAAACCAATATACCGAGCCAGGGCCCAGCACCTAGTAGGCAGGCAGTATTGGTTGCCATAGCAACATACTCTGTTCCGTTTAAGACACACTTGCTTCCCCTTGATGCTCCTAGCGGGATCACCAGCTACTAAGAAGTAGCTCGTTTCTGCCTTGGCAGGTCATGACTGCCAAGCATGAACCGGACACTGTTTCTGCTCCGACTCCCAAACACACTTAGGTTCTTACGAGTCACATAGCACGTACTGGAAGTAGCCTCCTCTGCAGGCAACTCTCGGTTACCCAGAGGGGACACTGGGTCCCTTCCACATCAGTCCAAGGGGCCCCGAGCCTCAGCCCAGACGATGCAAGCCCACTGCCAGGGTGGTCCCATCCCGGCTCTGAGCTCCAGACGTCCTCCCCCGTGTGAGCTCAGTTACGAAAAGAATTGCCTGTCTGTGCTGAAACAAGTGCCGCGGAGGGGGAGAGGCTGTGAGAGACAGAGCAGGACCCAGAGGGAGTCCAGACACCTTTTCCCAAAAACTTTCCCCCTCTTTTTCACTTCTCAGGGTGGAAAGTGAGTCTAACAGTCATTCAGCGAAAGCCTAAATCTCAGTCCCAACTCTTGATTCCTCTCTTTCTGTGCCCCCATCGATCCCACAGCCGAACCTGCTGTTCCACGTTCAGAGCCAATCCCAAATCCAACAACCTCTCAGCATCTCCGCCATCACCACCACCCGGGACTGGGCTGCCCTCGTCACTCCCTGGACAGAACTCCGACAGACTCGACTTCTCGCCCAGGGCCTCCCTCCCCACAGCAGGCAGAGTGAGCCTTTCCAGATGTTACTTGGATCGTCATTCAAACCCCTGAGCTGCTGCTGGCTCTCCTTGTCACTCACAATGCAACCAGGTCCCAGCAATGACCTCATGGCCTGGCCCCCTTCCTTCTCGGCCTTCACCTTCCACTGCACTGTCACCTTCTCCTCACCCCACTGCAGCCACCCCAGCCACCTCTCCCTGCAGTTCCAATGTCTTTTTTTTTTTTTGTTTTGTTTTTGTCATTTTTTAGGGCTGCACCCGCAGCATTTGGAGGTTCCCAGGCTAGGGGTCTAACGGAGCTGTAGCTGCCGGCCTACGCCACAGCCACAGCAACACGGGATCTGAGCCACATCTGCCACCTACACCACAGCTCACGGCAACACCGGATCCTTAACCCACGGAGCGAGGCCAGGGATCGAACCTACAACCTCATGGTTCCCAGTCGGATTTGTTTCCGCTGCGCCACGACAGGAACTCCTGTTCCCATGTCTAATGCTCTTCCCCAGTTAAACCCATGACTCACTTCTTCCCCTCACTCACTGTGGCATACGCTGGACGATGAGCTCACCAAAACCCATTTCCTTTGTCTTGTGGGCACAGAGCTGGACCATCTTTCCCAGCCTCCCGTGCAGTTAGCGGTACATGTGCCTGAGCTCCAACCCAGGGGCTGGGGGGTGGGGGCAATGCACGTTGCTTCCAGAATGGCCCCCAAAGCCTCCTCACGAAGCCCCCCACCTTTTCTCTCTCTCTCTCTTTTTTTTTTTTTTTTTTGCTTTTTAGGGCCCCACCTGCAGCATATGGAAGTTCCCAGGCTAGGGGTTGAATTGGAGCTGCCGCCGGCTTACACCACAGGCACAGCAGTGCAGGATCCGAGCCGTGTCTGCGACCGACACCACAGCTCACGGCGATGCCAGATCCCCAACCCACTGAGCGAGACCAGGGATTGAACCCGTGTCCTCATGGATACTAGTCAGGTTCGTTAACCACTGAGCCATGATGGGAACTCGTGGCCTCCTTCTCAATGAGGCTTTCTTCAATTACTCTATTGAAAACCTAACAGAACTTCTTAGCTGACATCCTTGCTTTGTCTTTCTCCAAGGTCAGTTCGTATTAACACATAGCATACTGTATACCACGACAGGAACTCCAGCATACTGAATATTTATTTTATTGTTTTTTTTTTCCCTATCTCCCCACATTTGAATGTAAGCTGAAGGCAGGAATTTTTGCATTTCTTTTCCCTTTGTTGTATCCCCTGGGTCTAGGATGGTGCATGTTGAAGACAATTATGGGTTGCTAAATGTTCCCTTCATGGGGCAGTGGAAACGAAATCTGACTAGTATCCATGAGGATGCCGGTCCAATCCCTGGCCTCTCTCAGTGGGTCGGGGATCTGGTGTTGCCGTGAGCTGTGGCGTAGGTCACAGATGCGGCTTGGATCCCGTGTTGCTGCGGCTGTGGCGTAGGCCAGCAGCTGTAAATCCGATTCAACCCCTAGCCTGGGAACCTCCATATGCCACAGGTGTGGCCTTAAAAATAGCAAAAAAAAAAAAAGAATGAATGAATGGATGACATGGGCTTCAAGATCAGAAAGGCCTGGGTTGAGGCCTGGCTCTGCCATTTAGTGGCTGTGCGACGTGGGGCAGATTGTTCTTCCTTCTGTAAGACCCACTTTCTTCATCTGTAAAACGGGGGGACAGAGAGTAACAGTACCTGAGAATAATTAAGATCATGACACAAATCTTTTAGTTCAGTACCTAGTAACAGCTCATAAATGCTAAGTACATGGTTATCAACTCCAGGCCAGAGGACAAGACTGGGTGTCAGGCCCTCGTAAAGTCACTGGTTGGGCCACATGTTAAAGAAGGCATGAATGGATATTTACATGCACAAGCTCTTCTGGAAGAAATCGTGGCAAACAGCTAGGTAGTGAGATTCAAGGGCTGCCTGGAAGGTCTCAGGAAATTGCAGACGATCAGAAAAACATGACAACTGGTGTCCGGGGTGATGACAAGTGTGTGCCGAGTCTGCGGAAAAGCGCTTCTCTGGAGAGAGCGCCACCCCAGTGATGAGAGATCACTTTGTGCCTTTTAAGAAACAATTTTCACAGCAAAGCTTGAGAAAAGAGAGGCCTCTTGCATCATGAGGACAAGGTAATAAGGCTATAAAAATGGAACTCAAATAAACCACACACGGAGCCCACATGGGCCCAATTTTCCAGGAAAAACAGCGATTGCTACAGCATTCAGATGAGGCAGTCACACTTGTGCCTGAGCATAGCAAACAGCTTTCAGAAATCATGAGGCTGCAGAAAAGCCACTGGGTTTGCCACATGAGCAGTGCCAGCTCTCACCTGCCCCTCTCTGTCACTCTGTCATACTCTCCTCTTTCTACCAATAGGAAGACACAGACAGTGATACCCAACGCCTGCACCTGCTTCGCCGTCTTCGAAATACAGATCCTCCTGGAGAGAAGAGCACCACACAGTCAGGAAAGCCTGGGCTGCAGCTCCGTGTGTCTGCAGCCCGGCCGCCCCCTCTCCACAGGCCCTCTTGGCTTTCTCGCTGCCTCAGACCTGTTCTAAATGCTCACCTCCTGGAACTCTTCCCAGGGCTGGGGCTTACTGACAAACCTCCTCCTGGAAACTCCTTCTTTCTACGGTTTCTCACAGCTCTCAGCAAACTCCCCCAATACCCACCACTGCCCTCCCTCTCATCTCTACCTCTGGCCCCTTGTCCACCTCTGTCCCTCCAAACCTGGGTACCCCAACCCTCTATAAAGTATGACCTCCACCACCTTTCTGGTTCAAGTACCTGTACTTCCCCTGGACCGGGGACAGGACAGCTTTGTGGTTAGAAGCAGGTATTCTGGAGCCAGACCAATTGGATCTGATCCAATTTGTACAGCAGTTAATAAATCGTTTTATGTCTCCTTCCTCCTCTGTAAAATGGAGGCAATTACAGTACCTCATCTGGGTCACTGCAGGTATTAAATGAGTTAATACAAAAAAAGCTCTTAGAGCCATGCCTGGCACCTGATACGTTTCATAAAGTGCTAGCTTCTACGACCACTATTCCATGAGTGCATTGTTTTAGCCAAACATACACCATGTCTTTCCATCTCCATTTCCTCTACTCAGGCCTTTTACCTTTGCTGGGAATGTCCAGACTCTATCTATACAACTGGTCCTTAAGGCAGCTTTAAGTGGTCCTTAAAGCAAACCACTCTTTTTTCTTTTTTTAAGATCAAATCAGACCTACAGCTGCCAGCCTACAACACAGCCACAGCAATGCCAGATCCAAACCTCGTCTGCAGCCTACACCACAGCTCAGATCCCCAACCCACTGAGCGAGGCCAGGGATCGAACCCGCAACCTCATGGTTCCTAGTCGGATTCATTTCCGCTGCACCACGATGGGAACTTCAAAGCAACCACTCTTTAACACCTTTCTATACTCTCCCACCAATGAGATGGACTTCCTCTCTTCTCTAACGGGGGGGGGCTGACCTCTCCCAGGACCTCCTTCCTAAGCACCCTTGAATCATCATGGTTTCTTCTTCTTTTTATTTTGGCTTTTTAGGGCCGCACCCGAGGCATATGGAGGTTCCCAGGCCAGGGACTGAATCGGAGCTACAGCTACTGGGCTACACCACAGTCACAGCCACGCGGGATCCGAGCCGCGTCTGCAACCTACACCACAGCCCACAGCAATGCCGGATCCTTAACCCACCGAGCGAGGCCAGGTATCGAACCCACAACCTCATGGTTCCTAGTCGGATTCGTTTCCACTGTGCCACAACAGGAACTCCGAATCATCATGATTTTAAATTTGTTTTATCTTCTCTACTCTCAGTGCATGAGCATCTCAGAGACGGGGGTCCAGCGGGTTTTTTTTTCTTCCCAAATTTTTATCCCCTGTAACCTTACACACTAAAAAGACTCAGTCAACATTTGCTGGATGTAGCTGAAATGGAAAGTCTAAAACAGGGGTTTCGGTAACAATCAACAGAGACTGAAACAACAACAGAGCAGCAGGACATAGGAAGTCTTTCCCGTCACCCCAAAGCCAACACAGACTTCAAGCTTAAAAGAACACAGGAGACCAAGTCAGTGACAGCTATTTCTCAGTTTTGTTCTGGCCATTTCCTAGGTCAACAAAAAGCCAAATCCTTCCACAGAAAAGAATCTCCTGGACTTGAAGAACAGACTTGTGGTTGCCCAGGGGGAGGCGGAGAGGGAGGGAGTGGGATGGACTGGGAATCGGGGCGGGGGGAGTGGGATGGACTGGGAATCGGGGGTTAATAGATGCGAACTATTGCCTTTGGAATGGATAAGCAAAGGGATCTTGCTGTATAGCACTGGGAACTATATCTAGTCTCTTGTGATGGAGCATGATGGAGGAAAATATGAGAAAAAGAATGTGCATATGTATGTGTGACTGGGTCACTGTGCTGTACAGTAGAAAATCGACAAACACTGTGAACCAACTATAATGGAATAAATAAAAATCATCTAAAAAAGCCACATCCTTTCAGCAAGTTTGCAACCTGCTCCACTGCTATGAGTACTTCCAACAAGCTCACTCGGTCTTAGGGAGATATGTTTTTCCCCCCTCAAAAGTCCTATTTAGTTTTTCTTTTGGTGGCCTCACTCATGGCATGTGGAGGTCGCTGGGCCAGGGATCGAACCTGTGCCACAGAAGCGACCAGAGCCACGGCAGGGACGTCAGATCCTCAACCCACTGAGCCACCAGGGAACTCCGCTATTTACTTTCTCTTGTTTAGGGTATTTCTTTAAAACATCCTGAGGACGAGATCATTATTTGATTTTATTGTTTTTGAACCAAGTGCCAAAGATGGAAGGACACATAATTCCTCAGTTTGAGCAGGCAGGTAACTCTTTAAGAGAATGTACTGGGTTCACCTCCACACGTAAGAACAAACAAGCCACGTATTACTTGTAAATCCATATCTTTTCACTTATATCTAATTTCACATCACCATCACCCTGTTTTTTTCATCCATGGAAAACATGACAAAGGCCTGCCTAGCATTAAAAGTAAAATTTTACTCTAGCCTCATGAACTTCTCCTTGGGGAAGAAAAAAAAAATTTTGATTCTGCATCTAATCTGGGGCCGTGGCCATTAGCTAGATAAATGCCAAGCTAATGAAATGATTCTGTAATACACAGAGATGGCTTAATGTAGCATTAGCCGAAACAGCAAAATTAGAAGCAATCTAAATGCTCCATAACAAGCTCAAGGCTTATCGAAGGCATTCCCTGGGTAGATGGTCATGCAGCCACCTTAAATAAGCATGCTGGAAACTAGCGGGGCCACATGGAAAAAGGCTGAGGATGTTATCTTAAGAGGGAAGGGGGTAGGAGTTCCCGTTGTGGCTCAGCGGAAATGAATTCGACTAGGAACCATGAACCTGAGGGTTCGAGCCCTGGCATCGCTCAGTGGGTTAAGGATCCGGTGTTGCCATGAGCTGCGGTGTAGGTTGCAGACGCGGCTCAGATCCTGCGTTGCTGTGGCTGCGGCGAAGGCCGGCAGCTACAGCTCCTGTTAGACCCCTAGCCTGGGAACCTCCATATGATGCAGGTGCGGCACTAAAAAGACAGTAAAATAAAAGAGGGAAGGGGGTGCGCTGTGTAGAGAAGTGTGTTCATGCCCCTAAGGCTTCTCCAGCTGGGGAGATCAGGCCCAGGGTTTGAAGTCAGAAGCAGGGAAAATGAGGGGAAAGCTAAGGGAAGATCTCAGGAAACAGGGGCCAGCGGTGGGAAAATGAGACTCCTGGGCCTGGGGCAGGGGGATTGCTTAGGAGCAGAGAATGGGAGAGGGGAAAGGGGCCCCAAAGCCTAGGTCTTTCGGGAATTCCACCCCCCAAAGCAGGCAAGAGGAATGTAGAAGTCACTCCGTCCACTGCAGAACAAATCAAACCCTCGGTGAGACAACAGTTTTGAAAACCCTAAGACACTTCATGTCAAGCCTTGCCTTTTCCATAGTGTGGCCGCCGGGCTCCCACTAGAAGGCTCAGCCCTTCCCAAGCCTCCGAGGCTAATCCTGCCCCAAGGCAGGAGGGATTTAAGGGGCTCTGGCCTAGAACCCAGGGATTTAGTGTGTTTGCTGATAGCCTGGCAGATAAAGAAAGTGAGCCCCCAGGAGAACAAGTATCTTAGCCAGGGCCACACAGAGAGCTACGGCTGAGCTGTCACCCGAGTCTCAGTCTGCCTGTCTCTGAGACAGACTTCTGCAGAGCAACTTGTACGAGACTGACGGTACAGGCCCCGCATGAAGTGTCAGGACTCAGCTGATGCCAGAGAAGCCCTGGCTCATGAACAGGTGAGCCCCCCACCCCCCGAGCAGGACAGGAAAACCCCGGGGACACCAGGACACCCCCAGTTGCCCGAGAGGAAAAAGCTCCCTCCTGCTGCACCCCAGTCCATGCCAAGCCCCTGCCCCTAACGCCTCAGCTGAAGCTCGCTGCCCTGTGGGTGTCAATGCTGGTCCCTAAACGCCTGACCCCCAGCACTGCTGGGCCACCTGTGGGTCCCACAAGACAACGCCATCTCTGGACAGGAGCAAAATGACTGCAGACCTCCTCCCCACATCTTTCATCCCCCTTGATTTCTAGCCCCACCCTCATCAGCATCGCCAGTCTGGACACCTCCCACCAATACACAAAGCCAAACTCAGTGCCTGGCATTTAAGGCCCTCCCTCAAAGGTCCCAAACCGCCTACCGAATCAGGCCTCCTAAAGTGCCCACCCCCTCCCCAGGCCGGTCGGGGCCTGACCGCCCTCTGGTTCCGATGCTACCTCCAGAAATCACGCTCTCCTTTCCCACCTCAAATCCCCTCTAAGCACCAGTTCAAGCTTTCTCTCATTTTTCCGGGCTGCCTCCCAATACACTGATGTTCTAACACTGTCCCCGCTGAACGACCCCAACCCTCTGGGGCCTGAGCAGCCAGAGGACTAGGCTCTCACATGTGGAACAAGCAGGTCCTCCAAAGGCCTATGCACAGGGGACCCCCTTCTCCCCCACATCTATTCTAGATCCATCACTTAAGCAGCTGTCGAACACGCCCTTGACCTTGCCCCGCCTCCCCATCAGGAGACACTGCGCACATGAGGTAGCGATGCCAAAGCCAGGACCGCTGGTAAGGGTGCCACCTGCCACGGCTGCCTGTCAGCACTCCCTGGGCTCCTACCGCGTGCTAACTGGTGGGCACAGAGCACAAAGACACAAATTCAAACGCACTCATCTCTGCGTTGTGGAAATTCCAACCTAAACAGCAGGAAGCGTGAGCTAAGCCTCACTGATAAACAAATGCCACCCAGAGAGAAAAAAGCACACAGAGGGAAGAACAGCAAAGAAGAGACGTGGCCATGAGGCGATTCAACCAAGAAGGGGCTGGGGAAGGACTCAGAAAGCCAGACCTGAGCTGCTTGCTGAGGGGCCATCAACGCCAGGATCAGCAGGTGTCGGGTACTGGCTGTACGCTGCGCACTGTACCAAACGCTTCATTTGCTCTACTGGCAACTCATTCACTCATTCAAAAAGGGGCCCTACTACCTGCCAGGCAGTGTTTTAGGCCCTCCAGATAGAGCTAACAAAATAAACGCTAGTCTTTGCCCTCGGGACACAGATTCTATTTTAAACAAAGATAGACAACAAACCAAATAAATGACTAAAATGTATCATAGGTTAGTGATAAATGCTAAGAGGAAAAATGAAGCAAAAAGTAAATAGGGAACATGGGGGTGGGACAGCGGGCTGAGCAGCACAACTTTAAGCAGGGTAACCTTGAAGAAAAGACCTGGAGAAGGTGAACGAACAAGCCATAAGGATACCTGGGGGAAGAGCATTCAAGGCAGAGGGGCAGTCGGTGGAAAGAGCTTGGACAGGAAGCACACCTGGTGTTGAAGAACAGCAAGGATTCCAGTGTGGCTGGAGTGGGGTGAGAGAGGGGCAGGCACGGTCAGTGGATACAGCTACACAAGTTGCAGACTGCACAACACACATGCACCACAGCGCTCTACGCAGAACCCAGTCTGCCAAATCCACACCAGGCCCTGGTGTGGAAGAAGAAGCCAGAGAAGTCCTGGGAAGCCCCGTAGGCCAGGGGAAGGATTTCCCTCTGAGTAAGACAGGAAGCCACCATCAGGAGGGTTCTGAGCCAGAGGCATGACCGGATCTGACCCCCTCTTTGTGGGTTCACTGGGCAGAGGGCGCACAGAAGGAGGCAAGGCTGGAAGCAGACGATTGCTTCGGAGGCTCCTGCAATAATCACGCTCAACCATGTATTGTATTATCCTCGCAATCCCATGAGGTCGGTTCCATGATCACTCTTTCACAGATGAGGAGATTAGGCTCAAGTACTCAGCTAGGCAGTGGCAGAACTGCCAGGCCTGGGAAGCAGGGGATGAGGACATTCTAGGTGGAGTGAACAGCATCAGCCACGGAACTGGTGCTTGGCAGGGCTTGCACACTTGGGGAAGGACAAGTTCATAGGCCGGGGTGGGGTGGGGGGGCGCTAGAGACAGGGCTGGCACACTAGGGGCAACTGGCAAGGGCAGCCAGTGAAGGCTTGTCTATGGCCTGCCCACTCTCAGGGTCCCAGCCAGCACTGCTCCCTGAACCACCGCCACTGCCTCCTAACGTTCCCCCCGGTCACGCTTGTCAGCCCTGCCTCAGCGCACAGGCAGCCAGAAGAGACCCTAGAACACATAAATCAGACACTACTTTCTTGCCTTCAACGCTCCGGGCCTTCCCATCGTGCCGCGTGACCCTCCATCGATGCTGAATAAATGCCTCCATCCCTGCAGCCCCGTCCAGGCCTGTCCTGTCTCAAAACAGGGGGAAGGACCACTTTTCCATCCATCCCTCCCCAGCCAGAAGCCAGCCTGACTGCCGGTTAGGTGTGGCCAGTAAGACCAAGGCCAGGCCATCATATTAACCGGTCAAAATGCATGAGGAGAGAGGAGCGGCCACTCAGGCCACCTATGGGACAACGTTCAGATTAGACTTTGTAAAATAAAATTGCTTCCTCCTGGATGCACTTTACTGCACTGGGGCCAAGGAAAAGGAGATCTGCACATAGGCCCGGGCTGGAAAGACTCTAACAGGTGCCTTGTCCCTCTGAGTCCCCAAAGCTCTGGGCAGCACTCTCAGTGGGGGTGCTATATATGAGCTGCTTAAGGCAGACGGAGCCGCAGGCACCAGGCCCCAGGCAGGCGATGAAAGGCTCTCCTCACCGAGTCTGCGAATGCAGGGGGCGGAGCTAATGACTTCCATTTCTGGGCCAGTGACTTTCATTCCTGGAGGCTGAGAACAGTGGACCCAAAGTCATCGCGGAAACCAGAGGAAACCGTGAAACCAAGGCTCAAACACAACTTTATAAAATGTGAGTCAGTGACTATTTGGAAGAAAAGGCTAAGTTTCCCAAGGCTCATCATCACTCCCAGGGTTTAAACCCAGGCGCTCTGAAGGCAAACTCATTCCAAAGCCCTTTGTGGTACATAAACACCCATCCCTACACACGCATGCATGCAGATAGATTTTTAAAGGAATGGCACCAACACCGAAAGAATGAGAAGAGTAACAAGCTCTCCCCCTCCCACCCACCCACCCACCCAAGAAAACGGAATTAGTAACAAAGAACCTCCCTAGTAAACCCCGGTAGGAGTGTTAAATGATCGCTGCATGAATGACTTTTTCTCCGGTTAAACAGCACAGTCTGGGGGTGGCAGAGGGGTGGCAAAGCACCCCGGAAGCCAGGCGAGTCCCCGGACCCCTTCGGGAGGCAGAGAACTTCATTTTCTGCGCCGCGGCCACACAGCACGAGGTGCGCTTCAAAGGCTTTGCTCTCTGAGCAGGAAGATGCGGGGAGAAGAGTCGGATAAACACAGTCATGACATCAGCCGGGGGAAGGGAGTGGAGTCTCCACGGGGGTGAGGGTCCTGGTTGTCCTGGTTTTCAGAAAGAGAGGACACAGAGAGCGGGACAAAGGGCCACGTCCTGATCTGACAGAGAAATATAATATAAGGGAAATATAACATATATTCCTTTACCTATTAAATTTATATATATACATATATATATATATATATATATATATATATATACACATTATATTTATATAGGAATCTATATTCCTATGCATTCCACAGAAAGGCCTTCACTGGTTGCCCTTGCCAATATAATAAATATAAAGGGAAAACTCAAGTAGGATATTTAGGAAGACTGCTCTTAGGTGCCCCACTCCAAGCTTTTCTGGGCAGTCATAGGCTAAGCAGATAGTGAGACACAAAGATCCTGTGAGAGCTGGTCATCAAGAGTGTCGGAGGAATTCCTGTCGTGGCTCAGTGGTTAACGAATCCAACTAGGAACCATGAGGTCACGGGTTCGATCTCTGGCCTTGCTCAGTGGGTTAATGATCTGGTGTTGCCGTGAGCTGTGGTGTAGGTTGCAGACGCGGCTCAGATCTGGTATTGCTGTGGCTCTGGGTAGGCCGGCAGCAACAGCTCCGATTAGACCCCTAGTCTGAGAACCTCCACATGCTGCAGGTGCGGCCCTAAAATTACAAGACAAAAAAGAAAGGGGCGGGGGTGTCAGAAAGGCAGCAGCACAGTGAATTCTAAACACATGCGAAGGCCAGACTTAGCCACAAGGAAAAGGACTAGCGTTGGCCAGGTGATGGAGAAGCACAGTGAAGTTAATTAAAACCAGTTTCCCGAAGGTCACAGCCCCATGTCCCACTGGAGGGACAATGAGAAGCTGGCCCTCATGAAAAACTGAAAATCCGGGAGAAAATATCAGCTTGCCTTTCCACAAAGTGAGAGCCTGCGCAGATCTAGAGCCCTACGTGCAAACTGGCTCATCACTGTTCAGAAAAGATGGACATGCACCTTGGGCAGTCCAGCGATGGGCAGGGGGAGAGTCCAAGAGCTAGCGTGCATGGCCTCGAGCTCAGGCCATCAGCTTTTGCTGCTCCCCCTGGAGCCCCCGCCCTGGCACGGGCTGATTGAACTGGAGAAGCAGCGCAGAGGTCTCCTTGATCTCAGCCTCTGCATCAGAAAATACTGAGGCCATCTGGAACCATCCCAACACTGGCCCTCCTGCTCCACTATGAATGAGCACATGTAGCCACCTCTGAGGCCTTTCTTAGGGTCAGTAATGATCTTTGATCATTTATTTCTCTGGGAGACATTTCTCTCGCCCACCAGAACGAAAGCTGCGTGGGAGCAGAGGCCAAGTGGCCTTGCTCATCACTATGCCCCCAGCCGCCATCTAGAACGGTGGCTGCCATGTTGCAGAACTGCGGCAGATGAACCCATGGCTTGGGGACTGCCTGCCTTCAACACCAAGCGGTCATCCCAAAGGGCTGTGCCTGAGCCTGTCCTGCTAGGAGAGGGCTAAGTGCTGGACGGATGGCCCAATATCTTCCCCAAGGTCCTCGGCCAGCTCAGGGCCCCCACTGCACTCACGACCCCTTTTCCTCAGGGCATTCCAGGAGCACTGTTGAGGCCACTCGCCTGGGCCATGAAAGAAGCAAGAGGAAGCTGCTTCAGAGGGAAAGGCGACAATGTGCCCTCTTCAGTCTATAAAACGATTTTTTTGTTCATTTCTTGTTGTTTTGTTTTGTTTTGTCTTTTTAGTGCTGCATCTGTGGCATATGGAAGTTCCCAGGCTCGGGGTCAAATCAGAGCTGCAGCTGCTGGCCTATACCACAGCCACAGCAATGCTAGATCTGAGCTGTGTCTGCAACCTACACCACAGCTCACGGCAACGCCGGATCCTTAACCCACTGAGCGAGGCCAGGGATCAAACCCGCAACCACATCGATACTCGTCGGATTCTTTACCCACTGAGCTACAACAGGAACTACCGAGGAATTTTTTTTTCTTTTTAGGGCCACACCCAAGGCATATGGAAACTGCCAGTCTAGGGGTTAAACTGGAGCTGCACCTGCTGGCCTACACCTCAGCTCACACCAACAAGGGATCGTAACCCTCTGAGAAGTGCCAGGGATCAAACCAGCATCCTCATGGATACCAGTCGGGCTCCTTTCCACTGAGCCACAACAGGAACTCCTTCAGTCTATAAAAATGTTAATGGGAAGAAGACACAGCCAAATCTACAAAGCTATGAGCAAATGGAGGGGACATTGGAAATGGCAGGGTCTCAAGAGAGCAGAGGACAGGGTCACTCAGTCTCAAGGTAACAGAGTCAGAGGAACTGGGGTACACAGGAGTATAGGATAAAGGAAGAAACAGTCACACAGCGAATGCGAAACCTGCAGAATTCACTGCCTTAAGCGACTATAACAAAGGCAAGTCAAATTCCAGGAGTTCCTGTCATGGCTCAGTGGTTAATGAATCCAACTAGGAACCATGAGGTTGTGGGTTCAATCCCTGGCCTTTCTCAGTGGGTTAAGGATCTGGTGTTGCCATGAGCTGTGCTGTAAGTCACAGACACGGCTCGGATCCCGCGTGGCTGTGGCTGTGGCGAAGGCCGGCGGCTACAGCTCCTGTTAGACCCCTAGCCTGGGAACCTCCATATGCCGCAAGTACAGCCCCCAGAAGGCAAAACAAAACAAAACAAAATTCCAGGAGGCTAGTTACTCAGGACATCTTTCCTAATACAGTGTAAACCTGTAGCTTTCTACGTTAATTTCCAGAAGGAAAACATCCTCCTTATAACAAGTTCCTAAATGCCTCAGTCAGAAAATCATCTGGATAGGTCTGAGTTAATGTGATGGTTGGGAGCCCAGGCCAGCTTGCCAAAAATAAAGATTCTTGATGTGGTTGGAGAGTACTAATTTGTGGGACTAATTTTTAACTGGCATTTTATGATTAAAAAAAATAATACGTGCTCACTGTTGAAAAGCAGGCAGCCACAGAAAAGAAGATGGGAATAAAAATCACCTCTAATTCCACAAGATGAGAACCGCCGTTAACACTCTGGTGCGTTTCCCTCCTTCTATGAATGAAATTTAACAGAGTCGAGGCCACACTGTGAATATAATTTCAATTCCTGCCTTTTTCCAGTAAAGTTCCATTGCCTTCCAAGAAAGAAGTTCCCCCTTAGTGAATAAACAAATTCAATAACAAAATGAATAAAAGAAACCCTTCATGAAGTTAACAAAACAAAACAAAACTGATTATTCCACTGAGCCCCCCACTTCCTTAGCAAAAGAAAAAAAAAATCACTCTTGTTTGGATTAAAATGGCCTATAAGATAGAAATAATTTTTACTTTTTGTCTTTTTGCCTTAAAATATTTTATTTTTAGATTTATTTTTTATTTTTTGTCTTTTTGCCTTACCTAGGGCTGCACCCATGGCATATGGAGGTTCCCAGGCTAGGGGTCTAACAGGAGCTGTAGCTGCCAGCCTACGCCACAGCCACAGCAACGTGGGATCCGAGCCGCATCTGCAACCTACACCACAGCTCACGGCAATGCCGGATCCTTAACCCACTGAGCAAGGCCAGGGATTGAACCCGCAACCTCGTGGTTCCTAGTCAGATTCGTTAACCACTGAGCCACGACGGGAACTCCTAAGATAGAAATATTAAACTTATTGTACCCTCTTACTTTATTGTCATCAAATAAGCCCTTTGTGGCTCAGCAGTTACCAGCCCAACTAGTATCCATGAGGATGCAGGTTCGATCCCGGGCTTCGCTCAGTGGGTTAAGGATCCAGCGCTGCCGTGAGCTGTGGGGTAGGTAACAGATGCTGCTCGGATCTGGCATGGCTGTGATGTAGGCTGGCAGCTGTAGTGCCAGTTTGACCCCTAAGGCTAGGAACTTTCATATGCCAAGGTCTGGCGAAGAAGGAAGGAAGGAAGGAAGGAAAGAAAGAAAAAGCACGTATTTTTTCAAATCAACAGAAGACTTTTATACTGTATCTTATCATTGTGAACCAAAAAAATCAAGTTTTATTGGCCTTGTGGTGGTTTTATCTTCCAATCTGCAGGTGAGCCAAACCACTGAAAAACAATCAGTTCACACTCACAGACTACGACATCCAAATGAAAGTCTTATCTCCAGTTCTGTGATATTCTGTGACCTAATCTGCACAGTAAGCACATGGCCTTGCCAAGGACGTATTATGTGTCACGTGCTGCCCAGCTGGGCATTGCGCGGATGTCTGCCTGCATCCTGGTGGAGAACTTGGTTTTACGGGGAGGCCCAAGGCCTTGGCCAGTAGGGAGAAGAACTTTTCTGCCTAGTAGGGAAGACTTCCCAGGATCAAGATTTCTTGAGCAAGATGGTTTTTTTTCCCCCCACCTCTCATAAGAGTTCAGACTTCATCGAACAAATGTGTCCAGGCCAGGCACTGGGCTGGGCGCTGGGGACACGAAGGGGAATAAACAGATTCTGTGCGCTCCACTCCCACAGCGCTGCAGTTGGCCGAGCACCTCCCCACCCACTATCCTGGAAGACAGAAAGGCCATCACCACTGCTGCCATATTCTAGATGGTAAACATTCACTGGAGTATTTGGCCCTAGCTTATTTAAGGAAAGAGCTAGCCTCGAATCTCGCCCAGTGCTCTTTCTATTGGTGAATTTCCTCCTACTGTCAACTGAAGTCTTCTCAATTATTTATATTCCCTCCAGCACCTGGGTTCCACCTGGCTGCTCAGTTTCTGAGCAAAGAGTTGCACTGACCTCTAGAGAGCTGCATATATCCTGGTTTCTGGGTGCTTCCTAGATCCCAACTCTGGACTCAGGTATTTTCCCAGCTTTCCTGACACGAGCTTCAAATCCTACTTCTTCCCACAGTGGAGCTCACTGCTGGCCTCCCCCAGCATTCATTCTCCTTGTCACCCTGAAAAACAGATTTTTTGCTGGACTCATGGCCTCCCAACTATTTCCCAGCTTCCTTTGCAGCTAAATGGAGCCACATGACTAAGTTCTGGCCACTGAGAAAAAAGAATGTGCTACTCTAGGCTTGCCCTTAAAATGACTGCAGGTGTGACCCTCTGATCCTTCGCTGGGAAATGGTAAAAACTGAAGTTTCCACCTTCAACCACCAAGTGGAAGTCACGTGTTGAAGAGAGAAGGCCTGGAAGTTCCCGTTGCGGTGCAGCGGAAACGAATCCAGCTAGTAACCATGAGGTTGCGGGTTTGATCCCTGGCTTCTCTCGGTGGGTTAAGGAGCCGGCATTGCCGCGAGCTGTGGCACAGATCAGCACCTGTAGCTCTGATTCAACCCCTAGCATGGGAACCTCCATGCACCGTGGATTTGGCCCTAAAAAGAAAAAAAAGAAGGCCTGAACTACTATCTACTCTAAACCAAACCTGTAGATGAGAAAGAAATCAGCTTTTCCACCTGATTTCAGCCTGTGTTTCTGCGGCTCCCTAAGCCAAGAACTTGCTCTGTGTCCCAACAAATACAAGCTTGAATGAGACTAGTTCCACCTTCTCTTAGCAAAGACGCTTGCCACCAATTAAATACCTTAAGGGGGATGTTAAAACTATATGAGAAAGTATCCCATTCTGATGTATTTCATGGAACACTTTTCAAAAATGCAATTACCAGGATCTCAGAGGTGACTTATGTTCATGTCACAGGCAAAACCCAGAGGACCCAGAAATGCAAACCCGCCTCCCGCAGCAACAGGAAGGGAGAAAGCTCTGGGTGATAAGACGACCAAGTCCACTGTTCCACAGCAGTTCACTCTATTCCTAGAAAAGGCACTGAGAGCTGGAATCATGCGAACCAAGGCTAATTTCTCCATGGAAACGAGGCGATAATAAGAGCTTGTGTTCCTAACCAAGTACTTGATGGTCAACTTTTTAAAGAAATTACGTCAACTCCATGTTTTATCGTCTATTTAAGCCTTGAGACTTTTAAAGCTAGAAGCGCAGCTGGCCCAATAGTATGCTACAGAAGATCTATGTGTATTTTGTACCATAAAGGCAGGTGCAAATCCAGGGCTCTACATCCAAAATCCTGTGAAAAACCCACAATGGAAAAGAATATGAAAAACGAGGTATATACATGTAACTGAATCACTGCCGAACGGCAGAAAATAACACAACATTGCAAATCAAGTACAGTCCGATAAAAATTTTTTAAAAAAGCAAAGTAGGTACAAATCATTTAAACCCAACACAACAACGAATCGTGTGAGCTTTCATTTATTCTGGTTCAGAAACAGCGTCGTGTGTAGCCCAAAAACAAACAAACAAAAAAAACCTTTCACTTTAATAATTCCTACTGACTTCTAAATATAGCAAATCAGAACATTTAAGAATATCTTCAACAGAATAAGCAAAGAGGAATCTGGGAAGAGAGTAGGAGTTGTCAGAAAAGTGGAGTTTAAGCCGGAGTCTGCCACCAACTAGCCTTGGGACCCTGGACAGTAGCTGAAATTCTCTAGGCGTTTCTAGCCTGCAAAATGAGACTTCGCCACATCTCTCTTCATAAGGCTGTGGTGAAGATTAGATGAGACAATACATGTAAAAACTACTTCGTAAATCACACAGGAGAGGTGAAGGACATTGTTGTCAGGACTGTGACCTCTGGAAAGCCTTATGTGGGAAGAATTTTTTTTTTTTTTTTGGCTTTTGTCTTTTTAGGGCTGCACCCATGGCATATGGAGGATCCCAGGCTAGGGGTCCAATCAGAGCTGTAGCCACCAGCCCACACCACAGCCACAGCAACACGGGATCTGAGCCGCGTCTGCAACTTACACCACAGCTCATGGCAATGCCGGATCCTTAATCCACTGATCGAGGCCAGGGATAGAACCTGCAACCTCATGGTTCCTAGTTGGATTCATTTCTGCTGCACCACAATGGGAACTCCATTGTGTGGGGAGATTCCGATGAACATCAACATGAAAACAAACGGGGCAGACTACAAGCTACTCAGCCACTTTCAACAAACTGACCCAAGAGCAATTCTTTCGCTGTCCTCTCATCCCCTCTTTAAAATCCCCCCAGACACACTAGCTACCAAGAGTCAGTCAATCTGCTGCATCCCCCCTGGGCATCCTATTTGCTCATGAGCCACGGGACCGCTGGCGAGAGCTGCTAGATGTCCACCCTGGCTGTGGAGGAGGCAGAATTGCAGTGAGATGAGGCGGCTCGTCGCAACACGACTAACAACCAAAAATGCCTTCCAGGAGTTCCCGTCGTGGCTCAGTGGTTAATGAATCCGACTAAGAACCATGAAGTTGTGGGTTCAATCCCTGGCATCTCTCAGTGGGTTAAGGATCTGACATTGCCGTGAGCTGTGGTGTAGGTCACAGACGCGGCTCGGATCCCGCGTTGCTGTGGCTGTGGCAAAGGCCGGCAGCTAAAGGTCCTGTTAGACCCCTAGCCTGGGAACCTCCACATGCCACGGGTGTGGCTCTAGATAGAAGGCAAAAAGACCGAAAAAAAAAAAATGCCTTCCAAAGACCCACTGTGCTATCAGAAACCTCAAAACGAGACTCAGGAAGCATTGCAGGGTCCCAGGAAAAGGGAGGGAGAGGACTGCAGCAGGTGAGGGTGCAGGCTCTGGAGTAAGTCTGTCCTGGGTTTGAATCATGGCTTTTCCACTCTTTGTGTACCACCAGAGGCACTGGGTCTCAGACTCCCTAACCAGAAAGTCTCCCTAACCTCGTACCGCGCCCACCCCACGAGTGTTTCATATTGCGAGTATTAAATGGGAAAAGTCATGTAAGTACTTCACACAGTTCTTGGCAGATGGCAAATACTCAAAGGTTAAGTACTGCTATAATTATTATTCTGAATGATAAATACATCATACAACATAATGAAAATTAAGATGTGGCGAACTTCCAGTACTTCATGTCGAGGCTTTACTACAAGCTTTGTAACCAGGTATTACCTGGACAGGCTCCCCTATGAATTCTTTAAAGGAATCAAGGCTCTGCTGGATTTCTGCCTATTGCCCCGGAATAGGCAGAGTATCTAAGAAGGCCCGACTGGCCAGCTGGCTAGATCCTGATGCTTGTTTTTCTGGTTCACAGAGGCCCATTGCTATCCTGGGAGGTGTGCGCAGAGGAGAAGGGTATCTGTGCCTAACTTTTCTATCCATGCCCAGGCTGGTCCTCAATCTCTGGAGGGGAAGTATATCATCATCTTTAAAATATGGCCCTATGCAGCAAAGTGAGGCCAGTCAGCACCCAAGTGATGGACAGCGCCACATCCCTAACACACCCTGGAGGCGGTACCCTCCAGGCTCTCCCTGGAAAGGACAGTGCGCCTTCACTGCCAAAACCCCAAATGCTGCTCCCTACAACCAGGGAGCAACTTTACTCCTTTCAAAATGCTCATTCTTTTCTTATCTCATTCCAGCACCAGAACCACACTGTAGGGGGCTGGACAAGAACTGTCATATTTTGTTTCAAAGATAAGGGATCAGCCACAGTTTGATACGTTAAGTTATTTGCTTAGGCTTCCTGGTGCTTAGGTAGCAGAAATATCCTAGAATGCAGGTCACCCGGTTCCCAATCACGTGCTCCTTCCAGAAAATGTGGGCATTTGTTTTTAAACATTCGACTTCCGTAATGGTGCTCTGCTCCTGGAGAAGTCATTAGCCAGTCACAGTACAGCGTAGATTCACATACTTGAAAGCCACTCACACAGGCAGATGTTCCCCACACTCAAATTCTAAAGGGTAACGGAAAACAGCCATGCTGATTAATATCACTGACAATTCCCAGTTCTGGCTGCTTTCAGCGGAATCTCTGGATCCGGCTAGTAGCCTCTTATCAGGTCTCCGCTGCAGCTGGTCCCTCTGCTCTGATCTAACTCGGAACACTCACACTGGACTCATGCTTTCAGGAGAAATTAGTCACATCACTAAAATCATAATCGTAATAAAACAACTTCAGTGGTTCTCTACCAGTCTCCACGTCACTAGGTAAACTTTGACTTGCCACTTCAGCTCGCCGAGTTTCTTCTTCTACAAAATGAAGGGAGCCTTGTCCACCTCCAGCTCATGACTCTAAAACCCCCAATGGAGCCCAAATCCCGCATCTGGAGGACAGTGGGAGACAGAGGATTCCACTGGTCAAGAGTCTCCATGGCCTGCTTGTTGAGCTTGGATTCACCGCTTCTTATTGAAGTGGATCACTCTGTGCTTCAATTTCCTCGTCTCTACAATGATACTAATAATAGTACCTACTTCCTGGGGATTTGTAGGCATTAAATCAGATAATGAATGTGAGGTGCTAAGGACATCATAAGGACTCTATCCTTTTTGCCTGAAATAGAGAACCCTCCGTTCCAGGCAAGTCTGTGTCCCTTAATACAAACTGGTCATTCCTACTTCTGTGCTTTTAAGAATGCTATGTTCCCACTTAGCTACTCCCTGGAAATACCTGTGCTACTTTTTTTCTGTGAATCTAAATTCTACTCCTCCTTAAAAGTCTGGATTTAAATCTGATCACTTCCAGGAAGCCTCCTCTCCACCATGGCAACTCACAAAGACTTCTCTAGTCCCGGAATTCCTGCAGCAGTCATGTATCATCTAGACCATTTTACTGGCACATGCGTAGCCTTGGATTATCTTCCATCTGCAGATGAAACTGCAGGCTCCTTGGCCACAATGACTAGTTCTGCTCTTCCTCTGGGCCTTGCCCTTCAGATATTTGTTGACTGAATAAACAAACGTGTAGTACTACACCCAAAGAAATGATGCAGTCAGTTTTTTTCTTTCAGTTGGCGTGGCTCAGCTACTGATTTGCTGTACTTTGGAGCCAATCAGAGGTCACATAAAGATGAATGTCAGGAAGGCAGGGGACAACTACTGCCGGTGACGTCCTGATCATCAATAAAATATACTGATATCTGGCCAAGCTGGAGAATAAGAATAAGAAAAACACAGTACTAAGATCCAAAGTACCTTGCAAGACCAAGTTCATGAGCCTGTACAGTTAGAGGGTAGGGAAAGGTGAGGTTTTCCCAAACTGAATTCACTCAGCAATGATTTACTGAGTAACTACTCTGTGCAGACACTTTTTTTTATCTTTTGGGGGTTTGCTTTTTTTTTTTTTTTTTTTTTTTTTTCCCTTTTTTTTTTTTTTTTAGGGCCACACCCACGGCATATGGAGGTTCCCAGGCTAGGGGTCCAAATGGAGCTACAGCTGCCAGCCTACGCCACAGCCACAGCAACACCAGATCCAAGCCGCGTCTGTGACCTACATCATAGCTCACAGCAATGCCAGATCCTTAACCCACTGAGCGAGGCCAGGGATCGAACCCACAACCTCATGGTTTCTAGTCAGATTCATTTCCGCTGCGCCACAACGGGAACTCCTGCAGACACTGTTTTAACTGCTGGGGATCCAGCAGAGAACAAAACAGACAAAATTCCTGCCCTTTTCCGGCACCAAAGGAGGAAAGCTAAGTATAAAGCTACCCTTCAGTCCTAAATGAAATCCACACAGCAACAGGGTCTCGCACCATCTCCTCTCCCTATGCCTTCAAACAAGGGAAAAAGAAAAAGGTGGAACATACCATTTGCAAGCAAGCAAACAGAGGCAGTGCTAAAAGGGCACTGTCACTCCAGCGAGGCTTCCTTCACTGGAGAATCTACTGGGGAGCTTCACCACGTAGCGCTCTGTGCCCTAAGACGGCTAAACTCTAAGCCTCTAACACGAGGTCCCAGCAGAGCTCTGAGACGAGTGTTCATTTAAATATCAAACCTCTCAAATAGCAAATGTGGCTCTTGAGGCCAAAATCAAAACTCAGAGGTGAGAAAGGAGGAAGGGAGGAGAGGCAGCAAGTTAGTTAAAAGATGGGGTAATTCGCACCACTGCAAAACCCGAGGCTCCTTTCCTTTAGAGTAGAAATCTCTTCTATCATCTAAAGCCTCAAAAAAAAAATTTTTTTTTTCTTCCAGCAGGATACTGAAAATAGCTTTGCATTTAACATTTAAAATTGTTTTTGATCCCACACTCTTTCAGCTCTGCTTTCTCCTGCAAACTCATTCCATTCCCTAAGGGCACTTGTAAGTGTATTTCAAAGGCAACAAACCCGAGTCACCGTTTTTTTATCCCTAAGAGTTAAAAAGAAAAAAAAAAAACCATTTACATAATTACATGGAAGATAAGTCAGCCGAGAACACAGGAAACTTATCTGGACCGAAAGTTCTAGGACAAATTTTCTTTCAGCTCATCAAGAGAGACGGCAGATCAAAATCAAGGCTCACGTGGAAGGCCTAATGGTTGAGCTACACGTAAGAACTTCTTGAATTCCTCATTACTTGTGTGCCATCCACTTCTTCAAAAAGAAATGAGAGGTGGCTGTTGGAGGGCAAGTTGGAACAATGAAATGTACATAGGTGTTTCTTCAGGAAATAGGATATATACTCATATAGCAAGAAGGACCCGAGAAATCAAAGTCCAGTGAGGGCATCTTACTCAGAGTTACTCAGCAAATCAGTGGCTGGACCAAGACCGTCACCTGGGCCTCTTCCAGCTCCCAACCCAGGGTTTTCCCCACTTTTCACACCACTGTCTCATTTATAACACATAAAAAACGAAATCTTAAAGACACAAAGGTAAAAAAAATCCCTTTTATAAACCTTTTTGTCAGACCGGGAAAATAGTAGGAGAAGTGACTAAGGTAAATGGGGTCCCATTAACGCTAACAACAAATGCCCTATAATGCTCTACGGATAAGAGGGTCCAGCTTCAGAAGGCTTAATTAATGCTGATAACACTTTCGTACTAAATGGTATGGCTTCAGCTAGAGTCAGCACTAAATGGCTTTTGCGGGCTCGCCTGGGAACTAAACCACCATTTAGTTCATTCCTTTCAATAGAAAAATTTATCCCAAGTTTCCATCAGCTGCCTTACAAATGAACTTTCGGAACAAACCTGGTTTTCAGATGGCTCTGCATGTAGAACAGAGCTCTGAGGTCTGAAGCTCTGCACTGAGCATAATTAAGAGTCTTTGATACATACTAAGAGTATATTTATGAGAAAACCCTTCCAACCTCTAAGTTGTTTTATGCAATATAATGTTTTATTAAAAGCCTTCTGAGCAGGAGACAGTAAACTGCTATTTATACAATGTCAAACCAAGGGCAAACCCTCCATTGTGAATGCAAGTGCTTACAGGGCCTTTTAGCGTTGGGTTAAGGGTTCCAGGAAGGATAAAACATCTATGCCTGAAGAACTCACAATCTGGTTACACCAGCCTTTATTTTCCTCAAAACCAAGCCACTTCCAACCTCAGGGCCTTTGCACTGGTTGTTCCTTCTTCCTGGGATACTTTGCGCAACATCCTCCTGCAGCTGTGCTCAAATGTCACCTCTGCAGAGAGGCTTCCCCGAGGACCCAGGCAAAGTGACCTCCTTGGTCAACACTCTATGTTTTACTCTATGTGGTTGCTTTCCTAGCATCTGTCACTACCAGGAGTTAACAGGCTTAACTGTTTACGGTCTGTTTCCTCCCACTGGGACTCTGTTTGGTTCACTGCTGTTCTCTTCCATGCCTGGAACACTGCTATGCACATGGTAGGCATCCAATAAACTTCACTGAATGAGTAAGTGAGTAGAGTGGGAGAGTGGGAAGTGAGGATAAGATAATTATTCATGAAACAATTAAGAAATGAGAGAGCTGGCCATCCTGATGGGAATCGATAGGATAATGGGTTAATTACAAAGCACCAATGCTTCTGAAGGAATGGCTGGCAATCAAAAGTTTAAAAAAAAAAGAGAGAGAAAAGAGAGCAAAGGGAGCAAATGTCATCAGAGGAGGCGTCACACAGAAGGGAGACTCAGGGCAGCTGAGGCAAAGAAAAGAGGCCTCTCAGGAGTTCCTGTCATGGCTCAGTGGAAACGAATCTGACTAGGAACCATGAGGTTGAGGGTTCAGTCTCTGGCCTCACTCAGCGGGGTAAGGATCCAGCGTTGCAGTGACGTGTGGTATAGGTTGCAGACTCAGCTGGGATTTGACGTGGCTGTGGCTGTGGTGTAGGCTGGTGGCTACAGCTCCGACTCAGCTCCTGGCCTGGGAGCCTCCATATGCTGTGGGTGAGGCCTTAAAAAAAAAAAAAGGAAGAGAGGCCTCTCGGGTCAAGGGAGAGACCTGAGGGAGGACAGGCAGCAGGAGACAATAGGGCATGGAGTGACCTGGGCAGGGCAGAGACAAGCAGCACTGGACCCCAGGTACCAGGCTGGGTCTGGGAATGGTGGCAGGGGTGCGGAGCAGGGCTGGTGAGAGGGAACAGGGTCAGACTGGAGAGCCTGGAGGACCGGACACAGGGGTGTCAAGCCCAGGCCACTGGAAGGGCTGCTCATGGAAGGCAAAGTTGGCCACATCATGGGGGAGGAAGTGGAGGGCAGGACAGAAAGCTGGTTAGAAGATGACCTTGACGGTCTAAGTAGGGGCGGGGGGCAAAAAGAGCCTCTTCCTTCTGCCTCGACAAGAGGCAATGAGCAAGAGGCACTTCCCCCTTTAAAAAAAAAAAGACAACTTCCAGAGTATCTCAAAGTAGCATTCCACGGTGGATTCGGGTCACCTCCCCAAGCATCCTATACTTGGAGCACTCAAGAAAGCGAATAGAGGTTCCAAACGCTAACTCTAAGGGCAGGGCGTGTCTTTCCATGAATTTCAAACCTGAGATTAATTATCTTCAGTATGGCCTGTGTTTATTGTCTTTCTATTCTTTGGGAGAAAAAAAAATAGTAGTATCTAATTTCACTGTGCAGTATATATTTGAACATTACATAACACATTTTTATGTAACAGGTTCTTGACATAAAACAATGTTTTCCTTACTATCTAAATGCATTCGGGGAACAACTGGCATGAAAAAAAAAATATATATATATATATATGCTAAGGCTGTGGACAGCTGTCTTTGGGGTAAGGAGCTGGGGAGAGGAAGAACAAGGTGAGAGACTTTAGAAAAGGTCTGCGGCCAGTGAGGGGCTCTGCAGATGGCTAAGACGGGGGGCAGTGGGTGACATTCTGTTCGCTGGTTCATCTCCCACAAGAAGCTGCCTGGGGAGAGGGTTGTCTGAGCCACACAAGGCCTGTGTCAGAGCAATGCAGAAGAAAGGCAGGAGGAAGCGAAAGAGACAGAAATGCACAAGGAGATGCCAAAAGGATGCTTGTGAGCCCTTGTGGCTGCCACTAGGCTAATACCCAAACGTGCCTCCCTCGTGTCCCACCACAGAGGACTTCAGTCCTGCTTACAAGGAGGTGCACACCATGTTTGTCAACAAATAAGACTGGTCACCCATCGCTGCAAGCCTGCTTGGCTCCTGCAGACATGGGATGAATCCAGTGGTTCCTCCTCCCAGCAGGCATCTCCCAGGTGGTTAGAGAGCAGACTCTGGAGCTCCCCCCGCCCCGCCGCCCCCCACTGCACAAATCCGGCCCCACCCCATACCAGCTGGGCAGTGCACAAAACCACCTTACTTGCAAAATAAGGATAATCACCCTCACCCACCTCATGGGGTTGTTATGAGGGTTAAACCTGTTAATGAACATAAAGTGACTAGCATATTTGCTGGCACTTAGAAGAGTGTTCAGTAAATGTTAGCTGCCATTACCACCATTACTCTTATTCATATGTTGCAAATGAGATAAATCAGACTCAAAGAAGCTCACTAATTTGCCCAGGTCACATATTTTGAACAGTAGTTGAAGGCATAAATACGTGTAAATGTTTTACTCAGTATATGTACCAAATCTAATGGCTAGCGTATTAACCAGAATATTAAACTAGACAGACCATCCATCATTGTCTTAAATGAGGCTGGATAAACAGGAGTTTACACGACTTAAAAGGACAGCACGTCCTAACATAAAAATCATTTGCCATCATATGCCAGCACTCAACGTTCTCCTAAAGGAAAGATGGCTAAATCTTACCCAATTTCATCTTCCCCTGACTTTAGGTTCCCAACTCAAACCCTCCTTCCATGTGGACCTAACTATTCTTACCACGTCCGCTCCTGCCCCGGCTGCATCCTGCATCTTAGGCTCTCACCTCTCCACAGCTGTATCTCCCTCCCCTCCCTGTGCTTCATCCCTGAGTGCCTAGCCCAGCCCATCTCCACCTCTTCAAGATCATTAATTGGGGTTGGACAAGCACATCTTGAAGATGCCTTATGCCCGTGATTTGGAAAAACCAAGATGAACTCCCCCCAAAGTCCTTGACCTTGAGCCAGCAGGTAAGATACTTCCAGAGATAGCCCACCCGATATGGCAGGCAGCAGAACCTAAAATAATCAGTGCTAGATCAACAGCTGGGTGACAGTGCTGCCAGTGTGGGGATGAAGAAAAACAAAATGACGAAACAGCTCCAGAAGGGCCAAGAATTTGAACTGGGTCTTAAAGAAAAGTAGAGTTTGGCCATGAGAAGCCACAGAAGAGGCCAAGGGCTGGTCCAGGGAGGGGACAGCTCTTTGGCTTGACTGGACAGTCCTGTGCACTCAGCCAGGTGGGCTGGGGATGGAGAGCAAGAAGGGACAGCAAGATGGACAGCTGACACCTGCTGAGTGCTTACCATGGGCGAGGAAGAGCTTCGTGTGCTTTTAATCCTTTAACTCATTGTATCCACACTGCAACCGTCCGAGAGAAGGACTAGAGTGATCCCAGTCTTACTGATGAAAACACCAAGACAGCGAGAGCAAAGCAACTTGACCACAAATCATGAAGCTAGTAAGTAACCGTTAGGATATGAAATCTGGCTCCAAAGTCTGAGCTTTTAACCACCCAACTAAAGTCCCTCTCAGGACAGTATGGCAGTGAAGGGGTGCAGGTGTCATGGGGATGAAATGAGACCACGCTTGCAAGCAACTTGCAACCTATAACGTCAAGGCCACGGATGCTGGCCATGGGTTGCTGTGAATGTCTAACTGAACTGGACTGCTAGCAACTGAAGCAAGAGAGACACATCAGGTCCAAAAAGGGGACCTGAACCAACAGGGACAGTGTAAAGAGCAGAGGCCAGGACAGACACCCACCTTTAGGATGTGTAAGAAGAAAACCAAGAAATCAATGTGACTTAAAGGCTGAAGGAGGAGAGGATTTCAAGAAAGAGGGAAGGACAGGAGGGTAAAAGCTGCAAAAGGGCCAAGAACAACCATTCAGGACTAAGAACCGGGCCCCTGGAATTCAAGACTTACAGGTTTTTGGAGATCTTTGAGAAGAAATATGAAGGAGGGTAGAGAGAAGAGCCAGAAGGCAGGAGCTGGGGACGGGGCAGGTGGGAGAGTGGAGGAGGAGGTGAACATACACAGCCCTGGGAGAGGCTGCTGGGCAGGGAAGGCAGAGAGGTGTAGGGACCCAGGGGCACCCAGTGCAGACATGTGAAGGCTACCTATTGCACAGGGGTCCTCAGCTGGCCTGCTTCCTCCCCTTCCATCCTTCCCTCCTCAATCAAGACAAGGGTTTTTCTAGTGTTGGTGGGGAGGCTGAGGGTCAACAGCAGGAAGGATGTTCCAGTGACAGGACCCTGGCAGCTTAGGAGGGAGAGCTTCCAGGCATTTTACGTGCATCATCTCCCATGATTCTCATAGGGACTCCACGAGGCAGGCACCGTCACTACATCACAGAGGAGGACCCTGCAGTCAAAGGATTCCTGCACTTGTCCAAGGCCACATCGCCCAAGCCAAGTCCCAGGTCCTGCTACCAGAAGCCAGGCTCCTGCCCAAATGCAGGATCCAGCAAGAGGGAACAGGGGAGAAATCCACTCACTTTTTCTGACTGGGAGGAGAGGAGGAAACATAGGGAAAAGAGATAAGACCTTCCGAGCAGCTGAGGGAGCTTAACTCAGAGCAGGTCTTGTTTCAAGACAGAGGGAAGAGAAAAAGCCAAGGTGGGTGTCTGGGGTAAGTCTGAGTATTACGATGAAGTGGCAATGAGGAGAAAAAAACTGTGGAGAAGGGCGACATTCCAGATTCCTAACTAAACCTCAAGGTCTAAAAAGGATTTTTTTTACTTCCCTGCAATTGCTACCACGGTGTTAACTAAAATCACTGCCGCGGAATGTAATGCTGTATGGTGCAAAAGCTGTTTCTTTAATATTTGACTTTCTCCAACCACCGTGAGAGATGACAATGGAATAGAAGAAAGATCATAGAAGAAAGGCAACCTTTATACCAAAGAGAAATGTCGAATATTTAGTTTTTACAAATTCTTATGAATTTTGTTAACAAGCCTTTCTACAGTGCTTGTCCATCGTCCAGTATACAAGTTGCTGAGAGACTGCTGGTGCGGCGGGATAAATCTGAAAGCCGGGCCACTTCCTTTTCCTCCCTGTGGTAAGGCAAACCCCTTCTGCAAATAGCAGAAAAACTCCTGAGTAGTCATCATTTTATAAATCACTCGAAATGGAGTCTTTAAAACACCATCTGTTGATCTGGTTCAGTTTCCTATGAAAACAGGACTTCAGTTCAGATATTCTGGGGGTTCCAGCAGGTAGATGCCATTCTGAATTCACATGTATTAAAAATTTAGAGCTGCACTAAATGTTCGAGCAGAAGGAACCTCTGAGATCACCTAGTTCAACTGCCTCACTTTCCATCACTGAGGCAAGTAGAACTCAGAAAGGTTCAGTGAGTTGCCCCAAGTGGGGGAGCCACAAAAGCCCAAGTCTGGGCTAGAATCAAAATATTCTAACACTCAGGCTAATGATCTTTCACCACATCTGCTCCTTCTTTCCTCCTTCTGAACTTTAAGATTTGGAATACGGTACAAATTTAAATATAGTCTCAATTTATTGTTATCACTGGCTACATCTACAACCAAAACCAAAAATGCCTCTACATGTCCAGTTTAAGATGATACAGGCAATTTCAAATCCTTCCCAGGAAATTTTAAAGCCTTCTAAATATCCAACAAAGTGTTTTAAACACATCAATAGAGTGAACTCAGTAACAGTATATAGAGGGAAAAAATCAATTTTGTGTCTAAAAACACCTTTTGTGGAGTTTCATTGATATGGAAATCAAATTTAACAGCAGCGATTTTTTTTTCTTTTTTAAGTCTTGCAAGCACGGAGAGCATGAGATTATTCAAAACTGCTCAGGAGCAGCAATGATTATTTTAAGCTCATGATTCAACCAGTACATTAATTAAAAACTCCACCAACCCAAATTGACAGATCTTGATATCAATGGGACCAGAAGAACTAAAATAATAGTTGTCAAATAAAAATAGATTAAAGGGAGGAACAGCAGCAGATGTCAGAAGGACAAATGACAAGCAAGCATTGTGGGAAACTAGACGCATCTAATGGGCATCTTTTACGGATTTTTTTTTTTAAACAAAGATCCTAGAAATAAACGTACAGTCAAAAAACGCTTCTTCGAACCTTATTTCTGGAAGCTGGGTGGAAAAACTTGGCAAATATTCCTTGCTAAGTAGCAGGGAAAGGAGACCGCAAGCGCGAAAGTGCCAAAACAACGCTAGGTGACTGGGAAGGGACCGAGGCAGGGGAGGGAAAAGGGGATGGGACAGGTGGGATGAGGGGGGCCAACCTGGTCCCGAGCCCGGCCAGCACAAACTTGACAACAGACGCCCGTGTCCAATGCAGTCCTTCGTTCCCCTGGGCCTGCCCTTGGGCACCGACGTGTGCCGGGCAGCCGACTCCCACGACCCCTCCCGGGTGACTGGCACCAGCCCCACAGGTCCGCGTTAATTTCTATTATTCCACTTCTTCTTCCGAGGAAGAGAAAGCTCTCTTGGCTGTCAACGCCCGGCAGCCAGCCGCGAGCGGGAAGCTTTTTCTTTGACATCTGTCAAACCCGGTGACAGACTCAGCCTCGCTGCGCCCTTCGCGGGTCTCCAGGACTCCAGGTCGGGCAGCAGGCCCGCGCCGTGGAGTACCTGCTCGCAGACCCACGGAGGATCCTCCCTGGGCTGCCCGGGACAGAGACGGCGCAGGCCGGACGAAAGTTCGCAGGCTGGGGTCGGCCCCATCTCGGGCCAGGGATACCACGGTACAGCGCCAGCACCCGCGACGGGGCCAAAAGGGAGGAGAGGGGGTTCAGACTCCCCAAGCCCAGCGGAGACGCCCTCCCCACCCCCACTCAGCCCCGCAGGCTCCCGAAAGGGAAGTGTGGGGGGGGGGGAGGAAAGGCAGAAGCGGCATCTCTCGTCCAACGCCCTTGGGCTGCAGCCGTCAAGGATGGTACCTTCGGGGGTCCTTTCACCTCCGGGGATACATCCTAGGACTCGCCCTCAGCTGGGTCATTGCTTCCAAAGGGCGGAGCTGTCCCTTTAAGAGACAGCGGGCTGCTACCACCCACCCCCCGTCAGGTAACGATGCCCAGGGAGGGAAGGTGGGTTTTCCCGCGGACTCTTTCTCAGTGCCTTTAAGGGAGCCTGAGGCACCTCTGTCCGCTCTACCCCGCAGCGCCAGCCCCGGCGGGGGAGGAGAGGGGCGGACGGGAGCGGCGCCTTTAAGGGGCGCAGCCTCCCCGCCGCCCGGGTGGGGGCAGGGAGCGGGCACGGGCCCTTTAAGGCCGGCAGCGGGCACGTCGGGCAGGGCTCCCCGGCGGCCGGGCTGCGCCCCGGGCGGCGGCGGGGGCGCCGCGCCTGCCAGGGTGCTAACGGCCCCGACAGGGTGCCCGCGGCCGCGCCGCTGGCCGCGGCCAGCCCGACACTCACCGTGGCTCGCCGGGAGCGCCCGCGCCCGCGCCCCCACTCGGATCCCGCGGTGGCGGCGGCGGTGAGTCCGGCGCGGGTAAACAGGCACCTCCGTCCCTGACCTACTTTCTGCCTTCCCTAAATGTCGCACCACTAACCTACTTTCCGACCAATCCGCTCCCCGCCGGCCCAGGCCCGGCCCCCCGCCCACCAATCGCTGTGCCCAACCCCCTTTCCCCGCCCACCAATGGAGGAGTCGCGGAGCCCGGATACCTGCCTCTTCCCGCCAGCCAATCCGAGTGCTCTAAGGGAGCCGGTCCCGGCGGCGCCCCCGGCCAATCCAGGAGCGGCTCGGCAGCCTGTTGGCCAGTTGTGTGTCAGCTAGAGAGGCCGCTGACCAATGGCTAGGCGGCAGAGGTCGGTTTACCTGCTACTCTCCCGCCACCAATCGCTTGGCGCACAGAAGCGCACGCCCCAAAGAGCGGACCAATCCGCGTTCTTCCCTTGGATTTCCTCGCCCCTGTCCGCTCTCTTTCCCCTTAGGTCTCCTGCTAGCCACGGCCACTGCGGGTGCAGACGCCGCACTCCCCGCAGTGGCCTGGGATGTCCCTCGTATCTTAGTCCCTGGCTTGCTTCTGGCTCACATCTCTCATTCCTCCTCCTCCTCCTCCTTACCCCTTTTCACTCGAGGCATCATGACTAAAGCAGCATTTCCTCATTCCTCTCCCTTCAACTCCATCTAGGAAACTAATTTTAGGCATTGATTTGCCCAAGTCCAAAGGAGAGGAGGAATACTTCGTATTTCTAGAAGTCTTTTCCATCCAAGTGTTCTTACGTTCTTTTCGCTCGTCCTGACCTCCAAGCGTCCCACTGGAGCTGTCATTCTCGTTCAAAAGAGAAAACTCAAGCCTGGAGCGATTCCGATGCATTTCCTTTCAGTGGCCGCATTTTACCCACCTACTGTGTGGCAGACGGCGTCGTGGTGGCTCTAGGCTCTACGTAGAAAAGCTGTCCAGGAAGAGAGACAGAGGAAACAAGCTGTTACAGAAAATAAACATTTCATAGCAAGATACAACTTCAGTACCAGGAGAGCACAGAGAGTCTGTCTTATTTTTGCATCTCAAGCACTTAACAAAGGGCCTTTAGCACAAAGAACTCCCAACCCTTTTAGATGTTAAACTCCCTAAATACAGGGACCTAATCTATGCTGTTATACTGGCCGCCTCCCCTATAGCACCTAACTGGAATTGGGATGGAGGAGTGGGGGCGGGGTCTGGCTCCTAGCACGTTTGCTGATTGGATATACGCACAAATGAGTCTGAATCAATTACCTCAGTCTTGTGGCGCAGACTAGCCCCTGTGACTCTAGAATTCTACCCTTTTCCCTTGAAACAGACATTGCATTTTAAGCATGATAAAACTCTCCAAAGAAGACATATAGATGAGCAATAAGCACATGAAAAGATGCTTAACATCGATAATTATTGGAGAAATGCAAATCGAAACTACAATGAATTACCATGTCACACTGGTCATAATAGCCATAATTTGAAAGTCTACAAATACAAATGCTGGAGAGGGTGTGGAGAAAGGGAGCCCACCCACACTGTTGATGGGAATACAAGTTTCCACTGTGGAAAACAAGATGAAGCTTTCACAAAAAAACTAAAAGTAAAATTACCACATGACCCAGTAGTCCCATACCTGGGTATGTATCTGGACAAAGCCATAATTCAAAAAGATTCACGCACCCTATTATTCACAATAACCAAGACACGGAAGCAACTTAAATGTCCATTGACAGATGAATGGATAAAGAAGATGTGGAATATCTTCTTTAGAAATAGAAGATGCCATTTGCAGCAACATAGTTTGACTTAGAGATTATCATACTAAGTGCAGTCAGAAAGAGAAAGACAAATACTATATGATATCACTTATATGTGGAATCTAAAATATGATACAAATGGGAGTTCCCTTCGTGGCTCAGTGGTTAATGAATCCGACTAAGAACCATGAGGTTGCGGGTTCGATCCCTGGCCTTGCTCAGTGGGTTAAGGATCCGGCGTTGCCGTGAGCTGTGGTGTAGGTTGCAGACGCGGCTTGGATCCCACGTTGCTGTGGCTGTGGCAAAGGCCGGCAGCTACAGCTCTGTTAGACCTCCTGGGAACCTTCATATGCCGCAGGGGCGGCTCTACATAAAGGCAAAAAGACAAATAAAATAAATTAAAATAAAATAAATTAAAATAAAAAATAAAATATGATACAAATGAATCTATCTACAAAACAAAAACAGACTCACAGACATAGAGAAGAGACTGTGGTTGCCAAAGGGGAGCTGGGGTGGGGGAGGGATGGACTTGGATTTGGGGGTCAGTAGATGCAGACTGTTACATATGGAAGGAATAGACAACAAGGTACTACTGTATAGCACAGGGAACTGTATTCAATATCCTGAGAGAAATCACAATGGAAAAAAGAATATATATACATGTATAACTGAATCACGTTGCTGCACAGTAGAAATTAACACATTATAAATCAACTATAATTAAAAAATAAAAAAGTAAACATGGTAAAACTGTTTCCTATGCCCAGCTCATTGCCAGGTACATAGTGGCTGCCTGATATGTGCTTGTGGCCTGAACCGTTGACCATTTTCAAGGTTAACCAACTTCATTGGTAGCTTACTATTTTTCCTAAGTTTACATGCAGGTAGAGTCTAATTGCTGTTTACTTTGTCTCTACCCTGATTTCATGAGGAGACTACACTATATAAGTGGGATTTTAGCAATGTACTTGACAAGACATTGTGGACAAGATGAAGAAATATAAGGTTAGAGTCTGGTATAATTCATTGGATGAATAACATGTTAAGAAATCATGACCTAAAGATGCTGATTAGTGAGTCCTTGCTGACCTGAAGGAAGGGCGGAGGGCATCAACATTTGTGCAGCATCCACTATGTCTTTGCTGAGGGTTCCCCTGCATATTTCCTCTTGATCTGCACAATCCCAATTTACAGATGAGGAAACAAACTCAGAGATTAACCAGCTGACCTAAAGCCACACAGCAGGTGGCAGAGCCATAAGTCAAACCAGGTTGGTTTAACTTCAAAATATTCAGACCACACTAGTCTCCATCAGCATGATGGAAGACTCTCTCCGTGGCTCAGACTTTTCTGGGACTTCTGTCAGCGCTCTGAATGAAAACTCAGGGGGATAACACAAGGCCAGGAGGGAAAGAGACAACATTACATAACCTAAGCCAAATGCAATGGTGGAGCAGCAGACTGACGCTAACAGGGAGAAAAGGGGGGTCCCGCCCTGCACAGCCAACTGCTGAAAGAGGTATCTTAGCAAATACAGGTAAGAGCAAGACTAAAGAGTCTCAGGTGAGTCCTCAATCTGAGTCCTCAGTGAAGCGTGGCTGCCAAAATAAATGAATGATGATTTAGACTGCACCGACAGAAGTCTGACGTGTAAGTCAAGATGGGGTTTGAGTGCTGCCCAGTGCTGGTCATTATGCACATTGAGTATAATGTGTCCAATTAAAGCCTGCAAAGAAAGACCATCTACATGCACAGGAGAGGGACGAGGATGTAATAAGCCTGGGATCTATGTCATATGAGGAAAGATTAAAGGAAGCAGAAGGTTTTGCCCCAGGGGTACAAGGTAATTGTCTTCATATTTTTGAAGAGCTATGCTATAGAAGAGAAATTAGACTTTTTTTTCTTTTTTTTTGGCCACCCCTCAGCATATGGAGTTCCCAGCCCAGGGATTAGATCCAAGCATCAGTTGCAACCTAGGCCACAGCTACAACAATGCTGGATCCTTAACCCATTGTGCTGGGCCAGGGATGGAACCTTCATCCCAGCACTCTCAAGATGCCACTGCTAATCTCATTGTTCCACGGCGGTAACTCCAAAATTAGATTTATTTTATTTTATTGTCTTTTTAGGGCCACACCTGCGGCATATGGAGGTTTCCAGGCTAGGGATCCAATCGGACTTACAGCTGCCTGCCTATACCACAGCCACAGCAACGCAGGATCTGAGCCTTGTCTGCGACCTACACCACAGCTCACGGCAACGCCGAATCCTTAACCCACAGAGTGAGGCCAGGGATTGAACCTGCATCCCCTATGTCCTCATGGATGCCAATCAAATTCATTTCTGCTGAGCCACGACGGGAACTCCTTAATAACGGCAATACATTTTTTTTTGGTCGTTTTGCCTTTTCTAGGACCGCACTCATGGCATATAGAGGTTTACAGGCTAGGGGTCTAATCAGAGCTGTAGCTGCCGGCCTGCACCACAGCCACAGCCACACGGGATCTAAGCCGCGTCTGCCACCTACACCACAGGTCACAGCAACACCGGATGCTTAACCCACTGAGCGAGGCCAGGGATTGAACGAACCCACAACCTCATGGTTCCTAGTCGAATTCGTTAACCACTGAGCTATGATGGGAACTCCAATAACGGCAGTATTTACTGCATGTTTACGAGTTGAGCACTGTGCTAGAAGCTTTATATGCGTTACCCCATTCAACTTTGACAAATTCCTCTAAGGTGGGTACTTCTATTATTCCCATCTTTCAGATGGGGAAACTGAAAATCTGAGGCTACTTAGTCTGACCCCAGAGCTCACACTCTTAACTACTTCAGAAAATCACCTCTTTCTTTGGACAATTCTGTTGGAAAGCAAAGAAACCTCATATGTTAGAGACACAGACTCAGGAGTCATCAGTTCAAAGGTGGTGAGTCTAATTTTTAAAAAGTACTTCCAGTTGACTGTGGTTTCAGGCAAAGAAAAGGGGCATACCCAGGACTATGCCTCAGAGATAGGGACGCCGTCTCAGACTTAGGGAATGCAAGCAACAGAAGCCTCTCCAACCAACTTAAGCCCAAAGGAGGAGATTTCTTGGGAGGAAACCAAGGTATCTCAAGGAACCCTAGAGCAAGAAACACAGCAAATCCTCAGAGAGGACTAGACCTGGGACACCATTAGACATGAAGCAGTTCCCATCTCCTCTCTCTGGGGCTGTGTGGCCTCGGGACTGGTCTTCTCTCTGCCTGTCTGCCTGATGATTCTTGTTTTACGCAGCTTTTCACCCTCATGGCAACACGGTCCTTCAGGGATGCTCTCAACCCCTGGTGGTGGGAGGGGGGGGAAGGGGAAGAGGGAGAGGGAAATAGGAGAGGCTCTCAAGGCGGGGAGCATGCGCGAAGGAAGTCTCCCCAAAGGTGCCTACTGAAGCGAAAGAAGAGTCAGAACAAAAGAAAATAATAAAAACCAAAGAAGGAGAAGCAAGAAAGTGAAAAGCCAGGGTTGGCAAACTTTGGAAGAAAGTCTCAACGGACGTGTAGAAGCAAGATAAGGGAAACAACACCTGAGCAAACGGTTTTGGGTATGGGAGTTCCTGTTGTGGTGCAGCGGAAATGAATCCAACCAGGAACCATGAGGTTGGGGGTTTGATCCCTGGGCTCGCTCAGTGGATTGAGGATCTGGCGTTGCTGGGAGCTGTGGTGTAGGTCGCAGACGCGGCTCGGATCCCACGTTGCTGTGGCTGTGGCGTAGGCCGGCAGTTGTAGCTCTGATTAGACCCGTAGCCTGGGAACCTCCATATGTCACGGGTGCGGCCCTAAAAAGACAAAAAACCAAAAAAAAAAAAAAGGTTTTGGTTAGAACAAAAATGTATGAAAGCTGTTTTACTAAAACTGCTTCTAGAGCCAGAAGATGTGCTATAGGATATTGGGGAAATCAGAGACAGAAATGAGTGAAGACGACATGGCATCAGGGAGTACAGATCACTTTTTGAAAGCTTTTTTTTATTTAAGGAGAAATTAGAAAAAGAATCTAAGCCATCTCTCTTAGCAGCCAACCCAACTGTGAGTGCTTTATGTGGATATGTGTATGTGTGTTTAATTTTTTTTTAAACCAAGGTGGACATATCTGGGAGCACAAACATGGGAATTAAAAAAAAAAAAATCAGGCATTAATGGGTACCTGTAACTCTTTCAGCTATTTTTTTTAAGACCTTCCGTGGCTCATTTTTGAATGGGATGGTCTAGCAGCTCAGAATGGGAGAGCAGGAATACCTCATTTGGAATGCTTCCTAGACTGTGTAATTAGGCTTTCGACTAGATCTTGTTTGCAGACATGGCCAAGATTCCGAAGATCTTGGTGTTCAGATGTCAAAGGGGTTTTCCGTTTGGCTGAGGGGTGTTTGCTAGAGGGAGCTAAAGCACCAGTGACCACATGGCTTCTCAACAGAAGCCCTGAAGAACAAATAGACACTGTTCTCAAAAAAACTGGCCTTGGTTTGCCCTGCTTTGCTAGAATGGCCAGCACTCAAATTCATGCTCCAAATTGAAAAAAAAAAAAAAAAGGTAGATTCTAGTCAGTAAAGCAAAGTGAAGTGTTAAGTCAAGCCATTTAAGAAATACGTTAACTTTTTAAAAATTACAATATGCTTTTAAAGAAGAAAAGAGGGGATGGATTTGGAGGGATTTTGACCTAACTCAGGATCAAAGCACACTGCAAAAGTGTGGTAATTAAAATAATCTGACATTGGTTTAGAAATAGACCAATGGATGAATGTAAAGGCATAGCACCCAGAAACAGACCCAAAGAACATGAAGACTGAGTATAATGTGGCTGTTGATAAATTTTAAATTATCAGGAAAAAAGATTTTTCAATAAATGCTATTAAAACAACTAGCTAGCCATATGGAAACACATAAATCTTGCTCTCAAACCCAATCTTTACACTAAAATATAACTAACTGCTATAATTTAGGATTTAAGTGTAAAGAGTGCAGCCTGTAACAACTTTAGAAGAAAATGTGAATACAGTTTTTATAAGTTTGAAAGGCCTTTCTAAGCCTGATGCAAAATCCAGAGACTGTAAAAACAAAGGAGGATCATCCAAATGTATGCCCGCACCTACACACCCACAACAGACTGTTAAGAAAGCACCATTCAGGAGTTCCCATCCGTAGCTCAGCGGTTAACGAAACTGACTAGGATCCGTGAAGATGAGGGTTCGATCCTTGGCCTCGCTCAGTGGCTTAAAGATCTGGCATTACCGTAAGCTGTGATGTAGGCTCAGATCCCGAGGTGCTATAGCTGTTTCCTAGCCTGGAAACCTCCATATGCAGCCCTACAAAGACAAACAAAAAAAAAAAAAAAAAAAAAAAAAAAAAAAAAAAAAGGAAAGAAAGAAAGAAAGAAGGAAAGAAAAAGGAGAGAGAAAGAAAGCAAAAAGGCACCATACATGTTCCATTTATAAGGCAGAAGTTGGGATTGTGAGTATAAGTGATGCTTCATGGGGCATTCTTTAAACCGATCCTTTGTAATAGAACTGTGCTTTATAAAGAATTATTCGTTGTAAAGCTGTCTTATTTTAGTGGCCCTCTCTCTGTTTCTTTAAAATAAAATGCAGTAATCTACAAGCACTATCTCAAGCAACAAAGACTGTTTGGATTCTCTCCAGTAACCCTGGGTCCTTTATTTCCCTTATAGAAAAGCTACGACTGCTTCAAAACCTACCTAAGAAAAACTCCCATTTTGCACACAGATGTGTGTGCATTTTAAGAATGACTGCCACTCAAATATCTCCTTTCTCTCTGCAATTAAAAACACAAACAAGAACAAAGAACAAAGAAAAAAGAACATCTGTGGCTCCCTCCCATTATAGAACCAATACGTATTTGTGACAAAAGATTCATGAACATGAAAAAGAAAAGAAAATTAATCTATAACCTCATTAAGCATATATCACCCCTGTTAAAACACTGATGTTACTTCTTTTTCAAATTTGCTTTATAACTACGTTATATTGTGGCCTAATTTTTATCACACTGAAATTTTCTTTGGTATCATGCTTTTTCAAATTAATCTAGGAGTTCCCATTGTGGTTCAGCGAGAGTGAACCCGACTAGTATCCATGAGGGTAAGGGTTTGATCCGTGGCCTCGCTCAGTGGGTTAAGGATCTAGCATTGCTGTGGCTGTGGCTGTGGCTGTGGCTGTGGCTGTGGTGTAGGCTGGCAGCTGCAGCTCTGATTCTACACCTAGCCTGGGAACTTCCATATGCATCCGGTGCAGCCCTAAAAAGATAATAAAATAAAATAAAATAAAATAAAATAAATCTATTGTGAGCATTCTCCCATGACATCAAGCCTTCTTCTATAGCATAAGATCTAATGGTTACACAGTATTTCACTGTATAACATGCAAAACCCTCACATTGTTTCTAATTTTCTCTCTTATAAACAGTTTTGAGCACAGGTTCATGGAATGGGCACAGCTATATCACTACCACACTGGGTTTCACAGAATCCACTGTACAGGCAAAGAATAAAACTTACATTTTTTTTTCTTGTAAGGTTTTTGGATTTTTCTCCTCCTGCAGCTACTTCTGGCTCTGTCACAAATCTGATGTTAAAGACACAGGAAAATTTATACGCAGTCCAATCAAACAAAACAGGAAATGACTATAACTTGATAAGTGGCCTTTGGAAAATTTATTACCCTAATCCTATGTTTCAAAGGGCACTCCAGCTAGCCAAAGGATTGATTGGCAATAAAACTTACTGTAAATAAAGTTATCCAAATCTTGAGCCTGAATAGAGTCATTTCACTTTGGTTGTACTGTTATTATTTTTGGCCCCCGTGCTGCGTCTTTTCCTTTATTTACCTACTATTAAATCATTTGTTTGTGCATCTGTACACCTGCCAGAGAGAGGCAAGGAAATATGATCAAAATGATGTTCCTTCTTTGCCCTTGGGAGACTGGAGAGGTGACAGCGTTTGAAAGTCATCAACAAAACCAGGCCGCACACTGACTCCTCTGCTTGTCATTTCCCCTCACTCTCAGTGCCGCCGTCCACGTTCACCCGGCTCACACCCGCTTCTCGGCTTAAAAGTCACTTCCTCAGGGAAGCCTTCCTTGACCTCCAAGGCATGAGAAGTACCCTGTACTTCCTCTCTCAAAGTAGTATTACCTTTGTAATTTCTTGTCTTCTCATAAACTCTGTGAGGTAGATGCCAAGCCATCCTTCCCTCACACTGCCTGCAGCTGTCAAAACAGACACGTTCACAAAATCAAATATTGTTTGGATGAGTGGGAAAAAAAAAAAAGCAATGGAGAGATGTAAAAGTTGGGCTGCTCTTGTACCGTGGATACACCTGAGACACCTCCTTCCACAGCCACATGTGGGGTTCCCTCGCTCCCTTCAATTACCCTGTCATCGGAGAAAACTCCCCAGACCACTCTCCATAAAATAGCAGCGCCCCCATCTCACCCAACCCTGTCACTCTCTGCTCCTTCTCCCCCCTTGGCTTGTCTGCGAACATTTTTTACTAGCTGACACTTTGTTACATATTCGTTTATGAATTGTACATGGCTCTTGGTAAGATCTTTGAGGGAAAGGGTGTTTTTGCTGCTGTAGCTCCCCCACTTAGAACATTGTCTAGCATACAGTAGGTGTGTAAATATCCACTGGATGAATGAATAAATGAATGAATGAATGACTCGAGAATGCAGCACAATTGGGCCATTTCAGCCTTTGGAGTGGTTCTATAACCACTCCAAAGGCTGAAATTTGTAGCCAAATTCCCTACATTATAATATAGGGACAAAAATTAAAAAATGATCCTTTAACTTTTCCTTTATTAAACTAAAATCAAAGTTTCATTGTTCCTATTGCTGTTGCTGTTTTTAGATTTGCCACCATCAAAATTTTTATGTTTTACTACCTAATAGTAAGTTGACAATATGTTTACGTAAAGTATTTTATTGGGTATCAACAGAGACAAACAAAGTCATAGTGAATGCAGGGTTTCTTGTTTGGTTTTCTGTTTGTTTGTTTGGTAGTTTTTATGGTCAGAGAGTCCAACAATAATGGGTAAGAAGTTTGAATCACTTTTTTTTTTTTCTTTTCTAGGGTCGCATCCGCGGCATATGGAGGTTCCCAGGCTAGGGGTCTAACAGGAGCTGTAGCTGCCGGCCGACGCCACAGCCACAGCAACGCGGTATCCGAGCCGCATCTGTGATCTACACCACACCTCACAGCAAAGCCGGATCCTTAACCCACTGAGTGATGCCAGGAATTGAACCCGCAACCTTGTGGTTCCTAGTTGGATTCGTTAACCACTGAGCCACAACGGGAACTCCTTATTCATCCTTGAGAAAGCAATTTGTTATGTCAACCGGATATGCTATTATACCACCCTTTAACATATTAAATATAATGTTAGACCAGAGAGAGATAGCAAAGTCAAAGAATATAATACAGATCATGCTACGTGAAAAATAAGACCCCTATCATATGCAAAGTGAATAAAATTTAGCGAATAAGATGTGCACATACGGACAAAGTTGTAAGTGTTCACAGAGATATGTCAATAATTGTATTGAGGTTATGGAGTAAACTTTCTGCAAAGTTGCTTTTATAATAAAAATAATTTTAAAAGGAAACTAGGGCAGCCAAGTGTCCCAGAACACTTTATGTGTTCTCCGGCACCACTTCATGTTATTCTGGTTTCTCTCCTTAGTGAAAGTGACCGGTTACCCAACCTTCAAATGGGACAGGCCTTGAGATAACTTGTCATGGCTGAGCTGAGAGCCCTGAAAAATTCCAAGGTGATCTGCATTTTGGCCTTAGAGCCCTTCTTTGTCTTAACTGTGGAATAGCAAGAGTCGCATTGTGAATTTCCAGTTCCAAGATGAATTCAGAATAACTTACAGTCTACTAGTAGTGCTTAGGGTTATGTTTAGCTTCAAATATTCTCCAGCTTAAACCCTGCTTCTAGGGGCGTGGCGGGGGGGGCACATTGTTGCCCAGGAACATTTGGAGTGAAGGGACCACTGCAATGTAATGCCACAGCCCCATACACCACACCGTGACATTGCCTTCGCCAAAGGTCTGCATCCAAACGAGGAAAGGATGTTGTTTCTCAGTGGCTTCCTGGGGACCCCAGGTTTTAGAAAAGGAAGGTGACCAGGCCTTCTCCTGTAATCCCTACCTCATTTACTCCCCCACCCTCTCCTCCTGTCGCGGGGTGCCATACTGGCATCTCAGAAGGCTGGCCACGACTTCATTACAATGTTTAGGAGTTAACCTTGCCAAGTAGGTAAAGCTAAAATAGTTGGCAACCTCCCTTTTAAAATCACATTTCCTCCGCCGCCCCTGCCTAATCTTAGGGCTTAGGGATAGATCTGACAAACAAGCATTTCACTGTACCAGAGGAAAAGAATACAGTAAGACTTTCCGTCTGTTTAATACTTCAGACCGAGTTTTAAGCATCCAGCTGTCCTCATTTGCGAGGCATCGCTTATTTTCATATTCCACAAATGGGGCCGTTGAACAATGATGAATGAATGAAGTACAATGCAACTATTTTTAGTATGGTAATTGTAATTAAAAGGCAGTGGAATGATAATCTTGCCCAAGCATGTCTGAGATCTCCTTTCCATTTTCTCAAAACAATACTTTCCAGGTCTGGCTGCAGAGACTTGTTGCTTCTTTTCCTTCAGGTGAAGAACAGGTATCACTTGACATTCTTTCTAAACCAAGTGAAATTGTGGTTTTGGCTACACACGATCCTTCCTTCTTTCTCCCTTGCTCCGTTTGTACATTCAGGGCGATAAAATTTCATTTCCATACATAGCGATGAATTACCATGAACCAAATCAGTTTCTTAGGAAAGTAATTCTATTATCTATCTATACTTCTTTTTTTTTTTTTTGGCTAATGATGGCTTGTTGCTATTTTTTAAGGAGAGATGGGGAGCATACCTAACAATAATAACAACACTTTTTATCGTGCTTACCATATGCCAAGTGTTATTCTAAACACTTTGTATATATTGACGCAACCCAACACAATCCACATAACAACCTAGAAGCCTTTCTATTATATACTCCTTTTATAAAATGAGGATATGGATGCATAGAGAAGTTAAGTCCAAGGTTCTGAGCAAGTAAATGGCAGAGCCAGAATTCAAAACTGCTATACGGCTCCAGAGTCTCTGCTCTCAATCCATGTGCTGTCCTCAACTGAAGAAACCCTGGGAACTGAGCATTATTCCCATTTTATGGATGAGGCCACTGAGGCTTAGAGGTGAACCTATTTGCCCAGTACTACAAAACCGGTAAGTCACTGACCTAGGATTCATCCCAGGCTCAAGTCTCTTTGGCTCCAATATCTGTCTTCTTTCTAGCCCTTAAATAGCACTACCTTGGAGTCCCCTTTATGGCCCAGCAGTTAACTAACATGACCAGGATCCATGAGGACGCAGGTTTGATCCCTGGCCTTGCTCAGTGGGTTAAGGATCCAGCGTTGCTGTGAGCCATGGTGCAGGTCGCAGATGTGGCTTGGATCTGGCATAGCTGTGGCTGTGGTGTGGCCGGCAGCTGTAGCTCCAACTGGACCCCAGCCTGGGAACTTCCATATGCCATGGGTGTGGCCCTAAAAAGCTAAAAAAAAAAAAAGCACTACCTCAATACCTTTTATTCCTACTATCCTTTTAAGTACATCGTGGCTTAACTAGACTTGTGCGGGCTAGTGTAAAAATCCAGTCATGGCAAAGAATTTTTTTCATTAGAAAGAGCTTTCAAACTTCCAGAGGTTTACCTTATCATTGACAATTCACAATTCATTACATCTGAAAGTTAAGGATTAATCAAGATCAGAAAATAGGATCAGATTCTAAAATATTAGGCACTGCCGTCTCTTGAAAAGCTAGACGAATATTTCATTTTGTTTCTTATTCTGCAAAGGGTCTCTCAAGTTGGTTACCCTAGGAAAAGTACATTTTCTCTAAAGCAAAACAACGAATGGAAAAACAAAAAAATATATGTAAATAAGGCTTTTTTTCTTGATTCGCTATCATGCTTCTAAACTATTCTTATTCTCTGCAAACCAAGCCATAAGAGGCCATTAACTGCAATGCATAAAGCTTTTTTTTTATTATTCCATTTTTTTTTTTTTAAAGCTTCCCTCTACAAGTTTGTTTGCGGGAAAATCCTTGGTGCACACTCGAACACACCGGCGGGAGTGCATGAGATGAGATTGCCCAGATAATGCATCTAAAGATAAAAACTCCTTGGAAAACAAGCAGTCAAACCTGATTATCACAGAAACCCATAGAATAACACATCACTCATATTCTCTTGTACACATGGAGACCCAAAGGGCCTCTTGTATGTTTTTATTTCTGTTTCAGCAAATTTTAAGCTGAAGTGCGACTTTCCACGTTCTGCATTAATGAGGCTTTTGCAGTGCTTTGAAATTTGCTGTCATCCATTTCCTGTGCATTCCTGTTTTTGAGCCCAGCTCAGCCCAAGACAAGCGTCTGGCTTGCTGTCTCCTGCCCAGGTCATTAGAGCCTGATTTATGGAACAGCAGTCTTCCTCTCACAAGGTGCTGCCCATTTAAAAATAGCCATTACAACAATGACAACCTTTAAAATAGAAACATTTTAAGCACGGTTTAAAAGAATAGGCTTGGAAGAAGAAAAAGAACAGGTCTGGGAATCCGCTGGTCAAGGGATCGCTCTTGGAATGAAACATTAAAATGTTTAATGTGTATTCGAACCATTAACTTCACAGAATGGAGAGAAACAAATTTACAGAACTTCAGATCTTCAGATTTCAGAATTCTTGGTACTTTGTGATAAAACCATTTTGAATCTGGTGTATGCATACATGTATATATGTATATGTATGTGTGTATATATATATGTATATATATATATGCACACACACAAATATATTACTAAAGTGTAATATACATTATATAGGTATATTTCAATATCAATGGAAATATTTATTTTCTACAGATACACCATTCAACAAAATTTGTTATAATCTCACTTTTTCTCATATTATTTGTTGACACACTTTTCATAAAAAGTTATCTATGTTTGTGGCCTCCTGTTAACACTTTAACAACCTTCCTTATCTTTCCATATACCTATTTTTCTGAAATTGATGTTCTTGAAAGTCATCAATGACGTCCTAAAGTCAAACAGCATTTTTTTTTTTTCTCTTTAGGGCCGCATCTGCAGCATATGGAGGATTCCAGGCTAGGAGTCTAATCAGAACTGTAGCTGCCGGCCTACACCACAGCCACAGCAATGCGGGATCCAAGCCAAGTCTGTGATCTACACCACAGCTCACGGCAACGCCGGATCCTTAACCCACTGTGCAAGGTCAGGGATTGAACCCACAACCTCATTGTGCCTAGTCAGACTCGTTTCCGATGTGCTAAGACAGGAACTCCCAAATAGCATTTTTTTTTTTAAGTCTTCAGCCTTCTTGACTTGAGCATAACACAAATAAACAGAATTTAATGTTGAAAAACTAACTATTGAAGTTAATTTGACATATATTAAGTGATAAGTAAAGTAGTATTTTGCCACTTAGTGACTAGGCATAAATACTATATGCAAATATTATAAATTTTAACTGACAGTGTTACCGTTTTTTTTTTTTTTTGGCAATTTGTTACCAATTTTTTTTTTTTTGGCAACCTCGCGGCACATGGAGGTTCCCAGGCTAGGGGTCGAATCATAGCTACAGCTGCCGGGCTATGCCACAGCCACAGCAACGCCAGATCTGAGCTGCGTCTACAACCTACACCACAGCTCACAATAACGCCAGATCCTTAACCCACTGAGCAAGGCCAGGGATGGAACCTGCAACCTCATGGTTCCTAGTCGGATTCGTTAACCATTGTACCATCTTGGGAACTCCGACAGTGTTACTTTTAACACAGCCCAATCGAGTTTCACTTTTCAACTGTTCTTTTTGTTTTATTTTATCAAATATTGAATTTTATTTTATTTAGTATTTTCTATGTGCCAAGCACCATGCTAAACATTTTAGACATATTATTCCATTTAATCCTCACATGCTAAGATTATTGCCCTTATTTTGCCAGTGATGACGGAGAGGCTCAGAATGATTATTTTACCCAAGATAACACAGTTAGTGGTTATTTGCATAGCGGAACAAAGATCTGAATCCATCTTTGCTCCCAGTTTTCAATATTCATTCACAATACCAGTTGCGATTGTTTTTTTTTTCCTGGCACCACATGAATTTTAATGCTCTTTAAACACATCCATTTACCCAATCAGTTGGTCTGGTAGGCCATAAAATTTAAGTGTTAAGCAACCTACAAAGATGAATAAGACACAATCCCACCTATCGAGGCATTCATGGTCTAGGGGTGAATATGGGTCAATAAAAAAATTCACAGTCCAGTAAGACACGTATTATAATAGAGAGAGGCATTAAGTGCTATGACAGTGGGGAATGGCTATAATCTGCCCCAGGAAATGAAGGGAGTTGTCAGAAAACAGCTTTGCTTTGAATAGAGACTCGAAGGACACAGAGAAGTTTGTGGGCAGAGAAGACATGGACGGGGATCCAAGGACGTAGGCTCCAGCACCTGGGAGCTGTGGTGACCAGGCCTTCAGCCTCCTCTGTCCCTATGAAACCTCTGCGGTTGTGCACTTAGCTGAAATACTTCCCAGTTCATCAAGTAGAACAGTATGGAGTTTCCTTCCTGGCTCAGCAGTTAACAAAGCTGACTAGGATCCATGAAGATGCGGGTTCAATCCCTGGCCTCGCTCAGTGGATTAAGGATATGACATTGCCATGAGCTGTGGTGTAGGTCGCAGACACGGCTTGGAGCTGGTGTTGCTGTGGCTGTGGTGTAGGCCGGCAGCAAGAGCTCCGATTTGACCCCTAGTCTGGGAACCTCCATATGCCGTGGGTGCGGCCCTAAAAAGACACACACACACACACACACACACACAAAAACAAGCAGAACAACATATCTTAGAGAAAAGATATCCGATTTCTTCTGGCTTCATGTTCTGGCTACTAATGCCCTGTTTTTCTTCCTCCCTAATACTCTGTTTCAGTGGTTTCTGGACTAGCAGCAGCAGCAGCAGCAGCAGCACCTGAGAACTGGCTCGGTATGGACATTCCTAGACCGCACTCCAGATTCACGGAATCAGACACTCTGCTGGGGGGGGCGCCCAGCACGAGCCCCCTGGGTGATTCTTATACGTGCTGCAGTTTGAGAACTACTACTGTACACGTCCTATCTTCTGTGTGTATATTTTGGAACAGCAGAGCTAAGCTCCCTAGCTACTTTGAAGTGTATGCATCTTTTTGTTCACCCCTGTAATCCAGCCAGCATTGGACACATAGTGGGTGCTCCCTAAATGTTGTGGAAAGAATGAACGAGCATTTTAAAACTGAACTCCAGGAGTCCCCATTGCGGCTCAGTGGTAATGAACCCAATCAGTATCCATGAGGATGTGGGTTCTCCTCCTGGCCTCGCTCAGTGGGTTTAGGATCTGGCACTGTGGTGAACTGTGGTGCAGGTCGCAGACGCGGCTGGGATTTGGTGTTGCTGTGGCTGTGGTGTCAACTGGCAGCTGCAGCTCTGATTTGACACCTACTCTGTGAACTTTCATATGCCACCGGTGCAGTACTAAAAAAAAAACAAAACAAAAACGACGAGGAGTTCCCATTGTGGCTCAGCGATTAACGAACCCGACTTGTATCCACGAGGATGTGGGTTTGATCCCTGGTCTCACTCAGTGGGTTAAGGATCCCGCGTTGCTGTGGCTGTGGCATCAACTGGCGGCTACAGCTCCTGTTAGACCCATAGCCTGGGAACCTCCATATGCTGTAAGTGCAGCCCTAAAAAGACAAAAAGCAAACAAACAAAAAAACGAATTCCACAAGTGCCAGTATCTCCAGAAGAGCTGACCTAATTGCTCCACAATCTCAATGTCTGATGAAAACAGAAGGGGGCAGAAAGTGAGAGGTCTTAGGAGGGGAATTAACGTCTGGGGAGCGAGGGGTTTTCAGAGGCTCTCTAAGATCTTCACAACAGCCCTGGGAGGTAGGTATTACCATCCTCACCCGAAAGATGGAAAAGCTGAGGCTCAGAGGAGCTGTTCCCAGAATCACGGAATTGGTGGTGGTGTGACAGCCCCGTGGTTCTCTCCGTGGTACCTCTGAAGACCACTAGCAGCCAGGGAGGGGACAGATGGAAGCAGAAAGCCCTCAAGAGAAAGCTAAACTTCTTTAACCACTACCTCGCTTGTCATCATCACCATCACCACCACATGTTTGTTCAGGACACAGAGCTAAGCAGAGTCTTCACCTGTTAGTAGTGCCTCCTTAGGCGTGTTAGATTGTTGTTGGTCCCGTCTTCAGAACCCTCCTCCTCTCCTTTGGTCCTGATGTCACACCATCTCCCTCTCAGACACCTTCACCGACCCTGAATGGAGATGTCAGTTTGCTGCTCTGCCCATTGCTGGGCGGTGTGAGGTGTCCCAGGCTGGCTCAGACTCGGCTTCTGGCTCCGCTCCTGACACTGCTATGTTTTTATTTTGCAATCACATCCCCTTGGAACCCAAAGATTTTCGTTCCCAGAAGAGGCTTCCCCTTTTTTTTTCTTCCTTCTCTACCCTTTAAAGATTTCTTCCATTCCGAGAGTTGTGCTGCCATTTTCACAACTTTCCAGCTGGCAGCCCCAGCCCTGGCCTGGCCCTGAGTCTCATTAGAGCATCCATCTACCTGCTGGATGTTTCGCTTGGGAATTCTGCCTTCCTTTGAAATGCAGCATGTTGAAACGGAACTCATCGGTTTATTCTCCAACCTTAATCTTCCTCCTAAACTATTACTGTTTTTGTCATTGGCACCACATCCTCCCAGTCATCAGGCTTTTAAATCTAGTCTAGTCACTTGAATACTTAGTCTTTTTAATTTTTTTTCTTTTTTCTTTTTCTTTTTGCTTTTTAGGGCTGCACCTGCAGCATATGGAGGCTAGGGGTCAAACTGGAGCTGCAGCCGCTGGCCTTCGCCACAACCACAGCAACGTGGGATCCGAGCAACGTGGGATCCTTAACCCGCTGAGCAAGGTCAGGGATCGAACCTGCAACCTCATGGATGCTAGTCAGGTTCAGTAACCACTGAGCCACAACAGGAACTCCTACTTAGCCTTTTTCTTCCTTTGTAGTTTCTCTCTCCCTTCCTCCTCCCTCCTTCCCTTCCTTCCTCCCTTTGTCCCTCCTTCCCTTTTTCTCCTTTTCCTCTTTCCACAAATATTTATTGAGTACTTACTACATGCCAAGCCAGGCATTGTCTTTGCCTTTCTGGACCCTACATTCTAGAAAAGAGGGAAAACCTGCAGGCAAATAAACTAATTGTAGCTTGTGATAAGTACAGTGAAATAAACAGTGAAACAAACAAACAAACAACGAAGAGGCTATGTAGAGAATAATGAAGGGGGCATTTAGAAAGGGCCTCTCTGGAGTTCCTGTTGTGGCACAGCGGAAATGAATCCGACTAGTAACCGTGAGGTTGTGGGTTCGATCCCTGGCCTTGCTCAGTGGGTTAAGGATCTGGTGTTGGCGTGAGCTGTGGTGTAGGTCGCAGATGCGGCTCGGATCCTGTGTTACTGTGGCTGTGGCGTAGGCAGGCAGAAGTAGCTCTGATTTGACCCCTAGCCTGGGAACCTCCATATTCCTTGGGTGCAGCCTTAAAAGGCAGAAAAAAAAAAAAAAAATAGAAAGGGCCTCTCTGAGGCTGCTGTTCACTGGAGGCCAGAGCTCAATGAACTAGGTCATGGGGGACCTAGAGGACAAGGAAGGATTCTGACTTTGTTCAAAGTGCTGGGAAAGCCTTCAGGGAGACTCATCTTGGGGGTGGCCTAATCTAACTTACACTTGCAGGAAACATGGAGTGAACTGTGATTTTTCCAGCTGCTCTCTGGGGAAGTCTGTGAGTTTCCTTTTATTTTCCAGTGTCCTCCTTATAGAATGACCTTCTAATTAGGACTGATCCTCTCTCTTCCATCAAAAGGATGGGTTGCGTTCTGCACCACTCGATAGCTGCATTTCAGAGACAGAGGGTCTTGGGAGTTGGAGATGAGCCGCATCAGCAACAATAAGAGAAAATCTTACTGGGTGTTACCATGTGCATGCAGTGTGCATACGTACACAGATGTTTTAATAGTCAACAAGGTTATAAGGAGTATGTGATTATCTTCATTTCACAGGTAACGACAGAGAGGTTAATTCACTTGCCCAAGGTCACACAGTTGCTACAACAAAAAGAAATAAAGAGACCATTTCCCAACAACCATGAACAGGCTTCATCTGTCTTTTTGCTCCTATTACTTTCCATACTTATTTCGGAAAATTCAAATCATCCAAAACTATACAAAAAAAAGAAAGTAGGGCTCTGAATAGTCCTGCCCCTAAGATGTGACGTTGGACTTTCCCTATGGTTTTGCCCCTAGCAGCACTGAAATACTTCCTACTGGCAATGCCAAAAAACTCTCCAATACCCTCTGAAGGGACTAGTTCTCTCTGAAGCTGGTTTAGAAACAATGGGATATGGAGCCACTTTCTAACCATCTCCGCTACGGGAAGTGAATGCCAAACTGTTTTGGTTCCAAGAGGAGCCACACCCTTTTGGGGTGAAAGAACTTAGCTTCCATCATCGCTTAGAAGGGACAGTCCAGAATCAGCAGGAAGAGGACAATGAGAGGTTCCTTACACCAACGCCCCAACGAGAAGAATTCAGGGTGAAATCTGGTTGTTCATTTCTCCTAATCTTCACGTCTCGTTAAGAGAGCTCCTTTGGGTTTCCCCTGTTACAAACACTACAGCTTTAACAGGAAAACAAATCACAGAGAAATCACATTCTGGTGTCCTTTTGCAAGTCCGAATAAATGTGGAGGTTTCCAGTTTCTAAACCCTTACCGTACAAAAGGCGGTTTTCCAAGCAGGGCTAGGCCGCGCTCGATGCGGTAGAGGAAAACTAATTAGCATCCTGTGTGAAATATCTTGTCTTTTTTTAGGACCGGAAATCAAATGGGAAGGGTTCCCTCCTGTTCCAAGTGAGTTCCAGAAGAATTACTCACGCTCCTTAACCTATGAGTCAGACAGGAGTCTAGGAGAGTGTTTCCAAAACAGGCCGACAATAAGATAAACAGAGCAATTGATATGTGACAGTCTGGAGAGGCAGGGCCGCAACTGGCCAAAGCAAGTGATCGGACCTAGAGCCAGAGGACAGCCAGCCTGGGGTAGCTGAACTTCCCCGGAGAAACTGTGGGCAACCCGAGCTCGACTGACCAACCCAGCGCATTTCCTGAAAATGACCATCCACGAGGAGGTTTGTTTTCAGAGCCCCGCTGCAATTTCGTGGACTTAATATCCTGCCTCCAAACAACCCACGGAACTGCCCGGCTCTCTAAACGCTTTGACCGTCGATGCATTTTTTTGACATCTCACAGCACAGGATATTGATCATTTGGGGACTCTGGGCTTGCTCCCGGTGTCCATGTTTGCCACTGTTGATCTGCAGCCAGAAAAAAATAACTCCTAAATGACAGAGATTTTCCCAAATGGAAATATCAAGTCACCGAGAAAGCTCAGCTTAGGCAATAACCCGGCCTCGAGCCGGACTGTTTCCTGGGCATGCAGAGGATAAGCTTCCTTTTGCTCCCTCTAGGAAGGAGTCTGGAGCCAGGTCTCACAGGCGCTGTCCGAGCCTCTGAAGGGCCAACAGGCAAAAGCAGGGGTGTGCTCAGGGCCTCCGGAGAACAACGCCCCGCCCGCCTGGGTCCTGTCATCCCTGGAGAAGATGGCCAAATTGGGCGTGCGGGGCCTGCCCCACGGAGGAGGAAGAGCTAGGACAGCTGAGGTTTTTCTCCATCCTGCATTAAACCCACTGGGGTACAGAGGCCAGGTTGGAGTGGGGGGCGGGTGCTGTTCTCCACACAGCGGTCAGAGTGATTCCTAAACACTGCTCTGATCACCTGTCTCCCCCTAAAAACCTTTGAAGGAACTCCCTCCCCCGCCCTGAAAAAAAAAACCCCACACACCTACAGGAAAAATTCCCAAGTTCTTTACAGACCATTCAAAGCCCTTCATTCCCTGACTCTCTGCCTAACTTTCGGCTTCATCACCAGCCACTCCCTGACCCTCTTACCGCAACTGCCTGCTAGTTATTTCCTGAAGACCCTGTGTACTCCCCAGCTCTGCCTTTTCTTTCTTTCTTTTTTTTAGGGCCGCACCCAGGGCATTTGGAGGTTTCCAGGCTAGGGGTTAAATCGGAGCCACAGCAACACCAGATCCGAGCCACACCTGCAACCTACACAGCAGCTCACGGGAACGCTGGATCCTTAACCCACTGAGCGAGGCCAGGGACCGAACCCGCGTCCTTATGGATACTAGTCGGGTGCGTTAACCACTGAGCCACCATAGGAACGCCTCAGCTCTGAGCTCTGCATTCAGGCTGCTCCTTCTCTGAGGAATGCCATCGCCTTACGGACTGCCTCCTGCCTAGCCCTTGCGGCAAGAGTGCTTCTGTCCCCACCCCTCGCTAAGTTCACTGCTCCCCGGTATGTGTTTCCATCACACTATGAGCAGGTCCTCTTCTAACAGTTCCTCCCTGTGCAGGACCGTTCCCCGCATCAGTCTTTCCCACTCGACTGTGAGCTCCCTGAGGACGGGCACTGGGTCTGCAACATCCTTGGTTCTTGAAAAATCCATGATGTTAAAGGGAATGAAAAAGAGTTTTGCAGATCAGTTATTACCCTTTTGCTGTTCAGATAACGGCCAGCCTGCAACCCACACCACAGGTCAGGGCAATGCCAGATCCTTAACCCACTGAGCGAGGCCAGGGATCAAACACGCGCCCTCATAGATGCTAGCCAGATTTGTTTCCTCTGAGCCATGATGGGAACTCCCATGTGATAAAAATTTTAAATGCTACTTAAATCAACTATAATGGAAAAAATAAAAATCATAACAAAATTAAATGCTACCTAATGCAAAAAGCTGATTAGTTCACAGGTGTTTCCAGGAGGGAACAGCAGGTCCTCAGTGGGACCAGCTGCTATTAAAAAAGCAACTTGAAAGGAAGAGGATTCCTGTGAGTTTTATTTATTCTTGTATCCAAAACACATAGGAAGTGCCCACTTAATACCTTTAGGTGAAGGAAGGTTCAGTCCTTCTTGGGTATCCCTGGGGAACTGGTTCCATGATCCCCTCCAGATACCAAAATCTGCGGACACTCAGGTCCCATCAATCACCTTCTGTATCCCCAATTCTGCATCCAGGGATTTAGCCAACCCAGGACAGTGAACACAGTATACAGTCTGCAGTTGGCTGACTCTCCGAGGCAGCACTCATAGATACAGAGGGCCCTCGGTACTATTTTTTTTTTTTTTTTTTGCCTTTTAGGGCCCCACCTGTGGCATATGTCTTTTTTTTTTTTTTTTGCCTTTATCTAGAGCCACACCCATGGCATATGGAAGTTCCCAGGCTAGGGGTTTAACAGGAGCTGTAGCCGCTGGCCTTCGCCACAGCCACAGCAACGTGGGATCTGAGCCGCGTCTGCGACCTACACCACAGCTCAGGGCAACGCAGGATCCTTAACCCACTGAGCAAGGCCAGGGATCGAACCCACAACCTCATGGGTCTTAGTCGGATTCGTTAACCACTGAGCCACGAAGGGAACTCCTCCACCGTACTCTTTTAGGCCAACATTCCCCTTGTAACTTGGGGGAGTTGATTTCATCAGTTCAGCGCCTCTTCCTGCCTGGGCGGCTCCCTGGCCCCATGTCTCTTTGCTTCCCGGGTGCCAGCGCCCTCATCCTGGAGATGTCTCATCACCTTCCCCGCTTAACACATCCCTGTTCACCTGGTGGCACCTTTTTCCTACATTATCTCTGTTGTGACACTTTCCCCACGTTGTTAGTTACCCCTGTTTCTGGGCTCCTAAAACACTTTGATTTCTTCCACATTTTCCCATGGTTGTTTCTTTTACCACAAAATTAGAAAATGCTCCTAGGAAACTCGAGCAAACATCGAAAGTGAAACCTTCCCTTCCCATTTTCATGGTTCCAGGTTGCCACTGGTACCACTGGGTTCTTTTCTCTGCATTTACCAACAGACATTAAATCTGTTATTTTAAATAAAGAAAGGAATCATGGTATGCTATACTTGTAGAGAGCTAAAAGCAGATCATACGATAATGCTATGCATTGGCATTTGTCAATGACTATCTCTCATCTTTCTTTTCACATTGAGAACAACCTTGATTTTTCAGTGGCCTATGATCAGTCCATTGTGTGCTTGTACCATCATTTAAAAAAATCAGTTTCTTGAGGGCTATTTGAGTAGCTTTTTTTTTTTAATTGCAAGCAATACTGAGATAAATTTCTTTATACATTTGAGTGTCTATTTCTCTGTTGTTGCACCAAATGGCGTCCCATTTTGTATTTTGAAAGTTACAGTCTGATTGTCTCCTGAAAAAGATTGGTTACACTTCTATCCACAGTTTGTATGAATGTCTGAATCTTCACAGCCTTGACTGGGTGTTATTGCTGTTTCCCTTTGTTATCTAATTGGTCAAAAACTTTCCTGTCTTTAATTGTTGTTGAAGTTGAATAGTTTTTCATATTTAATCACCACTTGTGTCCTTGGTCTACAAATGATTATTTGCATCCATCGCTCATTTTCCTATAGAGGGTTCAATTTCACCTCTTACTCATTTGTAATGACTTTTTGAAAAACTGTGGTAAAATACACATAACATAAAATATACCAGAGTTCACATCGTAGCTCAGTGTTAACGAATCCTATTAGTATTCATGAGGATGCAGGTTCAATCCCTGGCCTCCATTTTTGGTTGTCGCAGTGGGTTAAGGATCCAGCGTTGCCGTGAGCTGTGGTGCAGGTCGCAGACGCGGTTTGGATCCCACATTGCTGTGATTGTGATACAGGCCGGCAGCTGTAGCTCCAATTTGACCCCTAGCCTGGGAATCTCCATATGCCGTGTGCAGCCCTAAAAAGTAAAAAAAAAAAAAAAAAAAAAGGTGAGGTTCTCCTTTCCCCCAGATTCCTTTCTGTGACTCTGCTATTCCAGCCTCCAGCCTCCCTCTCTTCTTAATTTTATCTCCCATTCACTCTCTCCTTCATCCCTTCCTGTCAGGACTTGGCACCCCTTCTCCCTCCCTCATCACTGTACTTAAATTGGGTACATAAAGCCAGGAGAGTCTAGTCCTTGGATGCTAAGTGTTCCTTGGCCTCCAGCCTACCACACTCAGCTGCAGCATCGGACAGTGCCAATGCCTTGCTCCTGCTCGAAAAGGCCAACTTGACTGCATGGCATTACACATTTCTGGTTCTCCTCCTGCCTCTCTTGCTACTCTTTCATTTCATTCACTCAGCATGTTTTTACTGAGCATCTATTATGAACTAAAACTGTGCTAGGTTCTGGGGATACAGGAGTGAATTACACAGGCATCATCACTGGCCCCTGAAATGCAGGGTCTAAGAGGACAGATATCAGACAGTTATCTATTTTCTCTGTATCAGTTACCTGTTGCATGTGTGTGTGTGTATTCACATATTTGCAAGTGTTACAAAAGCAGGTAGCTCCCACTGTGGCTCAGAGCTAACAAACCCAACTAGTAACCACGAGGACGTGGGTTTGATCCCTGGCCTCGCTCAGTCGGTTAGAGGAGCTGGCATTGCCATGAGCTGTGGTGTAGGTCACAGATGTGGTTCTGATCCCGCCTTGCTGTGGTTGTGGTGTAGGCCGGCAGCTGTAGCTCTGATTCGACCCTAGCCTGGGAACTTCCATATGCCACAGGTGTGGCCCTAAAAAGAAAAAAAAAAGTGTCACCAAAGCATGTAACAGGGAGGGAGACTGGGGGAGGGGAAGCCAAGGAGGCCAGTTTGAGGAAGTGCTATTTTAGCTGAGATCTGCAGGATGAATAAGTGCTAGCTAGGCGAGGAATGGAGAGTTTGGAGGGGTGGCTTCCAGGAAAAGGAAGGAAAACTGTAAAAGCTCTGCGGTGAGAAGGTGCTTGGAAAATCCAAGAAACTAAAAGAAGGTCCGAGGGGCTGAAGGTGGTGGGGAGACGAGGTCAGGGCCATAAACAAAGGCAAGATCATACAGGGTCATGTGGGCATGGAGAAGGTTGGGGATTTACTCCCAAGAACGGTGGGCAGCTATTAAAAACCTCTCTTCCCTTGCCTAGTTCCTTATTTTGGATGTTACTTATAGATGGGTCTTTGGCGCCCTGCTCTTGACCCATTCAGGCTCATGGCTGAGTAATCACTTCCCTGTGGCTGATTCTTGAGCCCTAACATGCTCCTTAAATTCCGTTTCTTTTCCCCAGCTACCATGTAAGACCATTTACTGGGGTCTCTGCAGATTAAATGTTGGAAACTGGTCATATCTTTCTTTTCAAAATCCTTTCTCTTGTATTTCCCACTTTGATCAACAGCAGCTCTCCACTGGCTTCCCATTATCCTAGATCAATGCTGGTGTCCCCTTGATTTCCCCCTTTATTTACCCATTTGCTGATTTTGGAGGATACAGCAGTATGGAAACTTTCATTCTAGTGGGGACACCTAACGGTAAACACATCACCATGTATGATAATGTCAGTTAGTAAATGATAAGTGCTATCAATAAAAATAAAGCAAATAGAAAGTGAGAGGGGGCACACCAGTCAGAATGGGCATCATTAATGAGTTCACAAATAATAAATGCTGGAGAGGATGTGGAGAGAAAGGAACCCTCCTACACTGCTGGTGGGAGTATAAATTGGTACAACCACTGTGGAAAAACAGTATGGAGGTTCCTCAGAAACCTAAATATAGAACTACCAAATGACCCAGAAATCCCACTCTTGGGCATATGTCTGGACAAGGCTTTCCTTGAAAAAGACACATGCACCTGTATGTTCATTGCAGGGCTAATCACAATAGCCAAGACAAGGAAACAACCTAAATGTCCATTGACAGATGACTGGATTAAGAAGATGTGGTATATGTACACAATGGAATACTACCCAGCCATAAAAAGAACAAAATAATGCAATTTGCAGCAACACAGATGGAACTAGAGACTCTCGTACTAAGTGAAGTAGAAAGAGAAAGACAAATACCATATGATATCACTTATATCTGGAATCTAATATAGGGCACAAATGAACCTTTCCACAGAAAAGAAACTCATGGACATGGAGAATAGACTTATGGTTGCCAAGGGGGAGGGAGTGGGATGGACCGGGAATCTGGGGTTAACAGATGCAAACTATTGCCTTTGGAATCGATAAGCAATGAGATCCTACTGTATAGCACTGGGAACTCTACCTAGTCACTTGTGATGGAGCATAATGGAGGATAATGTAAGAAAAAGAATGTATATATGTATGCGTGACTGGGTCACCTTGCTGTACAGTAGAAAATCGACAGAACACTGTGACCCAACTATAATGGAAAAAATAAAAATTGTTAAAAAAAAAAAAAGGAAGTGCGAGGTGGGATGCTGCTTATTTTCATCAGAGAAGGTCTCTTTGAGGAGGCAGATTTGAGCAGAGGCCAGAATGAGATAAAGGATCAATCCATGTGGATACTGGGAGAAAGAATGTACCAGGAAGTGGGAACAGCAAATGCAAAGGCCCAGGGGTAGGAGCATGCTTGAGAAGCAGCAAAAGATCAGCGGCTGTGGCTGGAAGGCACTGAGTGACAGGTTGAAAGTAAAGAGATGAGGTCAAGGAAGCAGCACATACAGACTGCGCTGTAAAGAATGGAAAGGGGCTTGGAATTAAGTGTGATGACAAGACTTTGGAAGGCTTTGATCAGAAAAGTGACATGATCTAAACACCAAAGGACCCCTCTGGCTGCTGTGAGAAGAGTAGACTCTAGAGGAAGAAGTGAGGACCACATGGTAATCCACGTCCTTTCCACATCCTAGGGTCTTGCCTGCATCTGCCCCACTCTTCCATCTTCATAACTACTGCCCTAAGTTAAGCCCCTTCATATCATACTTGAATTGTTATTGTGGTCTCACAAAGATCTTCGTCCTTTTGGAATGAGCTTCTAGTCCCCCAAATCTGAGCAAGCCTTTCCCTTGGCCAAGTCTTCAGTTACCTCCCACCCCACATGAATGAAGTACACCTTCTTCAGTCATATATTCAAGGCCCCTCCTGCCTCCCAACTTTTTCTCCCACTGCTGCCTTTCATATGCCCTAAGCTAGAGTCACACAGAAGCACTCAGTTTCCCATAGAAGCTTCTTGCTTTCCCACCTCCAAGTTTTTGCTTAACCTGTTCCACCCATCCATGAAGCACTCTCGCATCATCCCCCGTCTCTGTAAGTTCCAGGCTTCCTGAATCTTTCCTGATCATCCCAGGCAATGGGGATTCTTCCTGCCTTTGGACTCTTACATCAATGACACTAGTCGTTCTGCATGGTTATAACTCTTTACGATACACATTTTCTCTTCCTCGCTAAAGTGTATATATTTTTGCTTTTTCAGGGCCACACCTACAGCATATAGAGGTTCCCAGGCGAGGGGTCTAATCGGAGCTATAGCCATTGCCCTACGCCACAGCCACACCAACGTGGACCCCAAGCCATGTCTGCGACCTGTACCACAGCTCACGGCAATGCTGGATCTTTAATCCACTGAGCAAGGTCAGGGATCGAACCTGCAACCTCATGGTTCCTAGTCAGGTTTGTTAACCACTGAGCCTCACTAAATTATAAATTCCTAGAGGTCAGGGTCCAAGCTTGAGAGATCTGTGCACTTTCCATCCACACGATCTAGCCCAATGCTTTTAGTGAATACACCACAGATATTTGTCCAATGAATGAGTTCCCGGTGCCAGAGTATTTAAACAGTCTATTTAGAGAGACACGACCAAGCCCTAAATCCATACAAGTGAGTAATATAAGACAGTGTATAGTGCAGGTAGCACACAGTCTATGGACGGTAGGAATTCAGAAGAGAGATCAGTAGGAGGTGGACTGCTCAGGGCAGGGGGACCTGATGACAACTGCTCTTTCTGGAGGGCTTATCATGTGCTGGGCTCCGGCTACATGCTTTACATGCATTACTCACTCTTCTCATCTAGCCTGCGCCACAGGCACTTACCGGGAAGTAAGAGCCTCATCTTCAGAGGGGGAAACCAAGGTAATAAAGCAAAGTAATTTCCTTGAAGCCAAAGCACTATAAAATCTACAGATGTGGATTTCCTGTTGTGGCTCAGTGGTTAACGAACCCGAATAGCATCCATGAGGACGTGGGTTCGATCCCCGGCCTCACTCAGTGGGTTAAGGATCCGGCGTTGCCGTGGGATGTGGCGTGGGTCTCAGATGCGGCTTGGATCTGGCTTTGCTGTGGCTCTGGTGTAGGCCGGCGGCTACAGTTCCAATGCAATCACTAGCCTGGGAACCTCCAAATGCCACAGGTATGGCCCTAAAAAAAAAAAGGGAAAGAAAAAATCTACAGATGTGTGATTTGAAACCCTGTCTGTCTGATTGGATAGCCTGTATCAATCACCACAGGATTCTGCCTTCGAGAACAAAGGAAAAGGCTCAGCTGTGAAAACAGGGTTTGCATTTTATTTCCTGTCTCTTTCCAAAATGGATCTAAAGCAGCTAAATATGAGCTGAGCTCTGCCTGAGAAGATGACTAGGATTTAAGGATGAGGTAGGTGTTTCAGGTTAGGAAAGCAGCTATTTGTGGACCATAAGGCAGGCTTGTTCCCGGGCAGAAGCAGTGGGCTGACTATACTGGAGGATGTATCTGGAGACTGGTTTGGGGGGGGAGATAAGTGGATGGTGTATGTGGAGGGCATAACAACGCCAGGGAGAATCGCTGAGTGTTGATAATACTAGGACACAAGGAGAGGCTGGAGGGTTTATGAGCCAGTCAGGACATTAGCTCCATTCAAACAGCACTCACTGGGACAGATTTTGCACCAAGCAGATGAATGGAACTGTAGGATTTCCTGAGTAAGCCCTTGCTCTCAAAGAGCTGACAATCTTCCTCTTCCGTGAGAAACAGCCCACAGGATGCAAACAGAATCGGGAAAGAAGAGTTTTAAAGAAGGATCTGGGGTAATTTCTAGGGCTGTGGCATCTGCACTGGGCCTTGCAGATGACTGGGGATGGAAGAAGAGAAGAGTGTGGCCACTTCTGAGACTCGGGGAAGGTGGTTTTTAGAGAGAAATATCCTGGTAATCATATACAGGCTGGGCCTCTGAGCAGTCTCTAACACGTTTCTGAAGCATAGATACACTTAAGGCCAAAAACCCATCTGCACAGGTGGTATGGAAAAGACAGGGGTCTTAGCAGTCAGCGAGTTCAACTGCAAAGCAGGGCTGCTTAACGGTCAAAGGAGCTAAAGGAATCTGCAGCCGCCTTAAAAGATGGTCAGTGTTGCACATCCAGCTTGACTCTGAGAATTTTGTCAATTGTGTGTGGGGGAACCAAGCTCTACAACCAGCGGTTCACAACTAGGGTTGATTTTGACCTTTGGGGACAGTTGGCAAAGTCTGGAGACATTTTTGGCTGTCACAGTGGGACGGGATGCTACTGATATGCAGCGGTCAGAACATAGGGATTCGTAAACATCCTACACTGCCCAGGACAGCCTCCGCCTCTGCCCCCTCCGCCTCTGCACCCCGCCCCC
>PVHT021183666.1:33145433-33190569 GCA_004024745.2 Catagonus wagneri
CCTCCCCAGCCCTACCCCACACCCACAACAAAGAATTATCCAGACCAGGTATTAATAGTGTCAAGCTTGAGAAACTCTACCCTAGAGGATGAAGTGACCAGAGTACAGTTAGCGGAGGGGACAATTTTTACAACGATGTCAATAGGACCAGTTGAAGAAACCGAGAATGTTTATCCTAGAGATTTAGGGACCTGAGAAATATTGCAGAGAAGCAGGAAGAACGAAACCATCTGGAGCAACTGCTCACATTTCCACCATCCCTCACCCCAACCACTGAGATGGGAGCCCAACCAGATTCAGTGCTGGAAAATGAAAAAGGTCGGTGTAATAGCACATATACCAACACATTTTACTGTCACAACAAATCCATCGCATTCGTTTTACACATGGACATGGAGAGACGGAGACACAGAGAAAAGGGCCAGTGACTTGTTTAAGATCACAAAGCTTAGTGAGCAGCAGAGCCAGAGTCTGGACCCAGGGGACTGTATGCTTAACCACTGCGCAGTACTGCTCTGCTGCATTGGAAAGAAACAGATCTGGACTCGTATCCCAGCTTTACCACGTAGCAGCTGTGCAACGACTGGTGCGCCACTTAGCTTCTCTGAGCCAAAGCGTCTTCATCCTACATAACAAGGACAGTAAGATGGGAAATAGTTCCTGGTCTTCTGTACTGTGATGAATGTTCTTTTCACAGCAACTCAAGGACGGGCATATTTTATACATGTAAGGATTTTGTGACTTAGAGCGTTTGAGTGACTTGCCCAGGGTCACACAGCGAGGAAGTGGAGAGTCAGGATTCCAATCCATGTGTGTCTGACTCCAGGACCTGTTTTCAATCATGAAAGTGTTATATTTGCAAGCTTGTATGGAGGGTAGCATGACAAAGCCTATGAAATTGCCTGGAACACAGTAAGCAACTGACAATAACTATTTATTACTATATTAGGAATCATAGTTATTATCTTCATGACCAGCTCAGTCAGGTGCACAGAAGGCACTCTATTCCAGCCAAAAGAACAAGATCAGCAGAAAATGAGTGGTGCAGTGGCTTGTGTGTGGATCACAACCCCTCAGCTAGCTATTCCACAATCCTGAGCTTCAGCCTCCCCAGGAAAGTGGTGTCACATTTGATTCATTTGTCCTGCTCTCAGCACAGTCTACTATTGATAGAACAGGAGTGGGAGGAGCAGGGACAGTGTGAGGCTAATTTAATGTCAAGGTTTCATAGCCCATACATTTCATAGTCATAATTTTTAAAAAGGAGGAATGCAGCGCCTTGTGCAAAACCGGAAAAATCACCACATACCCACGAACTGCACTGTGAATAAAACCATAGCTTACCTGACGGTTAATTCCAGCCGGGAAGAATTTTGTTTTAAAACAACTGCCTGATTTCATTGTTGGGAGTGCTGTGTGAGTGTTTTCCACAGAGAGGGGGTGGCATCTGCCTAGCTGGAGGGCTGGCAGCACAGAGAATCTCCCTGAAATGGATTCTTAAGCATGGAATCGTGGCTAACGGGATGTCACACGGGAAGAGACGGACAGCTGCTTGCAAGTGATGGAGGTAGGTACCAAGGGCAGTGGGAGCCCTGTTCAGGGGAGTCATCAGGGAAACTTTCACAGGGAGGGGATATTTGAGTTGGATCTTGAAGGATGAATAGGAGTTTGTTGGGTGGAGAAAGGGGGAAGGTTTACAGACAAGAGCACAACAGCACAGCAAAAGGTCTGTGATGTGTGAGCACATAGCCACTCCTGAAATATTTCATGGCTGGTTGTAGCAGGGGCTCAGGGAGAGAGGAGTGTGGAGTGAGAGAGATAAGGCTGGAAATATGGACTAGAGTCAGCTCTTGGAGGCCCTGCAACCCTCAGGAAAGCTTTTTTTGCTGCCCACCCCCCCCCCCCACCCAGCATACAGAGATTCCCAAGGCATCGGAGCTACAGCTACCAGCCTACACCAGAGCCACAGCAACGCGGGATCCGACCTGCATCTGCGACATACACCTCAGCTCACAGCAATGCTGGATCCTTAACCCACTGAGCGAGGCCAGGGCTCGAACCCGCAGCCTCACAGTTACTTGTTGGATTCGTTTCTGCTGAGCCACAACAGGAACTCCTACCAAAGCTTTTGGACAGTGTGGTACAAGGGAAAGGATTCCTGCCTGTAGAGTAAGAGGAAAAACGTCCTGGGGGTTTGGAGTGAGTTGACTCCGAGTTCCCTTACTTCATAGCTGCGTGACGGAAAACACGTTGCTTTACCTCTCTGAGTCTCAGCATCCGTGATTATAAGACAGGGACATAATGCCTGCCTCAGAGGGCAGTTGATAGGGTGAAATGAGGTGAAGTATAAATTCCTAGCGCAGTCACAGAACACTGTAGGCTCTTGTGAATGTCAATCCCCCTTTCAGGATAGGTGAGGGGGAGTTGTTTCCCACAGGGCAAGAGTTTCCATCTGATTTCTATTTTAGAACAGCAGCTCCAATAGACTGTTCTAGGCATAGACTGGAGGCAGCGAGAAGACTCCGCTCAGGAGGGCTGCTTTGCTGGTCTTGATGTTGATTTTTTTTTTTTTTTTTTTTTGCTTTTGTGGTTTTAGGGCCGCACCCGTGGCATGTGGAGGTTCCCAGGCTACGGGTCTAATCGGAGCTGTAGCTGCCGGCCTTCGCCACAGCCACAGCCACGCGGGATCCGAGCCGCGTCTGCGACCTACACCACAGCTCACGGCCACGCTGGATCCTTAACCCACTGAGCGAGACCAGGGATCGAACCCGCAACCTCGTGGTTCCTAGTCGGATTCGTTTCCGCTGAGCCACCATGGAAACTCCCCGGATGTTGAATTTTAATAGCTTCAGTTGCAGGGGTTTCCGTTTTTATCACCAGGTACCAGATTCTGGGCTATAGCCTGCGTTCCAATATCTGGACCTCCCTAAGAAGACTGGATAATGAACTAAGCTGCCCCAGTTTCCCCAGGGTGAAGGTACCCAATTCAAGTAAGTTCAAGTTCATTCGGCCACATAAAAGCTGTCTCCTCCTAGTCTCCATTTCATTCATTCATTCATTCATTCATTCATTCATTCATTCATTCGTCAGGCAAGCATTTTTGGAGTGTCAACCAACACCTGGGTTGCGAGAGTGTTGGGGATGTAATTGCTCGCTCTCCCGTCTGTGTGGCTTTACGGATCGGAACTTGAAGAAACAAAGATGCCATCCCTTCCCATGGCCCAAACATCTGCGAGGCTTCCCATGGGTCAGTTTGACCCATTCCTGGCCTTTGTAGAAAGTAATTAGCTGGACAGAGAAGATGGCCCAGTGAAGATAGCCCTGCTGGAAAATCACCCTGGCCCTCTGCCAGGACCCTCTCTGACCTCCGGTCTCCGTCAGGGGCTGCGTCAGGCTGCTGGCTTGGTTATCAAGGTGGCTTCAAGCCGGCCTCTTCTGAGTTCCACCTCTGACAGCTCTCTTTCTCCCACTCAACCTTTCTGACACCGTGAGATGGAACCGAGACGCAATGCTGTGACTTTCTAGCCAGAGTTAGTTTCTTTTCCATCCCCGTTTCCTGAAAATCCAGCCCGGTTACCACTTCTTTCAGGCACCATTCCTGTGACTCTCCATCCAGAAGGAATACCCTCACCCGCAGGGTCCCCTCTGTATTCTATTCATGTGGCATTTTCAATGGCATCTTATACTTTATCGGATACTGTGACTTTCTCACCTGCAGTGACCTTTACACACAAGGACACGGACTCTGCCTTCTACTTCCTTGTTTCTCCACGGCCAGGCACAGTGCCCAGCACATGAGAGACAACTCCATATGTGATATATATATATATATTTTTTTAGTTGAATGATGAAACGGAAGAGAGGGGAACAGGTGTTCCAAAATAGAAGACAGGAAATAAGACCAACCAAATCTGGCACCTCAGCAAATTGTCGACACCTCTTTAGCTGGGTAGGGCCGGGGCGTGGGGGGGTGGGACTTCTTTGTGCAGAGGGCTGGGAACTGGGGCCTGAGAACCATTCAGCCTGTGCTTTTGTGGCCTCTTGCTTCAGACTGATGGCTTTGGAGCCAACCAGCTTGAAATGCCAGGCCTGCCACTCGCTGTGTGACTGCAGACAAGCTACCTAACTTTCCATACCGCGGGTTTCATCTGTTAAGCCAGAGCAATAATGATCTTTGATCTTAAAGGTCTGTCATGAGATCGAGTGAAAAAGTCCTTGTCGAGCACCTAGATTAGTGCTTGGCATAGCAAGCATCAGATAAACTGTCTGCTCTTATCACAGAGCTCACAGTCGAGCAAGCTTGAAGGCACATGAAATCAAGAGAATCATGATTGATGTAACACTGTTTTCTCGGTACAATCTTCACACACACACACACACACCCTATAGAAGGTAGATCTGCTAGGTAAATTTTTTTTTTTTTTTGGTCTTTTTAGGGCTGCACCACAGCATATGGAAGTTCCCAGGCCAGGAGTCGAATCAGAGCTATAGCAGTCAGCCACAGCCACAGCAATGCGGGATCCAAGCCTCATCTGCAACCTATACCATAGCTCACAGCAACGCTGGATCCTTAACCCACTGAATGAGGCCAGGGATCGAACCCACATCCTCATGGATACAAGTTGGTTTCGTCAACGCTGAGCCATGATGGGAACTCCTGCTGGGTCGATTTTTCTTTTCTTTTTTTTTTGTCTTTTTAGGGCCGCACCCGTGGCATATAGAGGTTCCCAGGCTAGGGGTCTAATCGGAGCTGTAGTCACCGACCTACACCACAGCCACAGCAATGCGGGATCTGAGCCGTGTCTGCAACCTACACCACAGCTCACGGCAATGCCGAATCCTTAACCCACTGAGCAAGGCCAAGGATCGAACCTGCAACCTCATGGTTCCTATTCGGATTTGTTAACCACTGAGCCACGACAGGGGTCAACTTTTTTTGATGAAATGCTCAGGGGTGGGGCTTCGATGTCAGAAGCATGACTGGATGAGAATAGATGTGGTGGTTGAAATGCTTTTTAGGGGAGCCAGGATTAGCCGGTTCTCAAGTTTCTGTAGGGTCTTCAAGGCAATGGCTAGAGCCAAATTGCTGGAAACCCCAGAAGGAATGAGTCCGTGGGAAAGAAAGAGCGGAGGTCAGGCTGTCAGTAGCCCAGCAGAGGGCTTTCACGAGGAAAGTGAGTTTTCAAAGCTGAGCTTTTCATCTGCTATTCTGTATGGTGTGCGATGCAGCCCTCTCCTTGGCCTTCCTAAGGAATCCCTTTGACTCTCTTTGCCGTTGGAGTTGACTTTTTTGTGGGAGAAGGGATGTAAAGTCTGGGCCCTAGGTGATTGGTGGGAGCAGTGGGCCCCAGGAGGCCAGCATCTGGGCTACATAGAATTACAGCCCAATGTGAGATGTTCAATGAGGAAGGCACACAAAGGGGCACAAGCAGCCTTGGGAGCAGCTAGAGAGGATCAAGATACCGCCGTTATTAAATGTATAGTGAAACACTGCAGTGGAGTCAAGTTCAGGGTCTTGTGGCTGCTCCTCAGGAGTGCCAGCACTAAATAAACTAACACTGAACGCCGCACGCCTCTGAGAAGTTACCATCTTTTCTCACGTTGTGTGCAGTTCTGCTGTCTCCAGCTGGGACAGGTAAGGAATGTGGCATCTGCCCAAAGAATTGGCATGGAAGGCTCTGTGCGCCTGAAATGCCAAATAGGGCCAAAAGACACAGCCCTGGGGAAACTCCAGAAGCCTCCACGATGGTTCACGCTAGTTAATGGATCAAGCACTTGGATGCCTTGACTCAAATTTGAGTTCAGATCTCTAAACCCAAGCATTCCTAGACGTTTGTTTAGTCGTCTCATTTTCAGCTGACTAGCTTTGAGCACTTGCTATCTGTCAGATGCTGGGCTAAGTGCTTCACTTGCATTGTTTCTTTTCGCTCTCTTGGAAACCTGTTGAGTTTGGTAGAATTATTAGCTTCACACTACAGAGAAGATAATTGTGGTTGAAAGAGGTTAACTGACTAGCACAAGGTCTCACTGCTCATAAGTAGTGGAGTTGGAGTCTGCACCCTGCCAGGTCTCTTGGAATCTGGAGCTGAAGTTCTTTTTTTTCTTTTTCCTTTTTTTGTCTTTTTTTTAGGGCTGCTCCTGCAGCATATGGAAGTTCCCAGGCTAGGGGTTGAATTGGAGCTGCAGCTGCCGGACTACACAACAGCCACAGTGCTCTGGATCCAAGCTGCATCTGCGACCTATGCTGCAGCTTGCAGCAACACTGGATACTTAACCCACTGAGCGAGGCTAGGGATCGAACTCCAACCTTGTGTTTCTTTAACTGGGTTCTTAACCCGCTGAACCACAGTGGGAACTCCCAGAGCTGAAGTTTTTAATAACTATGTTAAGTGGTTTGGAAGGGATCAGAGATTATCCAGTTCAACCAGTTGTATACCTAGAGGGAACAACTTGCAGCTGGAAAGAACATGGGACTAGGAGACTCTTTTTGTTTTGTTGGAGGCACTTCTGTGTGGCAATGGCAGGTCAATGGACCTTCCTGGGAGCTAGTTTTCTTTTCCAAGAGAAGAGTTACCTAATACTCTGTTTACTTCATAGGTTTATTTTAGGACTTAATATAAGGAGTGGAACAGGATGAAAACTACTTCTTTGTCCTGAACAGAGAGCAGGAATATTCTAGTTGTCTTTTGAGGGGTAGCTCATTGCTGGTACATCTAGCCAAATGTGATTAGCGAGGAGAAATTTAATATAGAACCACTCCCTTTTCTGACTCATGAAGAAAATTAGATAATCTTGAATATTGCATTAACATAAAGAATTTAAAAGTTGAGTTGGATTTTTGGCTGCTCTATGCTATGCATGTTCATATGCATTTAATCTCCGGTAAAACAAAATGAGGCTCCCAGATGGTTAAGCGACTTGCCTCCAACCACACCTCTGATCCCTTCCAAACCAGCTGACTGGTAAGTAGTGAGGATTTGAACCCAGAACTGCCTGGTGTCACCTGTAGGTGCTTTTGCATGCAGCAGGCACTTAGACCAGATGCACTCGATTTGATTATAGAAGCGAGCAATTCTATCTTCATAGAGCCCCAGTGTTTCAACTCAGGTTCCCATAACATCCCCGGGAATGCACCTAATGTCTGCAGGAACCCAGAATAGAAGAGTTTCTGTTTTATCCTCTGCATGTCAAAGTCTCAAACTTGAGCAAAACCCAACCTCTGCTAAACAAATTCACCTGCCTCAAACTGCAGAAGAACCACCAGAAATAGAACGTAGGGGTGTCACTTGCTAAGGGATAACTTTCATAATTGGAAGTAAAGGAGGAATTAATTTTCTAAATATTACAGACTATATTGAGTGTGAAACATTCTATAATATACAACAAGGACATGAAATTAAAAGGTAGACAACAAGCTGAGAAAATAATTGTAGCCAAAGATTATTAAGTATTCAACTACCTGATATACGTATATGAAGAACTAATTGAAAATTAAAAGAAAAATAAAACCCAAGATTGATAGATTGGTGACCTATGGAAGTAAAGATAAAATTTACAGAGAACAAAGTACAAATATTAAACACGTATCCTGAGAAATATCCTCCTGAGTAGTAATCAAAGAATTACAGATTAAAATAATATTTAATATTCGTCATCATAGTAACATATAATATTATAGTCCTTAACATTTATCTGCCTCTGGAATTGTATAAAGTCATGACCAATAGTAATACTAAAAGCCATAAAAATCTATTAAATATTTATACTTTGTTAAATTAAAAAAATTAAGGATATAAAATATTCAGTTAGTATATACCTAAAATGTGTCTATAAACAGACCATGAATGAAAGAGAATGTGCAGACATTAAAATAGTTGTGTTAGCATGCTGGGGTTTAAAGCTGATTTGTCAAAAAAATTTTTTTGAAAAGATACATGCACCCCTATGTCCACAGTAGCACTATTAGGAATAGCCAAGACACAGAAACAACCTAAATATCCATCAACAGATGAATGGATAAAGAATGTGTTACTTAACATTCAACAGAATATTACGCAGCCATAAAAAAAGAATGAAATAATGCCATTTGCAGCAATATGGATAGGCCTAGAGATTATCATACTCAATGAAGTAAGTCAGAAAGAGAGAGAAAAATACCATATGATATCACTTATATGTTGAATCTAAAATATGATACAGAACCTGAAAACAAATGACACAAATGAACAAATCTATGAAACAGAAAGAGACTCAGGGCCATGGAGAATAGACTTGGAGTTGCCAAGTGAGAGGGAGTGTGGGGGAGGGAAGTGGGAAGGACTGGGTGTTTGGGATTAATAGATGCAAACTATTATCTATAAATGATGAATAAACAACAAGGTCCTACTATAAAGCACAGGGAACTGTATTCAACATTCTGTGATAAAGCATAGGGAAAAAGAATATGAAAAAGGATATACGTATATATACACACACACTACACACACACACATATATCTGAGTCATTTTGCTGTATAGCAGAAGTTAACACAGCATTGTAAATCAACTGTATTTCAAAGTTAAAATTTTTTTCATTTAAATAGGCAGTCAACATTTATTCCTAATAAGATATTTTTCTAAACAAAAAGAACAGAGAAGGAATATTTCATATAAGACACAAATACTTGGAGATTTCATTTTCTGTTTCAATAACCATATTTCCTAATAAAGTTCCTATCCTATTTATCGTATGGGTTTACCTACATTTTGGTATTCTTCTGAGGTAGAATTTGGAATTTGAGATTGCTGGTCTTTTTTGTTTGCGTCTATTAAGTTTCTTAAAGAGTGGATTTACTAAAAAAACATTATTCACAAACCTTTGAATAATATGTTGTCTGGACATGTGAAGCTAGGACCATTGTTCATACTTTGTAATATATTTAATATACATTTTTTTGTATACTGTATTTATTTTCTTTGACCTATGAGCTATACTGAAAGCAGATCTAAAGATGTTCAATTTTTCTGTGGATTTCTAGACAAAGAAACTAATGACTAAAATTACTGCTACATCAGAAAAATATACTTTTTTTGGCTGTGCCCACAGCAATGTGGAAATTCCCTGGCCAGGGATCAAACCCGTGCCACAGCAGTAACCCAAGTCACGGCAGTGATGATGCCAGGTCCTTCACCCACTGAGCCACCAGGGAACTCCCAAATATAGACATTTTGATTTCAGTTTTCATTAATATGTCTAGTTGAGAAGTTAAAAAAAAAAGAAATGGATGAGTTTGATGAAGAAGTATGGCTGGGATCACAAAAATGATACTAGAATGGAACCCAGATTCCATTCACCATCCAAATTGTTTCTAGAAATGGATGGGTTAAATACAGATGGATAACTGAACCCGGAACTTGGAGAGGCAGCCTGTTCAGAGGAAAGGGCATGAGTTTAGGATCAGAGAAAACAGGATTTTTTTTTTTTTTTTTTTGCTTTCTACTACCTTGGGGAACTGCATCTTCATTTCCATATCTATAAAATCAGAAGGTGTCATTCTCAGCCTCAGAGGTAGAGAGGATTGTGTAAAACCATCCACTTCATCAGATGAAGGCTATAAGTCCAGAGTGGTGAAATGGGCTTGGACCCCAGATGTCTTGCTTGAGACAGGATTCTTCAAGCACAAAAGCCAGGAGCCCAGGCTCTGGAGTCAGAGTGCTATTACCACGTTGGCTCTGCCAGTCTCTGACACTGACCTTGAGCAAATCGCCTACACTTTCTCCATCTCAACACCTGTAGAGTTGGGACAATAGCTGTGTCTAATTCAAGATCAAATGTGGCAATTAAAAACTCAGACTAAATATGATGTCTGGCACACTGCGAGCTCCCAGTGACTGTTCCCTATTACTAGGGGTGGTCTGAGAAACTTTCTTTGAGTGCTTTCAGTGTCCCCAAACAATTTTTTTTTGGCCGCACCATGGCATGTGGAAATTCTTCAGCCAGGGATCGAACCCATGCCAAAGCAACAACCTGAACCGCTGCAGTGAAAACGCTGAATCCCTCACCCACTGCACCACAAGGGAACTCGCCCAGGCAAATTCTTACGATTGTTTTTATTACTTACCAATTGGTTGTAGATTTCCTCTAGAGCTTAAATGCTAAGGAATTAAATTTTGGTATTTCATAGAAAAATAAAATACGGAGTTGGAGAAGAGCTACTGGACCACCGCTAGAGGGATCATTGGTGGATTTTATCTCAGAAGTTTTGGGACAGGCCAGTTCTGCTGTGGGAGAGGGCCTTGACAGAAGGGAAAGGAAGGAGGAGATGGGGGTTCCGGAAAAAGCTGGGCATGGAAGTGTGGTTCAGATGGAAGAGAGCTTGCAGAAAGTGAGCAAGAAGCCAGTGCAGCAGTCTGATAATAGCTATCATTTACTGAGCACTTACTGTGTGTACGATAGGCCCTGGGCCTCATCGTTATTAGACTCTGTCTCTGGAAGATGGCAGTAATAATAGCACTTCTTTTCTAAGAGTTATGAGTACTTTATGAGCTACTCTGTGTCAAATATTTGAACGAGGAGTGCTTAACACATAAAGTTAGTCATTGCTATTATTATTATTAAATCCCTCAGGTTTCAGTTGAAGAAGGCTAAGTAACACAAACCATGGAGCTACCAAGTGGCAAAACCCTTTTGCTGTCTGACTGTGATTGTCTAAACCCTGCACAGCTCCCAAGTCAAGCAGACCCTTGACTCCTGCTCTCACTCCGGCCCCACCTCTCAACTTCCCAGTGACATCAGGGTGGGCCCTACCATCCCAAGGACCTGAACTGGAGCCCTGGCTCTGCCACTCCCTGGCTGTGGGACCTGGGCAAGTCATTTCCTCCATGACTCAGTTTGTTCTTCTTTGAAGTGGAAGCTCATGCATTTCCTAGGGATTTTGTGGGAATCCAGTTAAGATTTCCCAAGGGAAGTGTTCAGCCCAGTTGGCACGTGAAAAGTACACAGTGGATATTAAGCTATTATTGCAAAGTGGGCTCTTGGGTTCTTCTCAACTGAAGTTCCCAGCCGCTGACATTTGCATCCTTAACATTTATCCTGGAACAATCTGTGACAAAAGAAAACTCTCAGAAACCTAGGCTTTATGACAGCTCCCTCGCTGTCTTTGTAATATGCCATTTTCCTAATTCAACACCGCGTGAAGCAACGTGGCTATCTCTTCCGGCTTCTAAATTCATTGATGGTGTCAGTCAGCGATGAAATGTCAGAGCGCTTGGATCCGACTGTCCCACTGCCATTTCTTGGCTTTCCCTGGGTGAATGGTAACATTTTCAAATGGATAAAAATCTCCAGGCAACGTCGCTCTCCTCCTCCAGAGCAGATTTATTACAGAGTGGTTGGCATTTCCACATGCTCCGCATTTGTCAGTGTCAGATTCGTCTGTGTTCTTAGGTCTCTATACATATACAGGCATAATTTAAATCTCCGGCAAACAAAGGCTATTTTTTCTAACTTGGAGATATTCCAAAAGATCTTTGCATTTCATCTATTTTTAAATGTTTGTGCAATTTAAAACTATGGTAATACCAAATGGTACAGGGGGAGGACTGAATATTCAGCTTCCAGCCGCTGATCACGTGCCACGTGTCGGGTAGTTTACATGCAACATTTTACTTAACTGGGATGGGTATGTGTTATTTGCAGGCTACAGAAGGGGAAACTGAAGCTCAACAAGATGAGCTACTTGGTCAGAGTCACACACACACACACACACACACACACACACACACGTCATACTGGCTGAAATGGTAGGGATGGGACACAAATCACTTTGATTTCACTTTCACTGTTCCTGCCATTTTATCACAGCTGCCTCTGCCGAATAAACTATTTACTGAACATCTACCACGTACTGGACGCTATGCAAAGCTCTGGAGATAGAGTGGTGGAAAAAATACACAATAATTCCTGCCTTCAAGGAGCTTACATTCTAGCGGACAAACAGAAGAGATCACTTCTGTATCTCGGTGAAAAGTTCATCTTCAGTGAATGGGACGGAGGTGGAGGAACAGCAGCATGCAAAGACGGCTGAAAGCATGGTTTCTGTTCCTCACCAGATCACACTAGCCTAAGACATGTTCAGGGAGTCCTTTGACAAAGCTTTCAGAAGTGCAATGGTGCACTGAGCTGTGCCTGTTCCAGCCAGGCCTCTAGGCTTTCCCCTGCAATATTTAGGTTGCTCAGGGTTTTCACCACACACACTGCTCCTCTAGAACAAGTAGAGACAGCGTGGGCTATTGAGCAGCAAGCATGAGGCCAGGCGCTGTCAGGACAGTGCGGACGGAGGGCTGGGAGTCCCAGGATGCGGGGAGCAGGTGCTCCATCAATAATGCAGGGCACCCGGTGACCACAAATACTCTTCTCCTCAGAACTCTATAGTGGAGTAAATGGAAAATGAACAACTTATCTTCCGATTGTTATTATTTTTAAAAGCAGTACTGCTAGCTACCGTTGATGCAACGGTATCTCTCTGTCAGGCACTGTGCTATGTCCTTTCTGTGTGGTGCCTAACTTAATTCCAAAAAAATGAAATAATGGAGACTCAGAGAAGCTAGGGAATGGAGAAACTGAGATTCAAGCCTGACCCTTTCCAACATTACAATACACTGCCTCTGGGGTTCCCAGAAGGCATTAAGAAGAATTAGGATTTGTCATTTGCTCTGTGTCTTCTATATCCTTGCAACCCAGAGCGTGGTCTGTGGACCCGCACCATCAGGAGCTTGTTAGAAATGCAGGGTATCAGGTCTCAACCCAGACCTACTGGATTATAATTTGCTTTTTTTTTCCTGCTTTTTAGGGCTACACCTGTGGCATATGGAAGTTCCCAGGCTAGCGGTCAAATTGGAGCTACAGCTGCTGGCCTACGCAAGCCGAGTAGTCTGTGACCTACACCACAGCTCACAGCAATGCCAGATCCTTAACCCACTGAGCGGAGCCAGGCATCAAACCTGAGCCGTCGTGGGTACTAGTTGGGCTCATTACCACTGAGCCACAATGGGAATTTCCTATAATTTGTCTTTTAATGAGATTCCTGGGCAAGTTGACATTTAAGAAGTACCCTTCTGTTGCTCTTGACAAAAGATATGACATAACACTCTGGAAATGGTGGGGAGATACCTCTCCCTGAATCCAAAAATGATCGTTTCAAAGATTGAGTCAATGGCTATTGTTAAATTTCATCAAAAAGTGAAAGTTTTAAAAACTTACCTAGGTGCCTGTGAAATCAAATGGAAATGGAAGAACCAACCACTGAGTGACCCAAGAAGCCAGCAAAAGTATAGAAGGAAAACTTGTTTCAAGGCTGTTTTCCCAAGCGTTCTTGTTAAGGGGTCCTGATTGCTAATGGATTTTCTTTTACAAGGTGGGAGTCTCGGATCATACAGATGGCAGTTTGGAGGATGACTAGGGTGTGGGTTAGTACATTAACCTGGGTATAGGATAGGCTGTGGTAGATTTGAGCTTTTACCCCAAATGTGTCTGTCGAGTCAATCTATAGTCTTGAGCAAATCATCAAAACTCTCTGTTATCTGGAGGCCTCGGCCTGGGAACTTCAGCATAACGCATGAGTGTTCTTATGCTATTATATATGGATAATAAGGGAAGCCTGTTTTTAAAGGCAGGACTATTCAGCGGGTTGTTATTCTGGAACCTCAGAAACGCAGAGGAGTTGACCCAGTGGTATGCCAGTCCCTTCTATCAGCCAACAACCCAATCAATGAAGCCATTAAGAAGTATTCATTGGAAAGTTGCCATGGGTGTTGGAGTACAAAGGATGTGATGCTCCTGAGGCAGAAAACAGTAATTATGAATCACTTTTCACCTGCTTTCGGTTCTGCAAAAACTAATCACAGTGATGAGTGAAAAGATGCTGCGATGACAGGCCCAGGACATAGGGGATTAGGTGGGTGGCAGGCAGAAGACAGTGGTTCTTTTCCTGTTTTCCTGTTTGCTCCTGGCCTGACCCTTCTTGCCTGGCATCTGGAGCAGGGTTTCCAAAGGCCTATTGAGCGTCTATCTTGGAAAACACACGGAGGAAGTCAGGTGCAAGGCTACACAATCAGAGAAGATAAGGGCTTGGAGTCCCCTTGGCCTTTCTCTCACTTCTCCATTCAGAAGCAGAGTCCCACCAATTGTACCTCAGCGGTAGCTTTTCTCCCTGCCCACCGTGTTCCCTTCATTGGCTCGAACCTCTGTTTTTAGGCCTTCTTAACATCCAGGACAGACACTCACCTTGCTTCCTCAACAACCTGTAAAGGCTCCTCATTGCCTTCAGAAGAAAGTCCCACTACCTTAGTCTGGCATTCGGGATCCTACATGACTTGGCCCCCTAATCTTCCTAGCTTCTTGTTTCACTCCATTCATCTCTTCCCAATCTCTGACCATGAAGCTGTGGCCATGTCTACACCACACCATCCGTGTACCCAACTCCATGCTTTTGTCCTGACCATTCATTCTTAGACTGCAGCTTCTGACCTCCTCTCCAACTCTCAGAGTCTTCCTTCTCCCTCAAGTAGGTTTACACTTGAAGTCATGAAGACCCTCCTCATTTCTACTTACAACATTTCAGAGACTGTCTGGCATTATGACTCATCAGATTTCTTTCTCCTTTGTCAGACTGTGGGCTCCTGGACCACTGTTCCCATATCTTAAGCATCTTTGAGTCCTCAGAGGCTGACAGAGTCCATGATTCTTTTTCTTTTCTTTTTTTGTCTTTTGTTGTTTTAGGGCCGCACCCACGGCATATGGAGGTTCCCAGGCTAGGGGTCGAATTGGAGCTATGCCACAGCCATAGCAAGGCCAGATCCAAGCCACGTCTGCGACACACACCACAGCTCACGGCAACACTGGATCCTTAACCCACTGAGCGAGGCCAGGGATCGAACCCGCAACCTCATGGTTCCTAGTCGGATTCGTTTCTGCTGTGCCACGATGGGAGCTCCCATGATTCTTAATTGAAGAAGATTCCTGAGCAAGGGCCACCTCTCATGGGATGCTGCAGGAATCTATATACTTAATACAAAGAAGGGCTGCAGGGTCTCTGCGTCCTAAGGCAGAATGGAGCCATCATTGCATTAGCTGTGTGATAAAGGAAAAATGAATGAACTCTCTGAGCCTGTGCTCTTCTTGGTAAAATGGAGGTAGTAATTATGTCGGCTTTTTTTTTTTCTTTTTATCACCGCACCTATGACACCTGGAAATTCCTCGGCCAAGGGTCAAATCTGAGCTGCAGCCAGGGCCGATGCTATAGCCATGACAACACTGGATTCGAGCCACATCTGCAACCTACGCCACAGCTTAATGGCAATGCCAGATCCTTAACCCACTGAGTGAATCCACATCCTCAATATCGGGTCCACAATCCACCGAGCCACAACAGGAACTCCTGATATCTGCTTTTTTTTTTTTTTTTTTAATATTTTCTAGTTTTTTATTTTGGTAGTTGGTAGTTTTTTCCCCCTCTGGAATGGAAGGAAATTAACCCAATGGTATATGGTGAATTTTGAATCAAAAAACTGAAGTCAGAAAATTTCTAACATTCTCGGAGTTCCCTTCGTGGTTCAGTGGTTAACGAATCCGACTTAAGAACCATGAGGTTGTGGGTTCGATCCCTGGCCTTGCTCAGTGGGTTAAGGATCCGGCGTTGCCGTGAGCTGTGGTGTAGGTTGCAGACGCGGCTTGGATCCTGTGTGGCTGTGGCTGTGGCTGTGGCAAAGGCCGGCAGCTACGGCTCCTGTTAGACCCCTAGGCTGGGAACCTCCATATGCCGCAGGGTGCGGCCCTAGATAAGGCAGAAAGACAAAAAAAAAAAAGAAAAGAAAAAAGAAAATTTCTAACATTCTCAAAGTTTGCCCTGTAAGCCACTCACCATTGTTGACGTCTCTGTGATTCCTGATACCAGCTTTATACGGTGGTGGCAAGGATGTAAATAACTGTAAGTTCAGGAGCGGGCAGTTCCTGCTGTCCGCTTATTTAAATTTCTGTGACCTTTACCCTTTCTCTTCCCTCTGCCACTTCCTTTTCATCTGACTTCTCCCACCAATTCTTCAGATCCCAACTCTGATGTTACTTTTTCCTGAAAGTGCTTCCCAACTCCCCCACACGTGTGGGAACTGCCCCTACTGTGTGTGTCTTTCCACAAGACCCTGGCTTTCCTCTGTCACTCACTCATCTTGCTGCGATGTAATTCCTCGCAGGCAATAAATAACTAGATCAAGAACAGTAATATTTATTGAGCTCTTGGACTATGTGCCTGAGTCCATCCTAGGTGTTTTTCACAGTATCTTATTCTGCCTCCAGAATGACCCTATGAGACAATATTTTATTACACCCACTAGACAGGCGAGGAAACAGGAGAGAATAGATTTAATAAATTGTTCAAGATCACCCAGATAGTGAGTTTCAAAACTGGGGTTCAAACAAACCCAGTTCTGTCTAACTTGAGGCCCATGTTCTTAATAATATGCTAAATGCCCAAATGCCTCCTGCACCGATGCCTACCATGCTCCAAACCATGCTAAAACAAACCAATAAACGAACCTTCAAAAGCAAAAATAAAAAACCAAAGCAATGTTTAAAAGCAGCGCTTAGTAAATGGACAGGTGCTGTAAGACACCTTCACCTTCCTTCCTTCCGAAGGTCAAGAGGAGCTAAGAGAAGCCCACCATTCTCTGGTTTGCAGCCTGATTAGAAATGAGCTCATTAGAAACCCACGGAAGTGAGTTAAAGAAACACGACTTGTGCCAACCTACCTAGCCACATTTTAGGTTCCTGGGGCATATGGGCACCAGCTCATTTAAAAAGCATTTTTAACAAAAGCAACAGAAATGTTCAGCATATGTTAGAGTAGGTAGGCATTCATGGAATCCTAAATCGACTTGCCTTTTATAGCCACTCGGAGAGGGGCATATTGGTGTGAGCCCTTTCCTCCTTCCGGGCACAGTGGGGAGAGGCCAGGCTGAGGAGCAGGTGGAGAAGCATTCCATCACATCGGTGCTACGGAGAGGAGGGTCCCAAGCTCCCAGCCCCATCCTCTGACAAGCTCCCAGCCACCTCTCCCACCCACCTGTCACATCGTTTGAAATATGCCCTTACATGCTCATTTTCTCCAAGGCAGTGCCAACTCTAAGCAACCATCCCCTAAAACTTTTTTTTTTTTTTTTAAAGATGGCATACGTGGAGTTCCCGTCATGGCTCAGCAGAAACGAATCTGACTAGTATCCATGAGGACACAGGTTCGATCCCTGGCCTCTCTCAGTGGGTTAAGGATCCAGCCTTGCTATGAGCTGTGGTGCAGGTCTCAGAAGTAGCTAGGGTCTAGCATTGCTGTGGGTGTGATGTAGGCCAGCGGCTACAGCTCCGATTTGACCCCTAGCCTGGGAACCTCCATATGTTGCAGGTGTGGCCCTAAAAAAATAATAATAACACATACTAATTACAAAATAGATTTAAAGAGAAAAAAATCATCCTTATTCCTACTTTTCTAGAAAATACATTTTGTTGTCTATCCTTCCAGTTTTTTTAGGGGGGGTTTATGATATCAATATGTATTGATATTATATATATGATATATACATGATATAACATATACGCATATAGATATACGTATACATATATATACACACACACATATATACATATGTTTATATTTATTTTCTTTACCAAATTGGGATTACAGTAACTGTTTTATAATTTGCTCCCTCCCATTTAATACTACTATTTCAAGTCAACAGTACACATCTACGTTATCATTTTTAATAGCTCTGTGGTATTCTAGTGAATGGCTTATCATAATTTATTTAACAATCCAATGTTGTTGGGCATTTTGGTTGCCTAACCAGCTGCTGTTGTCATTGACAACTTCAGGAACGTCCTCAAAAACACCAGTCTGCGCACCTGTCCCATTGTTCCTTAAAACAAACTTCCTAGGCACCCTATCTTAAAAGCCAGTTACAGGAATTCCCATTGTAGCTCCGCGGTAACAAACCCGACTAGTATTCGAAGGATGCAAGTTCGATCCCTGGCCTAACTCAGTGGGTTAAGGATCCAGTGTTGCTACAGCTGTGGTGTAGGTCGCAGACGCAGCTAGGATCCAGCATCGCTGCAGCTATGGCGTAGGCCGGCAGCTGTAGGTGTGATTTGACCTCTAGCCTGGGAAGTTAATTATGCCACAGGTGCAGCCCTAAAAAGCAAAAAAAAAAAAAAAAAAAAAAAATTTACAAATTACCACTGGGTGTTGTAATCATTCTTTAATACCTCAGTGTGAATTTGTTCAAAGGCTCCTTTTTAGTAACAGTTATGAGTCCTGATGAAAAAAGGAGATTTGATGGAGACGAGGCCAGGCAGGTGTTTGGGATAGAGGGGGACAGAAGGAAGAATGTCTTGTGGGCATAAGAAGTCACTGGAGGAAGGTAGGGCCATTTGACTAGTTGGGAATTCTAGGGTCAAACTAAGGATTTGGATGATCAAATAAAAGAAAAACACGACCACCCAAGAAACAAACAAAAGCCCAGACAGCAGAGACAGAAAGGCTGCAACATGTGGCTCCTTGATCTTCAGTGGACCCTTGATCTGGACCCTTGGCATGAAATATTAGAGTGGCCAACTTTGTTGGCCGTTTGGAAAATATCATAGCAATTCAAGAGCCAAAAAATATTCATACTATTTGATTCAGTAATAGTTCTTCTGGAAATAAATTCTAAGGAACTAAGACCAAGAAAAGGCAAAGCTATGTGCATAAAGATGTTGCTTGCAGAGTTGCTTGAAGTAACAGAAACTTTGACTCAATGAGAATATTCAACAGTTAAGTAAATTACAGGGTACAGCTGCCTGATAGAGTAGCATATAGCCATTTAATACTCACTAGCTGTGTGATCTTGAACAAATTTAACTTTTCTTCTCCATTAAACGGGGATAATAATATTTATTACCGCATACTTGTTGTCAGGGTTAAATGAGATAATATTTGAAAATAACCTAGCCTGACACATGATGATGTTTGCATAAACAGTAGCTAAGGATATGAAGTATGCAGTTGCATTTATGGAAATTACTGTGATATAAGCAAAAAGTTGCCCACAAAAGCATCCACGTGCCTGTGAGTCATGGAGCTGTGCTTGCATCTGGACCTGTGTATCTTTCTGTCTCAGTATAGACTTTGTAACTTCCTAGTTTCAAGATGGAAGACTCAGTCAATGCCAATGCCCAGAGGTGTTAGGACTTCAGACTCTGTCTTTAAATAAAATGAACAAAAGCCTGAGGTAGGCATTAGAATGATAATGTGTTGACCTACCGAGAGAAAATGTGTAATAGAAATACCTGTCACAACACTGTAATGCTTTCTCTCCCATTGAGGCAAGGAGCAGAGGAAGCCAAAACAGAAGGAGAAGCCACAACGTGGGACAAAATCATGTGCAGCATCAAACACTAATGAGAGAAGCAATCCACATGTCCATCCATGAAAGGACAGGTAAACATGCAATGGAATACTACTCAGCATTCAAAAGGAATGGAATTCTGATGCATGCTACAACGTGGATGAACCCCTAAACAGGCAAAGTGAAATAAAACAGACACAAGAGGACAAATACTATAGGACTGCATTTACCTGAAGTACCTAGAACGGGTCAATTCATAGAGAAAGAAGGTAGAACAGAAATTACCAGAGGCTGGGGGGAGGGGGGTGGGAATGGGGCCTTATTGTTTTATAGCTGTGGGCCTTTTTATTTTTATTTTTTTTGTCTTTTTAGGGCCGCACCCGCAGCATGTGGAGGTTCCCAGGCTAGGGGTCTAATTGGAGCTGATGCTGCCGGCCTTCGCCACAGCCACAGCAACACCAGATCCGAGCCACGTCAGCGACCTACACCACAGCTCACGGCAACCCACTGAGCGAGGCCAGGGATCAAACCCGCGTCCTCATGGTTCCTAAACGGATTCGTTTCCGCTGCACCACGACGGAAACTCCATTATGGGCTTTCCATTTGGGGTGATGACAAACCTTTGGAAATAGATGGGAACGATGGCTGTACAACACTGTGAATGGACTTAATGCCACGAAATTGTACACTTAGAAAAGGGTTAAAATGTTAAATGCCATGTTACATATATTTTTACCATTTAAAAAGCCCCCAAACTTAATGAGAGAGGCGGTGTAGCATGGTGTTAGAGCGTGGGCGCTGGTGCCAGGCTGTCTGGGTTCACGTTCCGGCTCTATCACTTTACTGGCTCAGTGTCACCGAGCAAATTATGCTCTTCATTACCTGTCTGCAAAGTGGGAGCCATGATAATGTCTACTTCCTAGAGTCGTCATGAGGATGAAAATGAGTAGGTCGCTGTGAAATACTCAGTATTAGAACAATGCTGAGCACACAGGGTGTCCTATATAACTGGTCAAAACAAACAAAACAAAAAAAAAGTCACTTTCTTGTTTTCTGATGAGAGATCATTACAATGGAGATCACAAATACTCACAGATCTCTGGGGAGTTTTGAGGTTCCTTGACAAACATGGAACCAGAAGAAAGGAGTTAGAGAAACTGTATATCTAATAGTTTCCAGCTAAGGCAGCCTGATTTCACCATTAGGGGATTGTCTTGCCAGTGGAATTGGAAACACTCAAAACCCATTGATTAAATCTCTGTTTCTCCCCAGAGGGTGCCTGGCATAGCGGCCGGGGCTTGCGCGGCCGGGGCTTGCTTTTGTCATTGTCCTTTATCAGCACTTCCAAGGCTGACTCATTCTTTTCCAAGCCCGTGGACAGCCCAACACCAGGTGACCTGCCTCTGTCTGCCCTGTTCTAACATGAATAGCCTTTAAAGTTTAGTTCCCTGAGAGATCTCTGTTTCCCTGGAAGGATACGTGGAAAAAAAGACAGCAGACTGATTTATGGGTAGTTGCAGAATTGCGGGTGAAATATTTTGAGTTCTGTTATGGGAGCTCTAGTTGGCTGTAAAATTTTAAAAAAAGGATTTTAAATAAATCATCCTTGCCCAGTATTTTCCCATTTGTAAGAGAGTTTCAATTGGATGTGTCGGACTGTCCAGAACCCTGCATGCGCCGTAAATAATAAGTGAAAGGGAGGCTGGGTCCGGCCGCTGGGTCCCGTATTCGTTCCAGCCTGTAACCCATTTCTGGGTTGTAATGAGGGACCTGACGTTGTGTCTGAATGTATGATGAGCCCCATTCCTTTGCTTTTACACTCCAGTAAACAGCTGTGGAAACTCTCCCTCTGAGCGGTTCATTTTTTGGCCTCATACGGCTTGAAGTACCTTCAGAACCAGCCACGCTGTGTACATGTGTATGTCTGTATATCCACAGCCCTCAGGTTAGCAGCTGCTGCGGCTGATCTCAGGTTGTGCTTTCCAGATGTGCTTCCATCTGAATGAACGAACGCCTTTAAATCTTACCCCACTCTAAACAGGAGCTGGCTCTCCCTGGATGGTGTTGGAGGCTGAGACGATCTCCAGTTCTTGTGTTTGGCTATTAAGGGGAGGAAGACTGTGGCCAAGGCTGGGATTCCCAAAAGCCAGGCTGTTGGTGTGTTATTTACACCCTTGAATCTAACGGAGCTGGAGTGCATGGATCAATCTATTGTGTGTCTGTGTCTGAGGACTTTTTCTTCAGAACATCAGCAGGCTGGAAATGCTGGGGAATTAACACTCTTTACAGCAGCCCTCAAGCAAAGATTCTTGGTAACTAGGGAATAAATATCCCAGCTCCCTCACGCCTTGGGGAGGATAATTAAGAGACCGTGTTTTATATTGCATATCCCATTTTTCCCGTGGGATTACGCTTCAGTTGGCCACTGCGGTCCCTAACTCAACACGCATTCACAATTTTCCTAGCCTCCCCGCCACCAACTGGCAGTTCCAGAATCTCCCATTGCACCTGATTTCCTGTCTCAAGATCTGCTTCTGGGAGAACCCACAGTAAGAAACAAGATATCAAGGAAAAAAAAAAAGGTAAAGCGACGTTGAAAGAATAATCCAATCCAACCCCTGCCTTGGATTCAACAATTGTAATTGCCATATTTCCAAATTTGCCATATTTGCATTATCTTTTTTTTTTTTTTGCTTTTTAGGGCAGCACCTGCAGCATATGGAGGTTCCCAGGCTAGGGGTCTAACAGGAGCTGTAGCCGCCAACCTACACCACAGCTCACAGCAATGCGGGATCCGAGCTGCGTCTGCAAGCTACACCACAGCTCACAGCAACTCCGGATCCTTAACCCACTGAGTGAGGCCAGGGATTGAACCCGCAACCTCATGGTTCCTAGTCGGATTCGTTTCTGCTGAGCCATGACGGAAACTCCATATTTGCATTATCTCTTGGGATGTCTATTTATCTCTCTGCTTTGCTATACTACTTGAAATTATTTTCTGGGCACTGTCACACTTTGCCCCTAAGTTCTTCAATACGCATTTACCAAGTAGGCCAATATCCTATACGCATAATATCCTTCTTGCACCTAAGCAAATTAGCCCTAATTCCATAATCCCATCTAACATTCCACCTACGCTCAAATTTCCAATGGTGCCTGGAACGTTTTTAGAGTGTATTGATTTTTCAGCCAGGATCCACAGTCAGTTCACTGCAGAATGACTTTGCTTGGAAACACCATCCTGGCTGATTGCGTGTGTGTGTGTGTGTGCACACACATGCGCGTGCACGCATGCGCACACGTGTGTTTGTGTGCGCACACGTGCATGCAAGCCTCATGTGTGTCGCGCTTGTACCTGAGCATTCTTGCTCACTGAAGTCAGGCTCGCGGGACCATGGTGACCATAGCACAAACCTGAGCCTTGTCTGGATGTGTAACCTTGTCTGGTCACCCCTGCCAACAGCAAAGGGCTCCAAGCAGGTGCTCCCTGCCAAGGCTGCCTGGCTGGTCACATCAGGGCTACACTTGCCACCTCTGTAGCTGTCTTTGGTGGTCACCTGCCAGACACTTATACAGAAGTGCTTCCAGCAACATCAGCTGACATTTGAGGAAGAAGGCATTCTGCCCACTGATTTAATGAGAGAGAGATTTTATCCTTTTGCGGGGAAAATCAAACTATCTGGCAGGTAAAATGCCTATTTAGACAAGGGAGTAGAAGCTGTTATTCTAAATTGGCTAACATTCTTCTGTCCCTTCCTGTCTTCCCAGAGATGCTGAAATAATGGAGACAAAAGACGAGGGAGTCTAGAGAGCAAGAAAGAACGTGGGCCAGAATATTAGCAACAAATATTTACTGAATGAAAAATCAAAGCACACATTTGTGGGAGGCTGCCTATGTGCTGTCCTGTTGCTTATTCCCCACAGCAACATTTTGAGATAAGCACTATTATTTCCATTTTATAAATTCCAAACCTAGGATGGCTAATTGGCTCAAAACTGCATAGCCTGGAAGTGGCAAAGCCATGACCTGAACTCTTATCTGTCAGATGGCAACACCCTTTCTTTCGATTTTTTTTTTTTTTTTTTGTCTTTTTAGGGCTGCACCTGCAGCATATGGAGGTTCCCAGGCTAGGGGTTGAATCGGAGATGTAGCTGCTGGCCTATGCCACAGCCATAGCAATGCAGGATCTTTAACCCATGGACTAGAGTGAGGCCAGGGATCAAACCTCTGTCTTATGGATGCTAGTTAGATTTGTTTCTGCTGAGCCATGGTGGGAACTCTGGCAACTCCCTTTCTTGAACCAGAGCCCTGAACAGGAAGTACTGCCCTCAGCATTACATTAAGCGTCTCCAGCCACAGGCATGGCTGCTGCCTCTTGTTAACACCTGCGCACAGCATAGCATGTTGTCAGTGTTCAGGCAACGTTTGTTGAATCAATGTCTCCGCCAAGAGAGGCATACAGAAGGTGAGCGCCAGCTAGATTCTCAGGACCCCCTTTAATAACAGTGACTCATAAGCTCCCACCCAGTTCCTTTCTGTCTTTTGTGTCATCGTCTCTGTAACCTCCTACTTTACTCAAATATTCTCCCCAGCCCAAAGCAGCATCCTCTTGTATTGCTGTTTTCTACAAAAATGTAATGATTGCCTTGGAGTTCCTGTCAAGGTTTAGCGGTTAGCGAATCTGACTAGTATCCAGGAGGATTAAGGTTCGATCCCTGGCCTCGCTCAGTGGGTTAAGGATCCGGCGTTGCCATGAGCTGTGGTGTAGGTCATAGACGCGGCTCGCATCCCACGTTGCTGTGGCTGTGGTGTAGACCGGTGGCTACAGCTCCCATTGGACCCCTAGCCTGGGAACCTCCATATGCCGCAGGTGCGGCCCTAAAAAGCAAGAAAAAAACATGGAAAAAAGTAGTGAGTGCCCAATGCCTTAGTACTGGCATCCTGAGGTCCCCAGCTCTTTTCCAAACAAGGCTTTCTTAGAGAAATGCCTCCCAGTTGGAATTACAGAAGGATGTTCTTTCCAGTTTCTAGAAACTTTGTTCTTGGTTGTCTGTTCTCCCAATAGCCACCCTTAGGCACTTCCCTGAGGAGATGCTGTCACCTCAGATCTGGAAAGGCCACCTTAGGAAACACATGTCGCCCAGGTAACCAACTAGAATTCAAACTCTGCTTCATACTTTAGACCCTATGAATTCTGCTCTACCAATGAGCGAAGGACCCATCCAATTTATTGAAATAATATCTGAGAGACCTAACAGCTGCCAGCAAGCTCTCATTCCCCTTGGGATATGGAGAGGCAGCCTTGAGTGTCAACTCCCTCGGGTCTGGAGACTCAGAAGCTGTTTGAGACTCTCCCCAAATACTCCCTATCTGCATCTCCTTCCACCTTAATTCAGGCTGGGACAGGAGGGACCCAAGGGAGCCTGGCAGGGAGGCAGGCTGATGGGAACACACCTAGAGTTGTGTGTGTGGAGGTGACACTAGACTTCAAGGGTGGACTTGGAACTCATCTAAGAACAAGGAGGAGGAAAATGCAGGTATGGAGAACCTACTGTTTTATACCTGGAAACATGAAATGCAAGGTCCTGCCTTCATGGGGCTTTTGGAGGAGACAGACAAACCACGAGACAACTACAATACCATAGGATGGAGTGGTGCCGAGATGGGGAAGTCAAGAGTGCTCAGGGAGGGCATCAGGGAGGGCTTCCTGGAGGAAGCGGCATCTAAACTGGCAGACGAAGGACAAACAGGCATTAACCACACCAAGCTAGAGGAGTGGAAGAGAGGGGAAGAATGTTCCAGGGGAAAGGAATACGATGCTGGAGAGAGAAAGCGAGGCCGGAACATAAATTGTGGGTCAGTAAGAGGCACATCGTGAAGCTGCAGAAGAGAGGAGGGTCCCAAGTGGGACAGGCCTTGTGGGAGGACCGCTGGAGGCTGGCAGGGCTGTGCTCTTAGGCCTCAGACTGGAGGATGCCAGCGATTAGGAAGGCGAGGTAGGGTACCTGAGTTAGGACGTGGGGCGGGGGGGAGCGGGTTATGTCCTCTCCACTGGCCTCCGTCCGAAGAGTCCCACGTGTGGTCTCTCCCCGTGGGAGAATTTAACTTCAGCCTTCCCTGCCAGCGCCGCCTCCTTTTTCCAGGCTGTCTCATTTATTCACGATCGTTGCATAGAGTTGTTCAAACTAGAACCTTACATCGGGGTTGACAAAGAGTTGTACCCTCGACCACCAACTCCAGTCAGTTGGTGACGGCTGCCGGGTGCACTGCGTTGAGGATTCTGAGTCTCGTCTCAGGGGAAGAAGTATGAGAGTTAGTGGTCCTCGTAATGAGCAAGGCCCGGGACTGGGGATGCCAGGGCCACACGTGGTGGTTGAGGCGTAGAATCACCTGGACTCTTTCTTTACTCTCACCTTTCAAACGCAGGCGGTCGCAGAGTCTGGTTTCCCTAGTTTCACCTCCCGTATGGCCACTGGTATTGTCCGTCTTTGTTCCGGCCTCCTTGTCTCTCACCTGTGCCACCTGTATCGCCGAGCTCCCTGCCTTTAGACTCTCCTGAATCTAACCCATCTTGCCCACAGCCACAGAACAATTTTTCTCACCATGCTCCCCCACTGCTGAAAATCTCCCACTGGCTTCCCAGCACTTAAAGGAGAAAATCTAGTCTTCAGCCAAGACATATTTAGACTCTTGGGAGTTCCCGTCGTGGCTCAGTGGTTAATGAATCCGACTAGGGACCGTGAGGTTGAGGGTTTGATCCCTGACCTCGCTCAATGGGTTAAGGATCAGGTGTTGTCGGGAGCTGTGGTGTAGGCCGGCAGCTGCAGCTTCGATTTGACCCCTAGCCTGGGAACCTCCATATGCCTCGGGTTCGTCCCTAAAAAACAAAAACAAAAAGAAAAACAGGCACTGTTCTAGGGGCTGGAGATAGAGTGATGAACCTAACAGTCAAAGTCCCTGCTTTCAAGGAATTTACATTTGTGTGTGTGTGTGTGTGTGTGTGTGTGTGTGTGTGTGTGTGTGTGTGTGTGTTGCGTGTACGACATGCAAATAAACATATCATTTAATGTCAGATGAAAGAGGAAACAAAAGTTGAGACAAAGCGGGGGGGCCGCTTTAGCTACGTTGATCATAGAAGACATTTTTGGTCAAGTGGCTTTTGGGCAGAGATGGGAATAAAGAGGAGTAAGCCAAGCAGACATCTGGAGGAGGAGGGCTGCAGGCTGAGGAAGCAGCATGCATATGCCCTGCTGTGCTTACCCCGGTGGTAGGAGGACCAGCAGAAGTAAGTGAGATAGGAGAGGAATAAGTGAGGGAAAACCTGTTAGAGCCAAGGTCAAAGAAGGAGCAGAGGTGAGGGCACAGCATGCTGGTCCTTCTGGAACAGAATAAGGACTCTGGAGTTATCCTGCATGAGCAGGCATTGACGCATTTTAAGCAGGGGAGTGATATCACATGCTTTGCTCTTTAAAGGCATCCGGCTGGCTTCTGTGGTTTTAAAAAAAAGAAGTGCTGCAGGGACGAAGGTAGCAGCAATTCTCCAGGCTGCAGTGATGGCAGGGACCAGGGTGAAGCAGGGGTGGCAATTGGGAGAGGACCAATTTGTGATGTATTTTCAAGAGGCTGTAGGGTTTCCTGACAGACTAGATGCTGGGGAAGGAGAAATAGTCTGTCAAGACCATTTGCAAGACTATTAAGATGCAAGATACTGCGTCTTAATAATTTTTCCCTATGTCAGTATCTCTTTCTAGATCAGCGGCTCTCAAACCCCTCCCCAAGCCCACTTTTCTTAAATTCGGGATCTATAGAATCTGATGAGTTACAGATTTTCTGCCTGAAAAATTCAGTGTATATGTGTGTGTGTGTGCGTGTGTGTGTGTATACATGCATATCTATGTATAGATATGAAATATAAACTATTTCATCTGTCAGTTCAGTCGGTTGTGTGTCCTCTGAATTGTACCCATGAAGCCTGGTGTCAGAGTCCCTGCCCTACACTCTGAGCCCCTTGGAGCCAGCCATGCCGTATTATTCATCTTCGTTTCCCTGAGCAAGGTAACCTGAAGACAGTCACTGCTCAGGACACCTGCCAGAATGAATGAGTTAAAAAACAGCTGCCTCTTGATTTTTAACTCTTTACTTGTCCTGCCAAGAAGGAAGCAGGTCCCATTTACATCCCTGCTGATAACTGAGGCTATTATTACAATATCTTAATAACCAAACTGAACCAGCAAACGACAAAGCTGGGGAGATGAGAGAAGGTAAAACGAAACCAGGGAATGACGAGAGAAAGATGGCAACAATCATTTTTTTAAAAAATGTTACTTTCAAAAAGACTTGATGGACATACCCAAGGGTGGAAGCCGTGTGAGTTAAGATGTAATCATTCTGCTGGTAACATTGGGACTTTTTCCACCTGAGCTGCAGGCAGTGGGAGCAGCTTGCTTCAGAATGTACGCCCAAGAAGAAGGAGATTCTGGGGTCCTGGCTGCAGCCACACCCCAGGCCAGCCCCCCAGAGGGCGGATGGAGGAAACACTTGTCCTGAGCATCCTGAGCTCAGAGGGCAACCTGACAGCCACGTGGAGTGGGGGCAGGGGCTGACGGTAGGGGCTGCTGGGACCAGGGACCAAAGCACCGAGATGTCACCTAAACTCAGAAGCAGGGCAATTTGAAAGGAGCCTGAAAGTTCATTGCGAGGACAAAATGATCATACAAAACAAGTGACCTTCTAGAAGGTGCCAAGAGGATATTGTTCAGACAATGGCCTTTCTCTTTGCGAATGTAGCAGGAGCCTTATTTAGTAGTTGAAGAAATCCAGGAGGGAGTTTCCATCTCTTTCTAACAAAGGAGTTAGAAACCATAAAAATAAATAAAAGCCGCTCTGAACTGTGCAGCTTAGGTTTGTTATTCCTGCACCTGCCCATATTGGAGCATACTGGTGACTCCAGTTCAGCAGACACTGATGGAGCCTGGCCTTGTCCTGCACTACGTCCCCTTTAATCCTGAAAATATCCCCGTCGACTTGGTATTATTCCTTTTCTCCTTTACAGTTGAAGATCAAAGGGTATGACGCTTGGAGGTGCGTGCAGGGCTAGCAAGTGGCAGCACAAGAATTGGGACCCAGACACGGCTGGCTCCAAGTTCAAGGTTGCCCATTCACAAAGCAGCCTTTTTAAAAACACGTCCACGCTCATCCAAGAGAAAAACAATGAGCCCTCTTTTCTCCTGTGAGTCAGAGGGAAGTTGGAAAGGGCTGTCTGCTCATCCTCCTCCCAGCTTATGCATCCAGCAGAAGAACGCCACGGGAGCCGCAGCCCTGCTGCAGAGCCAGGCCTGACAGGCAGCTGCCGGGGAACTGGGCTCCGGCTGCCTGGGTCCTGCTGGTGGCCTCTCTTTGGACTTTGTTTGAAAGCTCCTGTTTGAGAAACCAGCCTGAAACACGGCTGCTGTTTGGAGAGAAAGAATGTTCTCCTTCGGCCCTTTTGTGGGATGAGGTGGTTGGTCCAGTGGCAACAGAGCAATCAGAACAGAGTAAATTCAGATCGTGTTCATTTTTTTTATTTTTGTCTTTTCAGGGCTGCACCCGCGGCATATGGAGGTTCGCAGACTAGGGGTCTAATCGGAGCTACAGCTGCTGGACTACGCCACAGCCACAGCAACGCGGGATCCAAGTTGCATCCGTGACTTACACCACAGCTCAAGGCAACGCAGGATCCTCAACCCACTGAGCGAAGCCAGGGATTGAACCTGCAACCTGATGGTTCCTAGTCAGATTCATTTCTGCTGCATCATGATGGGAACTCCAGATCTTGTTCATTTTACCACCTGTGCCCAGGGGCCCGAGGACTGGCTACAGTTTTGGTCTTCCTCTTCCAGACATTTTTGTTTTGCCTCCAAGTATAAAAAGGCAGCATGGACTTTTTAAATGATGTACAGCAAAGAGCCAGAGAAGGAGATGAGGGCACCTCTTGAGAGACGGCTACCCGAGTCTCTAATGCGCCTCGTCTGAGCTTCTTACAGTAAAGAGAGCAGAGCTCCCAGACAGGGAAAAGAACCTTAAGAGGCTCTTGATAGGAAATATGTTGGAACTTGTCATCTACCCAGTGGCTCCTAATCCTCTTTCATGAGCTGAAATCCCCTCGAATTGGATTATAAAATTCCTCTTGGTAGAAGGCACTTCATTGAAAATGCAAAGCCCTCCGTTTGCAAAAGAAAACAAACACTAATTTGGAATTTTTTTGTCTCAGGAAAGAAGTTGCAGGAAGATGCCTTGGAGGAGCCCTGCTTCTGCCTCTGGAGCCCTCCGTTCTGGCAGGTGTAATGAGTGCTGAGGTCTCAGGTCATAGAATATCCTTCCCTGGACCCTCTTCCAGACAGTCAGCATCTCCTCGGGAGCTGCTACTTTGACTCGTTTAAAAAATGTATTTTAAGGAGCTCCCGTCCTGGCTCCATGGAAACGAAACTGACTAGTATCCATGAGGACACAGGTTCAATCCCTGGCCTCGATAAGTGGGTTAAGGATCCGGCATTGCTGTGAGCTGTGGTGTAGGTGGCAGAGTAGGCTTGGATCTGGCGGCTACAGCGCTGATTCAACCCGTAGCCTGGGAACCTCCATAGGCCACAGGGGCAGCCCTAAAAAGACAAAAAAAAAAAAAAATTTAAATGAAAAAAAATGTACTTTAAGGAGTTCCCGTCGTGGCTCAGAGGGTAACGAATCTGACTAGTATCCATGAGGCCACGAGTTTGATCCCTGGCCCTGCTCGGGGGGTTAAGGATCCAGTGTTGCCATGAGCTGTGGTGTAGGTCACAAACACGGCTGAGATCCCGTGTTGCTGTGGCTGTGGTGTAGGCCAGCAGCTATAGCTTCGATTCAAGCCCTAACCTGGGAACTTGCATATGCTGAGGGTGCGGCCCTAAACAGACATAAGACAAAATAAATAAATAAATAAATAAATAAATGTACTTTAAGCATTTACCGATGGGAAAAGAGAATCTTGTTTAGAAGCCAAAGAGCCCTTTTAAACGACCTGTTAATTGGATCAAAGCTTCCTTCGATGCTTATAACTGGCTAAAGTCTGTGACCTGGAATTGGATTGACAAATGTCAGCTGGCAACTCAGGGAGAAGACTGGAGATAAACTGGCAGGAGACTGGGGGCGGGGCGGGGAGGCAGCTAGAACATTTTCTCGCTGATTGCAGCTCAGATAACTACTCTCTTGTGCACTTTATGATCTTTTCCTAGACCTGCGCCCCACTTCTGACCTGTTTCTGTCAACTCCGATTACTTGAAGCTGTGCCCTCTTTTGCCTCTTGGCTTGAGGTTTGGCAGGAGCGGACCTGGTTTTCTGAATGCTGCTCTGGGATTAGAGGTGGAAGTGGGCTCCACTGTGGCTGGGGGCAGGAAAGGGGCTTCTGGGAAGGGCTGGGCCTCTGTTAGGAGCAGAAAGGGGTCCCTCCCTTCCCTCCCCAAGCCAGGACCAGGGCACTGCCTGTAGGATACCATTGAACGTCTCAGCGCTCAGCTACGGCAATCCGGATGCGCTGCTGCTGAGTCACTTTATGCTTAACGCTGTGCGGCCTTTAGGAAGGTCTGGCAATGATGCTATTTCTTTCTTCAGCTGTGTTAGGATCTGAGACATCTGTGGCTACCTCCCAACCCTTAGCCGCCGTTTGATCATAAGGAAACAGAACTGTGACCATCAAGGGGCAGCTGGGTCAAAGGGTCTTATTCTCCTTTTATTTCTTATCAGAATCAATGCCAGCTACTGCCCAGCCTTCCCTACACTGTTTCCTGCCCCAAACTTGGACCCCAGGCCCGGCAGGGCTTCCTGGGTGGAGAGGCGATCTCAAGCTCATGGGGACACAATCTTCTCTTGCCTTATCTGGATAAGGATGAAAAGATATCTTCCTATTTCTCAAAAACTGAAAAGTTAAGCAGATAAAATTTCTAAACAAAGCTGGACTTCGAACAGAGGATTTGCTCTCATTACTGGTTCTCTTCTCTCAAAGCACGTCTGCAGCCTTTCTCTGGGGTGAGCATGCGGACGTGCCTGAGATGGCTCAGGAGCCAGCCTATCTGTGTCCTACAAGAAGAAAAACAGTATATGGCCGAGTGACGAGGTTCTGCACCCTGGGCTGGGGAAACTCCTGAGAGTTGCCGGCTCAGGTGGGACAAAATAGATAAGGCATATAGGCTATCTGTCTGTCTGTCTATCTATCTATCTATCTATCTATCTATCTATTTTAGGGCTGCACCCACGACATGTGGATGTCCCCAGGCTAGGGGTTGAATCAGAACTGTAGCTGCTGACCTACACTACAGCTCCTGGCAAAGCTGGATCCTTAACCCACTGAGCGAGGCCAGGGATCGAACCCTCAACCTCATGGTTCCTAGTCAGATTCATTCCTACGAGGCTGGCCAATGTATCCAAGTGTGCAAGGAAATAGAGCTGGACCCGATTATAGAGAACTTGGCAAAATGGCCAGAGATATTTGGCCTTGAGACTCAAGAATAAATTTGGGAAGATGAGGAAAATAAAGTGTTTGCTCATGAGGTTTTACATGTGTCCTATTGACAGACTATTTGGACACCTCCTTGGTGAAGCTTTCTTTGTCTTCTCTCCCAAAGCAAAACCTTCCTCCAGTGCTCTGTACCTACTTCTGCTTTTCTACACGGTCACCGTGTCATTATTCATTTACATGCTTGCCTTCCCTACTCGAGTGTCTTAATTATTTCTCATTCTCATGTTTCTGGAACCACCAATAATAACAGCAGCAACTGTAACAGCTACAATCTATTGCGTACTTACTATGTGCCAGGCACTGTTTTATGTACCTTACAAACATTATCCTAATACATTCTTTCAACAACCCGATGAAATATATACCGATTATTAGCCCTTCGTTACAGATGAGGAGACTGGAGCCCAAGGAATTTAACTGCCCAGGGTCACATGGCTGGTAGGTAGGGGCCAGGATTTAAACCTGAGAAGTTTAACCACAGAGCCTACATTCTGTATTATTTTAATGCTGATGATCACATCTGGGGGACATTCGGGAAGGACCAGGGATGGGGCAAAGTGTTTTATATGTAACAAGTTATTGGATCTCTCAACAACTTTAGAAGGGGGGGTGTCTCATAATTGTCACCCTTTTTGGCTGCTAAGAAAACTGAATCTTAAGCCATGTCTAAATCATGGAGGAAAAAAATCAAAGGGCCTGGATGCGTGGCCCCAGATTCTTAGCCATTGTTCTTATACCGCTCCCAGCCAGCACACAGTATGTGCTCAATGGATATTCACACGATGGATAAGTGAATGAAATAGAGGAAGGAGGAAAGGAGTGAAGAAAAGGGTGAAGGGAAGAAAAAAGGAAGAAAGGAATGAGGCAAATCAAGAGAATAGAGAAAAATAAATCTAACAGGCTATTATGTACTCCGCTCTCTCTCAAATGCAATCATTACCGGTAACATAAATTGTCTGTTATGTAAATACGGTGAGAGTGGGCCCTGAGAGTAAAACCTTTAACTCAAAGGAAGTGTCACTAATGTGAAATTCCAGAACACAACAAGCTGGTGGCTCTTGGGAGCAGAAGGAGCTTCCTAGAGCCCAGGTAACATAAGCCAGCAATGAATTTATTCACCAGTCTTAACACACTTCCTTGGAATAGCACGTGACAATGAGTAGCGACAATGAGCACCGGTTACTTGAAAATCACTCACACTCAAGAGGTACCCTTTTGGAAACATTTCTCAGTGTTAGGTTGTTCCTAAGAGATATCACTAATCTCTATTATTCTGTGACCCAGACTGACCATCGAATGAATGAACGCTCATAAGCTTTCCTTCTTCCGGGAGGATGTTTTTCGGTATTCTGGACAACATGTGAGCTTGTGTGTGCTCTGTTTCTCTCTTGCCGCCTGTCTCAGGAAGGGACGAAATTTCTGCAGGCTAGGCAGGCCTGCTGGAGGTAATTTTCTTAGGTTAATCAAGACATGCCCCGTGGATTTTTCTACCACAGACAGGAAGGCCTCCGTTTAGCACATTAACAGTAACCATGTTTTCCAAACCCCAAACAGGGGCACGGCGTCTGGCCCAGCCCTGAGTTCTGCTTTATGAATGCAGTCACGTGACCTTCCCACCGAGGCACAAAAATGACATCATCCGTCACTAGCCTGGTAATGAATTGCCTTCACGGAACGTAAAACGGCCGGATGTGGGGGACACCCAGGGATACAGGGACCAACAGTCCTCGGGCCGCAGATCTTTAAGAAGGACGGGGATGGGGGCTCCCTGCCCCACAGATGGAGAGGGCCTTGGTGACCAGGCATTGCTCACAGTCCCTGTGGTTAATGAGCTCACCCCTGGGCCGCCGGCCGGTCTGCTGCTAGCTAGCTGCCAGCCTCTCGGGCTGTGAGTCAGCCGTGGGCTGTCACTCGACCCAGCTTGGCCACGGTCCGGCGGCGGGAGCCTCCCTGACCCCAGCACGGCGCCTGCAGCTGGAGTTCAGGGAAGCCTGCCCGGCCCAGGCCGCTGCGGCCTTCCCACCCCTGGGTGCCTGGTGGGGGAGCAGGCAGCTCACCCTGCTGAGAACTCAGAGGGGGCCGTTGTGAAGAAGCCCCCTGTCACTGCCACAGCCTCCCGTCCCTGCCGGAGGAGGCGAGCCCGCCCTGGAAAGGGACTCACCGTGTTTGCCTTGTGCACACACACCCAGTGTTCTTTGAAGCACCCCAGAGATTTCCCTGAATTAACCTCCTTTGTCTCGCACACAATTCCAGTGGAATTAGTCAGCTTTAATGGACTAATTAAAGTCGCATCCCACTTCCCTTTTGGCCTGGAAGTACACCCACTAGCCGCTCCCTCCAGAGCCTTTGTTTTTTAGCTCCTGGTCGATAGGGTAGCGAGTTGGTCTCTTAACCCTTCCATGGCCACACTGGATAAGGAGGGGAGACGGGAGGAATATTCACTGGGGTTTCCTAGGGCAGGAGCCTCTGCATGTATTGTTATCCCGAGGAGTCTTCACCTTCATCCTCCAAGGTAGGAATTATTGTCCATTTCTCAGATGAAGAAACTGAGGGTCAGGCAAGTCCTACAGTTTGCTCAAGGTCACAGAGCTGGTGAGAGGCAGAACAGGGGTTCAAACTGGAATCCCTATGATTCCTTGACCGCTGCTAATTCTATTCACCAGCACAGCAGGAGGGTTATTTGGGGGAAATCTCTATTCCTCACATCGCTTTTTTTTTTCTTGTAAACAAAAAAGTTTCCCCACAGTCCCTCACTGTAGGAAACCTCCTTGCTTACTGCGTGGTCCCTGTCCTCAGTCACAGGGCGAGTTCTGACAAGGTGATGACACAGCGTTGCCGACTGCGGACAGTGCATGGTCGCCCACTCGACCAGACTACACACCAGTCTGGAGATGGAGAGCTCAGAGAACAGGCAATTGCCTTCCTTCCAATTCTTTGAGTTCAGAGGATGTCACTTGCCAAGTCTGTCCGTCCACCTGCTCCCCTACTCTTCACTGCATCCCACCCCCCCGAATTTGCTGCCCTGCCCTGGGCTCCAGCTTCTCTGGTCTTCCCTCTGTTCTTTTCCTACTGGAATTTTCTAAACCAAGGTGTATTCGAATGGCATTATCTTCTGTATAAAATCTACCAGCAATCTCACACTTGGTATATGTCCACAGGAAACGAAATCAGGATCTTGAAAAGATAATCTGCTCTCCCATGTTTACTGGAGCATTATTCACAATAAATGGGATGTGAGAACAACCTAGGTGTCTGTGGATGGGTGACTAGATAAAGAAAATGGGGCATATATTTATACAAAGGAATATCTTTCAGCCTTAAGAGAGAAGGAAATCCTGCTGTTTGCAGCAACGTGGAAGAACTTGGAGGATGTGAGGTGAAGTGAAAGAACCAGATACCAAAAGACAAAAAATGCATGATCCCAATTACATGTGGAATCTAAACTAGTTGAACTCACAGGGTAGAAAGGTGGTTGGTGACCAGGGAGTCCCCATCGTGGTGCAGCAGAAACGCATCTGACTAGCATCCATGAGGACGCAGGTTTGATCCCTGGCCTCGCTCAGTGGGTTAAGGATCCGGTGTTGCCATGACCTGTGGTGTAGGTCGCAGACGTGGCTTGGATCAGGTGTTGTGGCTGTGGTGTAGGCTGGCAGCTGCAGCTCCAATTGGACCCCTAGCCTGGGAACCTCCATATGCCAAGGGTGCAGCCCTAAAAAAGACCAAAAAAATAGAGAAAGAAAGAAAGGTGGTTACCAGAGGCTTGCAGGGGATGGAAGAGTGGAGATGGGAACAGTGGGAAGATATTGGTCAAAGGGTACAGAACTTAGCTAAACAGGATGAGTATGTTCTGGGGATCTAATGTACAGCATGGTGAATATAGTTAACAATAGCGTATTGTATACTTGACCTTAAGTGTAGATCTTAAGTGTCACAAAGGTAATTATATGTGGTGATAGCTATGTGATCTAGCTTAATTGTGGTGATCATCTCACAGGGTAGGTATATATATGACAAAAGACCACACTGAATGCCTTAAATACACACTTTTTTTGTTTTTTGTTTTTTTTTTGGCTTTTTAGGCTCACACTCGTGGCACATGGAGGTTCCCAGGCTAGGGGTCGAGTCGGAGCTACAGCTGCCAGCCTACACCAGAGCCACAGCAATGCGGGATCCAAGCCGCATCTGAGACCTACACCACAGCTTGCAGCAATGCCAGATCGTTAACCCACTGAGTGATGCCAGGGATCGAACCCGCAACCTCATGGTTCCTAGTCAGATTTGTTAACCGCTGCGCCACAATTTTTAAAGAAATGATCATTGCTATTTATGGTTTTACAGTAGCTTTTGTTTTCTTTTTAATTTTATTTTATATTGGCGTATAGTCAATTTGCAATGTTGTGTTTCAGGTGTACAGCAAAGCGAGTACACTTTGTATACACACATACATATACATATATAAAAAAATCTCCATTCTTTTTCAGATTCCTTTCCCATATAGGTTATTACAGAATATTGAGTAAAGTTCCCTAGGCTATACAGTAGGTTCTTGTGGATTATTTTATATATAGTAGTGTGTAAAATACACACGATTTTTATTTGTCAATTATACCTCCATGCAGCTGAAATAAACAAAAAATTTCCAGAGCTCCCAGACCTATGGGGAAAAGTCAAAATCCATCATGAGTCATACAGCCCTTCCATTCCAGCTCCTCTGCAAGCACCATCTCAACGGTCCCAACTGTGCAGCAGATCAAAGCCACGGCCAAGGGTGCACCAGTCCTTAACTGGACACTCAGGCCTGTAAGCCTTTATAGGAGTTCTTCTTCCTACCTGGAACGGCCTTACCTCCTGCCCTGATTGGCAACCTCTCTCAAGAGCCAGCTTAAATGTCACTGCCTCTGAGGAGACTGCACTCTCTATGACCCACTGTGGGGGTGTCCGGTCTCCCTTGGGTTAGTGTCTGTCTTCCCCAATAGACCAGCAGCCCTCAGCCACAGTAGCAAGATTGGCTGGCATGTTTACACTGGGGCCTGAACAGTGTAGCAAGTAATTTGCACTATTAATAGTAAAAGCACCAAAGTTTTCCAACGAACTGCTTTTGTTATACATTGGAGTGGATTCAAGGTTATTCTTATAATAATGTCATTTTCACTCACTTGCCTGTTTTCCTGAGTAGGCGAGAAAGGGGCGGGGTTGTAGCTTGCTTGCTGATAATGGTTGCAAGTGTTAAAGAAAAAAAGATTAGGACAGGATCAGCAGATCTTGAGATATATTCAGGGCCACGGATAATCTGCGATGCAGGCAGGGGTGCCTGTCTGCATGGAGAATTTATTATTTGAGTATGTGTAGGGGGCAGTGCTTTATGTATTCATGTTAAAAAAACACCCTGGATTAGAGCAACAATTATTTCTACCCTATTGAAAGTTAACTGTGATAAAGGTGGAACAATTTGGAAAATATCTGATGTAATGTCAAGAGGGGGGAAAAAAAAGCAGTCTCAAACTACACGTGTTATAAGCCTATAAAAAGTCAGTGCAGGAGTTCTCGTCATGGCGCAGTGGTTAACGAATCCGAATAGGAACCATGAGGTTGCGGATTCGATCCCCGACCTTGCTCAGTGGGTTAAGGATCCAGTGTTGCTGTGAGCTGTGGTGTAGGTTGCATACGCAGCTCGGATCCCGTGTTGCTGTGGCTGTGGTGAAGGCCGGTGGCTACAGCTCTGATTCGACCCCTAGCCTGGGAACCTCCATATGCCAATTTTAAAAATTAAAAAAAAAAAAAAGTCAATGCAAACCACAGAGGAAGGCAAGCTAAGAAACAAAGAAAGCTCTGATTTGTGAGGTGGTGAGGTTTTAGGTGAGTTTTTCCTATGGTGGATTGAGCCATTTCTCTACCTTGTAGACCCTTCTCCTGGGTCTACCATCACCCAAGCTGCACAGCGTGTGGTCGCTCTTACCCACCCATCTGTCCAGAGCTTCAGGGGTGACAGACCACCCCTTCTGCAACCACTACACCTGGTGCCCACTCTCCTCAAAGGGGCAGCTGATACACAATCCTCCATACGGGTCATCCTTGTTTAATCAGTCATCAACCCGAGTACAAGTTATCTGGCCATCACTTTGCTAATGTTCCAGCCTTTCCCTCATGTCCTGGACCTCCTTGCCTTTGACCGAGCCCCTGGCCTCCCAACTCCTATGACTGAGCTCTCGGGAACTGTTTGTTCCACAACTGCCAAACCACCTGAGAACTTCCACTTTTCCTCCTTGTGCTCCTCCCCACTCCTTCCGCTTCATGAAGGCTGGCTGGCCCTGAGGACACCACACACCCTGCACCCTCTCCGCTCGCGGTAGTTTTACGATCAGAAGGTTCGTTGCTGTCTGTGACCCCAAATGCTGCTTCCACAATATTATTTCTCTGCCCTTTGAGGGCCGGGCTGTTCTGCTCCACCGCTCTCTTTCCTCCTTGTTGCCGTCACCATCCGGCCCATCACCATGACTTCATCCATGGACTTGAGTACCTGGCTTCTCATCTTCCTTCTCACTCTCATCTCAGCTTTCTACCTGGCTGACGTCAGTACCTGTGTGGATGGCCCCTCCAACTCCATGGCCCCATCCACTTCTTTCTTTTCCCTCCCGGTTAAGCTCCTCCAGAGAGTGGTCTCTGCCTACTGTCTCCAGTTTCCTGACTCCCCTATTCCCTTTCAGCCACTCTAAGCAGGATGCTAGCCCTAAATGCCACCAGAACAGCTCCCATTTAGGTCACCGATGACCTCCTTGTCATCAGATCCAAGGGACGTTTTCCCAGCCTCATCTGACTTGCCCTCTCAGCAGCAGCTGTCACTATGGACCACTCACTCCTTCTGGAAACACTTCCCTTGGCTTTAAAGACAAAATATTCTCCTGGTTTCTTCCCTGAGCTCCCTGTATCCTTGGTGGGTCTACCCTTCTCATTCTCACCATCACAAGCTCATGTTCCTCTTCCTATGTGAGCACATCCTCACCCACAAACAGAAATCCTCTGTAGGGAAGATGGAAATTTATACCTTCAGACCTGACTTATACTTCTGAGTTCCAGGCCCACAGCTCCAACTCTTGATACTTCCATGTGGAAGGCTCAAAGGTAGTTCAAAATCAACAGGTCCCAAATCTTACCCCTCCGCCACACACACACACACACACACACACACACACACACACACACACACTCTCTCTCTCTCTCTCTCTCTCTCTCTCTCTCTCCCTCTCTCTCTCTCCCTCTCCTCTTGCAGTGTTCTCTGTCTTAAAGGATGTACCACTCTCCTTACAGAAGCCAGAAATCTCAGTTATTTTTGGTATCTCTTTGTCTTTTGCATGTTATCTTCAATTTATCGCCAAGGACTGGTTCTTTTCCCTCCTAAAAATTTCTCAAATCCACTTACTGCCCTTGATCTCCAACTTAATCCCCTAGCCCAAGTCAACATGATCATTTGCAAGGACTACTGCAATGTCTGGGCTATCTCATATGCAATCCGGGTCCCTCCAAGTCTCGACAGAGCATCCGTAGCCATATTTTTGAAGTCGTCATCTAACTATGCTCAACTATATTTAAAACCCATGATGACTTTTCATCTCCTTAGGACAATGACAAAACCCGTAACATGGCCTCTAGGTTTCTTTCTTTTCTGTCCCCACATCCTATTTTCCCCTCCAGAGTTCCCTCTTGCTCCAAGGCCTTTGAACGGCTGTTCCCTCTGCCTGGAATATTCTCCATAGATACCCCTGGCTTAGTTAACTTTTGCTTATGCTTTGCATCAAGCAGTGCAAGCATCTTGCTTCAGCATAAGCATCACTTTCTCATGGAAATCTATCCTGACTGCCCCGAAGAGGTCACAGTTCCTTTAATAAGGTTTCCTAACTCCATGCATATAATTCTTCATGGCACTAATAGCAGTAGACAGTCATATGTGCCATTATTTGAGTAGCAGCTTTTTCTTCCCCACATTAGAGTTCCATGGCAGGGAGCGGGGAAGGGCAGAAATCATGCCTGATTTTGAACAACATTGAATCTCCAGCACAAAATACAGAACTTGAACACCCCGTTAAAATAACAGCTTCCATTGCTCTAATTTTTGGTAGTTTTATCTTTTTTCATAGCACTATAACCACTTGCCACATATGTACTTGTTTCTTTGTTTATTTCTCTCACTAGATCAAGAGTTTCACCAGGACAGAGAATATGTTTGCCACCGACGGATTTTATTCCTAGCAACTAAAACAGTGCCTAGTATGAGGTAGTCATTCCATAAGCAGTTTTTTGCACAAACAGGAAAATCTTAATAAATATCTGTTGAAAGAATAAATGTATTTTTCACAGAATAAAAACAACGACCTCCTCCAGCAACAGTATGTTATTTAATTAGCAAATCTAGCTATTAAGTACTTTCATGCCTGCATCGGCCATAAATAAATCCATTACATACAGTTATAACAATAACTACCAAACTTACCAGAGTAACTACCTTACCCTAATTAACATATAAAATGGAACATTAATTATAGTCAGCAGAAACTTGTTTGTTTGCTTATCTACCATTTCAATAACTGACTAATCAACTGGCCCCAGAAGAAGAAATTCAAATAGTGATAAACAAACCATTCACAATTGCAGTGCATTATGTAAGTGAACCTTGAGTCCTGGCTTGTCTCCTCTAAGCTACGTGTTCTCTCCTTTTCATAGGCATTGCCGAATTGCCCTTCAAATGGGTTTTACTAATATTCACAGCTGCTGGTGGAGATGGAAATGCTCATTTCCCCCAACAGAGTTCCTGCGTTTTCAAGGAACAAAACCGAGCGAGGGTGGACTGAAGACGGAGAGCAGAGGTAAGAAAGCCAGATAGCTAGGAGCTGAAATTCTAGGGGAGAACACTGCATTGGCTTCATGGCTTGTGCCACAACAGGGCAGGGAAAAGAAAGGCTCATGATCATGCTCCCATCGTCCCAGTTTTTCCAAAACCTTACTTTGTGGCTTCCTTCAGGGTTGGTCAGAGAAATCTAAGTCACTTGTGCCACCTGCTGTCTGGATTGGGGAATGACTTGCACACATCAATGCCCCTGGATTTTTGTTTTAAGCAATTTCTGCCTAGCCCATTCCCTATCCATGACTTTCTCCCCGCACCCTCCCCCCTTTTTTTTTTCGTACAGCACACCTTCTGAACTATCAATGGACACAAAGACATGGCTTGGGGGCTTTCCTTTGGGAAAACTGGGTTCCAAGCCTCCACCTGCTGTTCTTCTATCCATGTTTCAGTTCAATGAGCTATCAGATTCCTAAGGAGGCCCTGGAGTAACCAAGACAGTGAGATGAAATTCTTCTCCACAAGAGCACATAGTCCAGTGCGGGAGTCAAACACACAAGCAAATAATTACAACACCAATGTCATGATATATAAGTAATCAGACTTGAAAGGACGTGAATGCCACCAGTGGAAACTGGAGGGCTTCAGAGAGGAGGTAACATTTACCTACGCTCTGGGGACCAGCTGGTGCTCCCAGCTGGAAAGGAGGATGGCCACGCTGGCAGAGGAAACGGAATGACCAAAAGGAGGGAGGCCAAAACAGCTACAGCCTGCTCTGAGAGTGGCAGGAATTCGGTAACTGCTGTTAACAGTTTATTACAGATCCTTTCAGGTTTTTCAAGATACATTTTTATGTGCATATTTGTGGGCGGATGTGCATCTATGACTTCTTTTCGTTTCACTAAGCATTAGACATCTCTCCATGCTAGTGGGTCAAGACCTGCCTTGTTCTTTTCACTTCTGCACAATGTTCCATCGTGTTGACCTATCACAGTCCCTCTTCACTGGACATTTTAGGTGGTTTCCAGTTTTTCACCTTGTATTCTATCTTTATGAACATGTGCAAGGATTTCCTAGATGGGAAGTGACTGAGTCAAAGGGTACCCATATTTAAATTCTGACAGATATTACTTAAAGATCTTCCAGAAAGATTCTATTCACTTACATTCCTTCTAGCAGAGTAGCTAAAGTAAGACAAATGAGCAAGTCCTTCAAATTTTTCCCTGAATCCATGTGCATAATGTTTTTCTCCCTAAAATTATGATCCCGACAGTAATCCTATACGCATTGAATGATTTGCTTTTTATGTAGTCATGGCAACATCCTCCAAGATTGTTGGTGTTATTCTCACTTTATGGATGACAAGACACTGAGGCTCAAAGGAGTTGGGTTTTATCCACAGTGCCCCAGGTAGTAGAATCAGAACTAGAACCCAGCATCCAGAATCCAAAAGCCCTTTCTACTACTCTGTTGCTAGGCAACACTTCTCCCTTTCGATTTCTGTGCCAATGCTACTTGTTGCCATGGTACTGCTGGGACAAGGAGCGGTAAGTTGTAATTAAGCAGTGAGCTAGAATCTTTGCTCCCAGCAGAAAAGGGTCTTTATGCCCTTACGTGTGGGTGGACAGAGAGGGACAACTGGAGGGAGCTGGCTGGGTGTCACACGGATTTCATGTAGGACCAATGTTTGTCTTCATGTCTGTCCACTTGAAACCATTGCCCAGGAATGAACGCATGGGCAGAAGGGGTCCTTACCTTCACGCTATCTTGTCCAAAATCGGCATCCGTCCTCAGTGTGTACCTCTTTACTGAGCCTAGAAGAAATGGGGCATCACTGTAAATGACACCGTTCAGGAATCAGACAGACATGAATTCAAAGGCTATGTCTGCCACGTCCCTGCAAGTTACCTACATTTTCTGAATCTCAGTGTTCTCATCTGCATGGAGACAATCATGCCCATCTTGTAAGGTTCTGTATGAGGACTGAATGCAATAAGGGACCCCAATTACATAGCCAAATGCCCAACATTCATTCCAACATTCACTGCTATTTATTAAATGATCAGAATCTATAGCCAACATTCATATTGTTATTTTCACTGCTCACCCACCCACGCATCTTTGGATGTTTTGCAGTAATTGAAGGGGTTCTGAAACCTCTCTAGTATTTCATCACTCAACACAGAGTTGGGGATTATGAGAGCGCATCATGTTTTTGTCTTTAGACAAGCACACTCACAAAACAGATTTTTTTAAAGATTGGCTGTAGTGAAGTTCTAAACCTCAGAAAGGCATTATCTGCCCCAGAAATGAGTCATCTGTAGTAGGAGGAAAAGCGAAAATGTTTTTCAAAGACAACACAATGGAAACTGCAGAATTCAAATTATAGCAATTGCCTTTACAGCAGAATCCAAGGGAAGTTTTTTTTAAAAAAATTCATTCACTTGACTTTTTGAACGCCTGTGATATGTCAGGCCCCCTGCAAAGGGTGAACAGATGAACAGAATGTGGCCCTTGCCCCCAAGAATTAGCTGCAGAACAGGCATTTATAGTGATTACAGCTGTGTGACAGCTGCTGGAAAGGGGTCTGTGGACGGTATGGTGTGGGCTCAGTGCAGGAAGTCCTAGACCGGCCTGGGTGGCCAGGCTCAGAGGATCAGGAAACAATTCAGAGCTGGGACCAGCTGAGTAGGCAGACAAGGGGCGATTTAGGCAGGGAGAACGATGGGGAGCAGGAAAGAGCACGGTGTGATGGGACAGGGTGCAGGCTGCATGCAGGGAGGGGTGGGAGTGATACCCACGAGGCAGGTGGCAGCATCGGATACTCTGCAGCGGCATGGCTGGCCCTGCACGGTGGCACCCCCGCCCTAGAAGCACCCCTTCCCGCTCCCTTTCTTGCACTGCTCACAGCTTCAGGCCTGAGCCTCCTGTTTTTTCCTCTCTCAGCTCCCCACCCGCTCCTGATCCCCTGCCTTCTTACGTCATGATTCATCTTCCTCCTTCCTCAGTCACACTTGACAGTCACACCCTCATCTGTTGCTTTCCTTGCAAAGACGTTCTACCATCTCAGGATAAGTAATTCTGCTTGGTCTGGCCTTTGGGACAGCTCCCCGTAGGCCCAGAACCTAATTCTGGTTTTGTCCCAGTCGGAATGTGAATCTTACCCCAGGGCAGCTGCGTGGAGTCGCGACCACTGGGAACAGCACTGATGACCTTTCCTGGGGACCTGTGATGTAAGAAATGCCTCACTCCTCCGGTGAGGCAGAGCAGTTGCCATCCCTGCTCTGTCACTGACCCGGAAGGGAAAGGCGCAGGACATCCTTCCCCTGTGGTCTCTGTGGGGTCCCAGCTGTGCCTGATGGTGAAGATGCAATTTTTCTCTTCTTCCACCTCTGATTATTGGGAGAATACCAAGGTGCCTCTCAGCATTTCTCTTGGGACCTTGAATCATCCACCGAGTTCTCCTTGCTGACTCAGGGCTCGTCCTTGGAATGGGAGGGTCTACTCCGTGGGTGCCATTCGAGGAAGGATTATGGACACAACAGCAGTGAACTGTCTCAGCCGGCTCAGACAGACGCCTGTGTGTTTCTGCTGGTCTGGCCGACCGCCTGGATGTCTTACTGAATGAACCCACCCGGCAGCTGCGGATGGCACGTCTGGTGGGCATGCCATGCACAGGGACCAGGAGGCAAGTCACCTCCTGGAATTGCGCGGTGCAGAGCCCTCCACCCCAAGCTCTGGGGCCAGCTGCCTTCAAAGCTGAGGACATGCAAATGTGCGTGCATGTGGATGGCGCTTGGGGGAGAAGCATGGAAACGCAGCAGCCCTCCCCGCCCCCCATCACCCCATGGTGCCTGAGTGGGCCATGGAAAGCTCTGGGGCATCAAGAACTGTGTTGATCAAACTCCGTGATCCAGCACCTCCATTTCCAGCCCAGTAGGGATCCCTCTCAAATTCTGTTGAGGCTGGATGGACTCAAAGGCATGACATTTAACACAATCGTTCTTGAACTTAGCCTTGACCGGTTGGAGGCTAGGTTCTCGTCTAGTCTCTGGAGCTCCCAGTCTAGGATAACACACCATGAATTTGGGTACCACCTTCCCTCACAACACACAGAAACACATCTCACTTCTAGTAACCTAGTATTGACTTTGTTCTGAGACTATTACTGGATAAGACTAGCTCCCGTTGTATTATGCTTTGAACTTCACAGCTAATCAGGCGAACTTGTGCATGTTGGGAGGGGGGTGTGTGAAAAGAGGACCAGAAATCCCACTGGTACAACTAGAAGAAGAGTAATGAAATTCCAAAATGGCCCTTCCACTACTTGCTGCAGAATCTTGGGTAAATCATTAAATCTACATTTTTTTTT
>PVHT021183666.1:33190669-33205332 GCA_004024745.2 Catagonus wagneri
TTTGTTTGCATCCACGCTTTTCTGCAGAAGAAGACCCAACACTGTGGGGGTCCCAACTGTGGGTCTGCCCTCGCACTCCCGGAAGGAAAGACAATGGGAGGCTGTGCTCTATTTCCGGTCCTAGAGCTGGATCTAGCCAAAGGGCTTTTATTATAAGATCCAGAATGTTGAGTTCTCATTGTGGCGCAGCAGTCAATGAATCTGACTAGGAGCCATGAATGTTGCAGGTTCGATCCCTGGCCTTGCTCAGTGGGTTAACGATCTGGCGTTGCTGTGAGTTGGGGTGTAGGTCGCAGAGGCGGTTCAGATCTGGTGTGGCTGTGGCTGTGGCACAGGCCAGCGGCTGTAGCTCTGATTCGACCCCTAGCCTGGGAACATCCATATGCCATGGGCGCGGCCCTAAAAAGCAGAAAAAAAAAAAAAAAGATCCTGAATGTCAAGAAAGCTTTGAACTACTCTTGGGTGGGAGAGGCTGGAGACGATCTTCCTACTGTCATGCCATGTTTACTGGCAACTTAACACCTTTCCCCACTGTATCGAATCTCCCCTGTATGGTGAGAGGTGAAGCCTGAGGACCAGAACATTCACCAATCTGTTGCCAGGGTTCTGTGCTAGATTCCACTACTCAGAGGTGCTTGCACAAGATTTGGAAAGTGGAAACCAGGTGGAGGCCGTGGTCCTGCTTCTCTGGCAGTGACGCACGGACCTGAGGTTTTAGCAGATGTGGGGCACTTCAAAGGTTGAGGCTGTCCTCTGCAAGTCACCGGGGCTGGGGCTCAGCCAGCTGTGATCATCACTGGTTTCCTTTGGCTGCTGTGGTTTCCTGCTTCTGAGACCTAGGAGTCAGCAGCAGCGCCAGCCATGGCTTTCCCTCACTTCTGCTCCTCAGCTCCTGTCAACTGTTCAGCAAGCACCACAGTTCCTGGATTAAATCCCTTTGTGCTTAAAATATCTAGAAAGATATTTCTGTGTTCCTGACTAATGGAAAGTGCCTGGCTTAAAAAGCTTATTGGCCAGACTGAGAACTTAGACTTTTTTTCCCCCCTGCATCATTGAATCTTCACTGCGGTAGTCCAGGAAAGTTACTTATTTTTGAGTCTTATTTCTGCCCAGTGACCCAAAACTCTTCTTTTTTTTCCCCCAGGAAGTAAAAACAGAAAGAAAAGGTCTCCTGGAGTTCCCTTCGTGGCTCAGTGGTTAACGAATCCGACTAAGAACCATGATGTTGCGGGTTCACTCCCTGGCCTCGCTCAGTGGGTTAAGGATCCGGTGTTGCCGTGAGCTGTGGTGTAGATTGCAGACGTGGCTCGGATCCCGCGTTGCTGTGGCTGTGGCGAAGGCCAGCAGCTCCTGTTAGACCCCTAGCCTGGGAACCTCCATATGCCGCGGGTGTGATTCTAGATAAAGGCAAAAAGACAAAAGAAAGAAAGAAAGAAAGAAAGACAGGAAGAAAAGGTCTCCCTACATAGTGATAAAGCCCCATGCTTTCTATCTATTTTAAACATCTTTAAAAAACATAAATACCTACTGCGAAACTGATGCCCTATGGATTACTTCGATTTGATAATCACCTCATCTAACTTCTAACTAATATTTCAGGAAAAAAGCTGAATTTAATTTTATGCCTAAAGAGCATTATAAATGCATCGCCAGTTATCAGAATAAAAGAAAAATCACACCCATATATTATGCATCCTGATCAATCTAGTTGTCTCGATTTTTTTCATTGCCTGCTTCTCTTACCCACATGCATATGTAATTTTACATAGCGCTAACCATCGTGAAAATACAACTTTATAATTTGCTTTTTTGTACTTAGCCGTACATTAGTAAAATTTCCGTCTTGTTATGCAGACTTCCTAATTGTCATAGTTAATCACTTCACACTATTTAGTTGAGTGACTTGATCATAATTTACTAACATTTCCCCCCATGACTGACTATTTAGGCAGGTTCTAATTATTTTGTTAGTATGCTTAATGCTTCAATGCACATCTTTTTCTGTGGATTAATCTCCTCAGGATAAATCCCATGAGCAGAATTTCTATGGCAGGAAGCCTAATTGACACCTCGGGAACGGATTTTCCCTCTCCTCTCACCTAGTCCCTATGGTTTTATGCTTGATTCCATAGCATAAAACCCTATGGGTGAGTGGGAAAAGGAGAAGTAATTAGAGATCCTGGAGTTCTTCTAAAGTCAAGCAGGTCTAGATGTGGAAGACTTTGGGCCCCAGGTATCCGTGCGGAGAGAAATGAGCCTGAGAGACTGGACAGAGACTCCAGCATCAGGAAAGACCCAGATGGAACCCTGGTCTCTGTGTTAGTTGCAACAACAAATAGCCAGGGAGTTCCCGTTGTGACTCAGTAGTAATGAACCCGACTATCCATGAGGATGTGGGTTTGATCCCTGGCCTTACTCAGTGGGTTAAGGATCCAGCGTTGCTGTGAGCTGTGGTGTAGGTCACAGATGAGGCTCTGATCTGGCGTTGCTGTGGCTGTGGTGCAGGCTGGAAGATGCAGCTCCGATTCGACCCCTAGCCTGGGAACCTCCATATGCCGTAGGTGCGGTCCTAAAAATACAAAACAAAACAAGACAAAATGAACAAACAAACAAAAACAACAAAAAGCCAGGAGCTTTTAACATAATGAGTAAGTTTACTTCTCACTTGGCGAAGGGCAGGGTGAGGGAACGTCCAGAGTTATTCAGGCTATTTCATCCTGAGGGTTCACCCTGGTCAGGTCCCTGGCATCCTCTTCGTGCAGCCAGCAGGTGGCAAAGAGACTGAGTGTCACACAGGGGGCCTTTAGGCCTATAACTGTCTTTATCGCCTCTGCTCATATCGTGCTGCACATAGAACAGTCACAAGCACTCACTTAAATGTAAGGAGGCTGGGAAGTGTAGTTTAGGTGAGTGCCCAGAAGAAAGAGGGGAGTAGAAGACAGTGGGCACCAGCCGTCCCTGCCAGAGTCTTTTTCAGACTCTGAGAAAAGGAAACCTGAGAAAAGGAAAGGCCAGGCAGTGGAGAGAAATGGAGCTCTGCTGCTTGCACACTTTTTGCAGGTAAAGAAATGCAAATGCATTTCCAGATGCTGGTAATTTTAAGCAACTGCTGCGGTATCACAATTAATTCCCAAGACATCCACCCCACCCCCAATCAATCCAGGAAGGGGGCAAAAGGAATCACTTTTCACTTTTTCCTGGACTCCAGGGGAAGCAGACACTAGAAATATTACTTGCTGGCCCCCACTCCTTTTTTTTTTTCTTTTTAGGGCCACACCTGCGGCATATGGAGGTTCCCAGGCTAGGGGGCGAATAGGAGCTACAGCCACAGGCCTACACCACAGCCACAACAACGAGGGATCCAAGCCACGTCTGCAATCTACACCATAGCTCAGGGCAACGCTGGATCCTTAACCCACTGAACAAGGCCAGGGATCGAACCTGCGTCCTCATGGATCCTAGTCAGGTTCGTTACTGAGCCACGATGGGAAATCCCTGGCCCGCACTCTTTTTCCCTCTCTCTATAGCTTGGTTCCTTCCATTCTGAGGCTTCATCAGCTGATTCTGGCTCTGGGTCTTTAATTCCATTTTTCCAGTTTTCTGATCTCGGTATTCTTTCCCTATTTATTAGATGCTAATTATATGCTAGTCATTGTGTTAATAATTTATATATGTAATGGAAAGAAAAAATATATTGCTGAAGTTTGAACTCAGAAATGTGGCAGAAATCACAATAAGGTCACAGGGACCTATGTATCCAGTCTCCTGGGATAGATCATGACGGAAAATAATATTTTTTTAAAAGTATATATATATATATACATATATATATATATATATACACATACACACAGACACACACACACACACACATATATAATGACTGAGTCACTGCTGTACAGTAGAAATTTGCACAACATTGTAAATCAACTCATAAAAATTGTTTTAAAGAATTACAGCAGAAATCCATTGAAGAGAAAATTTTTGTTTTTGGTTAGGGACACACCTCAATGGACTTGTTTGGCTATAAAAGTAGAAGCTTTCTGAGCAGAATCAAACAGGAATAGGTTTAGCAACAAACAAACAAACAAAAACAGTTGGGGCAGGGGAGAGGGTGCTGCTGTCTATGAGAGAAAAGTTTTGGAGAATTTTAGAGCTGTATTCTACTGGGTCAAAGGTACTAACGATTTGGAAGAGGAGGTAAGTACTTTAACCCTGACAGTTCATGACAATTACATGCGGGACTGTAACTTTTAAGACTTTTTTAAAAATTGAAAAAAAAATTGAAATCTAGTACAACCGCTATGGAAAACAGTATGGAGGTACCTCAGAAAACTAAATATAGAACTACCATATGACTCAGCGACCCCACTCCTGGGCATATATCCTGATAAAACTTTCAGTGAAAAAGATACACACACATATACGTATGTTCATTGCAGCACTACTCACAATAGCCAGGACATGGAAACAGCCTAAATGTCCATTGACAGATGAATGGATTAAGATGTGGTACATATACACATGGAATACTACTCAGCCACAAAAAAAGAACAAAATAATGCCATTTGCAGCAATATGGACGGAACTAGAGACTCTCATGGTAAGAGCAGTCAGTCAGTGAAGAGAAAGACAAGTACCATATGATGTCACATATCTGGAATCTAATATACGGTACAAATGATCCTGTCCACAGAACAGAAAATCATGGACATGGAGGACAGACTTAAGGTTGCCAAGGGGGAGGGAGTGGGATGGACTGGGAATTTGGGGTTAACAGACACAAACTATTGCATTTGGAGTGGATAAGCAATGGGATCCTGCTGTACAGAAGAGGGGACTATTGTACAGAAGAGGGGACTATATCTAGTCATTTGTGATGGAACATGATGGAGGATAATGTGAGAAAAAAATACATACGTATGACTGGGTCACTTTGACAGAACACGGTACATCAACTGTAAGTAAAAAATAAAAAATCATAAAAATATTGAAACCTAGCATACTTACAGAAAGTTAAACAAATCGTATGTATACAGCCTGATGAGTTTTCACAAAGTAAGCATACCTAGGTAATCACCACTCAGACAAAGAAAGCAAATATTACCAGTATCAGAAAGCCCCCTTCATGTCCTTTCTCAGCTGCTACTCTATTCCCCCAGCGTAGTCACTATCCCAATTTCATGCCATGGACTAGTGTTACCTGTTATTGAATTTCATAAAAATGAAGTAATAAAATATATACACTTTTTTGATGGACTTAAGTATTATTTTTCATGAGATTCAGCTATGTTAATACAAGTAGCAGGAATTTGGTGGTTTTCATGCATGGATAGCATGAATATAGCAACCATGTATAGTATGGATATTCCGCAATATTTCTGTTCATCGTTGATGGACATTTGTCTTTTTTCCAATGATTGGTTATCTTTAATATTGCTATTTTGAACATTCTATTTAAAAACAATAAATTTTTGGTAAAATATATGTAACAAAATTTTTACCATTTTTCAGTGTAATTTAGGAGCATCAATTCACTATTATCTGCTTCCAGGATTTTTTTGTTCGTTTGTTTTTTAGGGACACACCCATTGCATATGGAGGTTCCCCGAGTAGTGGTCCAATCGGAGCTACAGCTGCCGGCCTACACCACAGCCACAGCAACAGCAGCGCTCGATCCAAGCCACGTCTGCAACCTACACCACAGCTCACGGCAACGCCAGATCCTTAATTCACTGAGCGAGGCTAAGGATCGAACCTGTGTCCTCATGGATACTAGTCAGATTCGTTTCCACTGAGCCACGACGGGAACTCCCTTCCAGGATATTTTTAAAATAACTTTTTTAGATTTAATTCCTTTACTAGACAATTCATCTATGTAAAGTGTAAAATTCAGTGGTTTTTAGTATATTCACAGAGTTGTGCAACTACTGCCACAATCAATTTTACATTTCTTTTTTTAATCACCCCGGTAAGAAATGCTGTACCCGGAGTTTCCACTATTTTCCCCAGCGGAAACGAATCTGACTAGCATCCATGAGGATGCAGGTTCAGTCCCTGGCCTTGCTCAGTGGGTTAAGGATCCAACGTTGCTGTGAGCTGTGGCTCAGGTTCTGAGTTACTGTGGCTGTGGCACAGGCCAGCGGCTACAGCTCTGACCCGACCCCTAGCCTGGGAACCTCCATATGCTGCAGGTGCAGCCTTAAAAAGACAAAAAAAAAAAAAGAAAGAAAGAAAGGCAGGCTATACCTATTAAGTCACTCTGTTTCTGTCTATTATTCCTCCCACCCCATACACACTTACCAGCCCTAGGCAACCACTAATCTACTTTCTTTCTCCATTGATATATTAATGTCCCTATTCTGGGCATTTCACATAAATAAAATCATACATGATAAGGTCTGTTGTGACAGACTTCTTTCACTTGGCATAACATTTTTAAACATGTTATATAGCAGGCATCATGTGTTTCGTTCCTTTTTTTTGTTTTTTTGTTTTTATTTTTAGGGCCACACACAGGGCATATGGAGGTTCCCAGGGTAGGGGTCTAACAGGACCACAGCCACAGCAACGCGGGATCCGAGCCGTGTCTGCAACCTTCACCAAAGCTCACGGCAACGCCGGATCCTTAACCCACTGAGCAAGGCCAGGGATCGAACCTGCAACCTCATGGTTCCTAGTCGGATTCGTTAACCACTGAGCCACAACGGGAACTCCGTCCCACTATGCAGTTTTGTATAAGGGACTTGAGCATCTATAAATTGTGGTACCCACAGGGGGTCCTGAAACCACTCCCCCAAGGATACTGAGGGACCAGTGTATTTACTTTCATACCCTGGGGAGAACAGATGGGCCTCAGAAATAGCACCTGCCCTGTGACGCATCTTATTGGGAGGACTTAGATGCTGTGGCCTGATCACCGATGTCCCCAGGAGGAGTTATATACAACTAGAAAGCACAACTGAAAAGTCTAAACACTTCCTTGAGTTAGCATTTTAAAGGTTGTCTTGAGTGTGTGTTCTTATCAATTTTTTGCTTTTTAGGGCTGCACCCGCAGCATATGGAAGTTCCTAGGCTGGGATCAGGTTGGAGCTACAGCTGCCAGCCTATGCCACAGCTCACAGCAATGTGGGATCTGAGCCGCATCTGCAACCTACACCCCAGCTCACAGCATCGAGAATTCCCGACCCATCGAGTGAGGCCAGGGATCGAACCCACATCCTCATGGATCCTAGTCGGATTTGTTTCCACTGCATCACAATGGGAACTCCCTCAGCTTTGTTTTTGAATGTGTGTCTCAGATGGCTCTCTGAAATGATAATGGATATCAAAAAATACATGAATGTATCTGTGTAATACATTGTCAGATTATAAGCAAGTTGAAGGCAATGGGACCTAGAAGAAAAACTGTGAGTTTTAGCATTAGACAGCCTGGGGTTACAATCTGGGAACTTTGACTTACCAGCTGTGTGTCCTTAGGAAAGTTACTTAACCTCTCTGAGAATGTTTCCTCCCATGTGAATTAGGAATAATAGCACTTTACTTATCTCATGGGGGCCAAGCATGTAAAAGGTCTATTCATTGGCACCTCTGAAGCTGCTCTTAAACGATAGATTATATATTCAGAATCTCATTTTAATCATAAAATAAAGCTATGGATATCGTATGCATTTGCCATAAAGAACAGTAGAGGGCAGGCTTTACAAAGTTATCTATGAAATATTGTCTTTCAAATCATCTCCAAGACAAAAGCCAGAATTCCAGAAATAATTTTCTTAAATACTTTGACTGAAAGATGCTTCTATTGCTACTTTTAATTTCTTCACAGAAATCGGGGCTTTCCTGTTTTGCAAGAATTCCAAAGGAGGATATTGGGCAATATTTAACCCACAACTTTCACCGCTATGATGTGTATGTCTGGTCCCCAGATTAGAGTGGAAGTTTTTTGAGAGGTTTCTCTAACCACGTTTATGCCTGTCATTTAATTATTTAATGATAAATAGATGAAATAAAAGATGTCAAATTCTCTTGATGTCTTTTCAAATTGCGTTACATCAAAACATCATGCAGTTCGTGACTAGAAGCATTATAAAATACAGAGAGTCAACTTGTAGCTGACTGGAGATCAGATTACATTGAGTCAACAATTGAGATTGCAATGGGTGTGAATTCCATTGCATGATGAAAGAAAACAAAAGGGCATTAATAAATGTTTGTGGAAATCTGAAGAAGTTCTGAAGGGTAAATTTTTGTTCTGGTTTTCACTGCCATTCTCAGTCTCTGGCGGAATGAGCCCCATCCAGTCTCCACAGCATTAAGTGAGGCACTGCTTGGCATCTTCAATAATTTAAAAGATTAAAAAATGGCACCTTAAGTTGCTTAAAACTATCTATTTGATTACTGAAGATGAACATCTTTTCCTGTATATTTGAACTTTTTTTTTTGTCTTTTTGCCATTTCTAGGGCTGCACCTGCAGCATATGGAGGTTCCCAGGCTAGGGGTCTAACAGGAGCTGTAGCCGCCGGCCTTCGCCAGAGCCACAGCAACGCGGGATCCGAGTCGCATCTGCAACCTACACCACAGCTCGCGGCAACGCTGGATCCTTAACCTACTTAGCAATGCCAGGGATCGAACCCACAACCTCATGGTTCCTAGTCGGATTTGTTAACCACTGAGCCACAATGGGAACTCCTGAATTTTTTTTTTTTTTAACGGCCACACCTGTGGCATATGGAGGTTTCCAGGTTAGGGGTTGAATCAGAGCTGCAGCTGCCAGTCTACACCACAGCCACAGCAATGCCTGATCAGAGCGACATCTATGACCTACACTGCAGCTTGCAGCAATGCTGGGTCCTTGACCCAGTGAGTGAGACCAGGGATCGAACCGCATCCTCACGGAGATTATGCTAGATTCTTAATCCGCTGAGCCACAATGAGAACTCCAGATTCAAACATTTTTATTTCCTCTTTTATGATTGGCCTGATCACATCTTTGGCTCATTCTCCTCTTTGAGTCCTGATGATTTGTTTTTTAACTTCTGCAAAGGATTCATTTTAAGTCATTAGTATCATCCTTGGAAAATATAAGTGACCTGGTTCTATCAGTCTGTGGTTACCCTAGCATATCATATAGCACCTGATTAACACTCAGAGATGTTTACTGAGGAGTTCCCATTGCTGTGCGGCAGAAACAAATCCGAGTAGGAACGAAGAGGTTGTGGGTTCTATCCCTGGCCTTGCTCAGTGGGTTAACGATCCAACGTTGCCGTGAACTGTGTTGTAGGTCGCAGACGTGGCTTGGATCTGGCCTTGCTGTGGCTGTAGCTCCGATTCGACCCCTAGCCTGGGAACCTCCATGTGCCTCGGATGTGCCCCCCCCAAAAAAACAGAAATGTTTATTGAATTGTACTCTTTTTTTTTTTTTCTTTTGTCTTTTGTTGTTTTTAGGGCCTCACCTGTGGCATGTGGAGGTTCCCAGGCTAGGGGTCTAATCGGAGCTACAGATGGCAGCCTATATCTCAGCCACAGCAAAGCGGGATCTGAGCTGCGACTGCAACCTACACCACAGCTCACAGCAACATTGTTTCCTTAACCGCTAAGCAATGCCAAGGATCGAACATGCAACCTCATGGTTCCTAGTCGGATTCGTTTCTGCTGAGCCACAATGGGAACTCTGAATTGTACTCTTTTAAATTGTTTTCTATTTTAAAATATTGTTTTTAAATATAAAGAAAATACATATTAATTATTTTTAAAAATATTGAATAGGTAAGCAAAAGATCACCCCCAAAGGCAAAGACCAGGGTTTTACTAGGCATGTTTTGTTTATTTTAATGACTAAATGCTGTTTGTTCAAGTTATAGTCTCATTTATCTATTTTCTAACTCAGGTATTTTGTTTTTACTTTTGTTCTATGATAAATAATGCTGTTAAAAGAACAAAAACACCAAACTAAATACCTACCCTTTTTTTTTTCTTTTTTGGCTGCCCCCAAGGCATTGGAAAGTTCCCGGGCCAGGGGTCGAAACTGTACCACAGCAACGATCCAACCCACCCCAACGACAATGCTGAATCCTTAACCTGATGAGCCACCAGGGAACTCCATTTTTTGTAAGCATTTACAGTTACAGTTCTGTTTCCCCTAAACCATGTAATCCACCCCGCAACACGCACACACATACACCAGCTCTCCCTCCCTCCTCCCATTTTCTACCTGTCCGCCTCTCTCCACCGGAACAGCAGGTCCAGAGGAAGGCAATTTTGCTTTGCCGAGCTGGTGGCAGAGGGGAGGGTAAGCAGAAGTCTTAGGACTTAGAAATGACTGACGGTATGAGGAATAGTTTACTAAGAATGGAGTCTGAGTTGCTCAGAGAGAACAAATATCATTGAGGCAGGTTGTGAGATGAGGGAGCCGAGCTCTGGGAAGACAGAGATGATTAAAGAGGATTTCAAGAAAGTTTTGAACCCACATTCTGGGTTCTGAACTGTTTGTCTGTGCTGAGCTAATTGCAAGAATCAAGAGCAAGTATTTAGGAAGACTTTCTATATATCTGACCCGGCTGCAATACCCAAGTGGACTTGCCTTGTTGGACAGAGAAAGCGGGCAAGCTTCACGGCAGTCTTGTACAAAAGCACCATGTCCCAGCCTGCAGTATTTGAAGTTATTTCATCAACTGTAACTCAAATGTTTATGCAAAGCTGAGAAAAATGTAAGATTATAAAGATGAACTCTTGGTGTTTCTTCAAGATTAGAAGCCCTTTTTTTTTTTTTAAATCAGCTAAGTATTTATTTATTTATACGCTCTTGCTTCCAACAAGAATTTAAAGCAGATTATACTTTCAAAACTGTCAAAACTGATGAAACTAAATATTTAAGATTTTAGCATTTTTATTATGTGAAATTATGCCTATATTTTAAAAGTTTAAAAAGGGTGTGAAACAGTTAAAATTTTTATTTTTTATTTTTATTTTTTTAGTAATGATTTTTATTTTTTTCCATTATAGCTGGTTTACAGTGTTCTGTCATTTTTCTACTGTACAGCAAGGTGACCCAGTCACACAGACATATATACATTCCTTTTTCTCACATTATCAGGCTCCATCATAAGTGACTAGATATAGTTCCCAGTGCTATACAGCAGGACCTCATTGCTTATTCATTCCAAAGGCAACAGTTTGCATCTATTAGCCCCAAATTCCCAGTCCCTCCCACTCCTTCCCCCTCCCCTTTGGTAAACACAAGTCTGTTCGCCATGTCCATGATTTTTTTTTTTTTTCGTATTTTTAGGGCTGCACCTTTGGCATATGGAGGTTCCCAGGCTAGGGGTCTAACCGGAGCTGATGCTGCCGGCCTATGCCAGAGCCACAGCAATACCAGATCTAAGATGCATCTGCAACCTACACCACAGCTCATGGCAATGCTGGATCCTTAACCCACTGAGCAAGGCCAGGGATCCAACCCGCAACCTCATGGTTCCTAGTCGGATTCGTTAACCACTGAGCCATGATGGAAACTCCCATGATTTTCTTTAGAAGCCGTTTTGATCAACCTTTAGGTGTGAACTGGATCACCAGATTTGCTTATCTGATATTTTGATAATTTTGGTTGTCATAGTGCTCCATGCAAGGAGGTAACACAGCATATTTCTTTCAATGGCAGATAAGAGCTAAGAGCATTAAAAAAACAGAAACTTGGAAGGACTGAGTTTCCAAATGTTCCATAATATCAATGAAGTGCCTCCAGGACTCTCTTTATTCTTCTCCCACTTCTGACCCCTCATCTTTTTTTTTTGTTCCCAGGCCAGAGAAAGAATCTGAGTCTCTGTTGCCATCTACACGGCAACTGCAAGCTACACCGGATCCTTAACCCACTGTGCCAGGCTGGGGCTAGAACCTGCATCCTGGCACTGCAGAGATGCCAAGGATCCTGTTGGCCACCAGCAGGAACTCCCTGACTCTTCATCTTTATTCTCCTTCACTCTCTTTTTTCTCCCCACCCTCTAGGAAAGTGTTTCTCGTCCTGTTCTTTTCTATTTTTCTCCCTTTCCCCTCGCCCTCATCCTCTTCTTTTCCTTGCCTTTGGAGAGCTCATTAAACTCACAGGTCCCAAAGTTCATCTCTCACATTTATATGTCACAAGGCTGCAGATACAAGTTTTCTAAAATTCTAATTTTCATTTGATGGTTCAATATTTTTTTCTTTGCTTTTTAGGGCCGCACCTGTGGCATATGGAGGTTCCCAGGCTAGGGGTCGAATCAGAGCTTCAGCTGCCAGCCTATGCCACAGCCACAGCTATGCAGGATCCGGGCCACGTCTGCAACCTACACCACAGCTCACAGATCCTTAATCCACTGAGCAGGCCAGGGATTGAAGCTGTGTCCTCATGGATGCCAGTCAGATTCCTTAACCGATGAGCCACAATGGGAACTCTGATGACTCAAATTTTGATAGCAATTTCTTAAAAGTCCATTGTTTTCCTTGAAGTGATAGGCTTACCTCATTCATCTTCAAGAAAATATCTGCCCAATACCCAGCCCTGAATGTCCCTAGTTTATCAGTCCTGCAAGTAAAAGTGGCTCTCCAAGAAGCAAGCAGCTAGTTCAGCTCCTATGTAAAGCTCTTGTATATCTGCTTTTCCTTAGCATGAGGCATCCCATGTGCCTAGGCTGAGAAATAATTTTGCTTTCTCTTTACATTTAGCTTCAACTATTTCTAGTCTTTAGATCCTAAACTATGGTGACTTTATTTTCTGAATTCCAAATTGGAAAGCACGGTTTGCCGAAGGGCTTTTATCCCATTTTGAGGTATAAGAGGAAGGGTGCAAAGTAGATATTTCAGTGTCTTTGACAGTTTGTACAACTGACCATGAGAATGCTTGAAACTGGAACTACATTAAAAACCCCTAAGTCGTTCATGAAACTGGTGAATGCCAAGTGCCTCCGGCAAGATGAAGGGGAGTAATGGGACCCTTGAAAACACTTAGGCAAATTCTTGAATGTCAGACTTAGCATGGCCTAATTAATTTTTATAATGATTTTTATTTTTTCCATTATAGCGGATTTACAGTGCTCTGTCAATTTTCGCTGCACAGCAAGGTGACCCAGTCACACATGTTTAAATTGCCATTCCCATTCCATGACGGGGCTGCCTGGGACTGTCTCCTCGCACTCTGTCAGCAGACACCAGATGCTGAGATACCGAGTCAGAGAGCATCTGTCCCGCTGCCTCGCGTACCCAGAAATTCTGGACAGACTGTTAGCTGTCTGACTTTGGAGGTGGATCTGATATGGTCATGTGATCACAGGTACCACCTGTTGGGAGACCAGACTCATAATTAATCCATGATTGTTGGACAGGTGAAAAAATGGGGCATTGTAGAGGGAGGGAGCTGATTCCCGTGTTGAGACCTCGCCCGTCTGGCTGTGTTAAAACACACACACACACACACACACACACACACTGACATATGATCACCAGCTGGAGAGAAGGGAGAGGATTACAAGATACAAATGATAAGCGGACAGCACTCTTCCCTTTGTGGCCGATGTCAGAGGTGCTTATTTTCAAATTGTTTAAAAAATATTAAGGAAGAAAACGGTCTTTCACCTTTATTCTTGTTCTGTCATTGGAACATCTTGAGGCTCTAGCCAAGCATGCCACTTTTCCGTTCTTTCAAGCAGAAATCTTAAATATTTCTATTTGCCTTTTTGCAACGTGTGTGTAAGTAATTGATATTGATGGGGGTTAGGAGATTGGTGGAAGAAATGTCCTATGTTTGTATGAGCAATTATTACTTTTCATTACAATTTCTATCACATAGAAGGGCAATATCTAATGTTAACTGACATGTAGTGGGACATTAGGATGTTAGGTATTTTGAGTGTACTGTGTGTGTTAACTGTGAAATCTTACAAAATCCTACAGGATAGGAACTACCAACCCTATTTTACACAACAAGGAACTGAGGCATAGAGGGATTAATGGACTCTTCAAGGGTATGCAGCTAATAAGTGGTAGACCTGAGCCTATCTGACTGAGTCTAAAGCTGTAGGTATAACAGGAAGAATAAAAGACAAGAAGACCTCATGGCTACTGCCAGCCCCATGGTGAACTGTGACTTTGGATAAGACACACAACACTTTGGTGATTCACATTTTTAAAAAATTTAAGTAGAGTTGAGGGAGGGTGAGGGAGTGGGAGGGACTGGGAATTTGGGGTTAATATGCAAACTCTAGCCTTTGGAATGGATAAGCAATGGGATCCTGCTGGATAGCCCTGGAACTATGTCTGGTCACTTGTGATGGAGCATGATAATGTGAGAAAAAAGAATGTATACATGTATGTGTGACTGGGTGACCTTGCTGTGCAGCAGAAAATTGACAGAACACGTAAATCAGCTATAATGGAAACAATAAAAATCATTATAAAAAAGATTTGCATTTCTCTAAAAAAATAAAAATAAAAATAAAAAAATAAAAAATTTAAGTATAGTTAATTTAGTATCAACTGTTGATATGTTGGTTTCAGGTATATGGCAAATATATTTCAAATTATTATCCATTGTAGGTTATTCCAAGGTATTGAATATAATTCCCTGTGTTACAAGATACTGAATATAATTCCCTGTGTTACATTGTTGCTTATCTATTTTTTTTTTTTTTTT
>PVHT021183666.1:33205432-33249957 GCA_004024745.2 Catagonus wagneri
TGTTGCTTATCTATTTTATACACAGTAATTTGCGTCTGTTAAGCCTATACTCCTAATTTATCCCTCCCCCCACACTTCCCTTTTGGAAATCATAACTATCTTCCATGTCTGTGAATCTGTTTCTGTTTCATATATAGATTCATTTATACTATTTTTTAGATTCCACCCATAAGTGATATCATATAGTGTTTGTCTCTCTCTTATCTGACCTGCTTCACTTATTCTCTAGGTCCACCCATGTTGCTGCAAATGGCAATATTTCGTTCTTTTCTATGGCTGAGTAATGTATGGCACATATTCTTCAACCAATTGTCTGCTGATGGGCACTTGGGTTACTTCGTGTCTTAGCTATGGAAAACAGTGCTGCTTGGAATACTGTGGTGCATGTATCTTTTTGAATTAAGAGTTTTCATCTTTTCTGGATATATGCCCAGGAGTGGGGTTGGGAGATCATATGGCAACTCTAGTTTTAGTTTTTTAAGGAACCTCCATACTTACGTTTCCATAGTTGCTCCACCATTTGTCATTCCTACCAACTGTGTAGGAGAGTTCCCTTTTCCTCACACTCTGCAGCATCTATTACTGATTTTTTAAAATATTTTTATTCTACTTGATTTACAATGTCCTGTTGATTTCTGCTGTACAGCCAAGTGACCCAGGCATACATATACATAGGTTCTTTTTCTCACATTATCCTCCATCATGTTCCATCACAAGTGACACTAGATAGAGTTCCCTGTGCTATGCAACAGGATCTCATGGCTTATCCATTCCAAAGGCAATAGTTTGCATCTACTAATCTCAGACTCCAAGTCCAGCTCACTCCCTCCCTCATCCCCCTGGCAACCACATAAACTTTTTGATGATAGTTATTCTGACTGGTATGAGGTGATACTTCATTGCAGTTTTCATTTGCATTTCTCTAATAATTAGTGATGTTGAGCATCTTTTCATGTGTTGGTTGGGCAACTGTGTGTCTTCTTTGGAGAAACGGTTATGCAGATCTTCTGTCCAATTTTTGATTTTTTTAAAATATTAAGTTGTATAAGCTATATGTATATTTTGGATATTAACTACCTGTAAGTCGCATCATTTGCAACTAAAATCTCCCACTCCGTAGGTAAGACACACAAACTTTGATTCTCAATTTTCTCATTTCTTTTTTCTATTTAATTTAATTTTTATTTTATATTAGAGAATAGTTGATTTACGACGTTGTGTTAGTTTCAGGTGTACAGCCCACTCTATGGAGCCCCTCTACCAGCTGCTGAGTTGCAAAGATGGATAAGGCACATTCTTTGCACGTAAAAGAGTCTCATGGGAGGGTCAGACGCATACACAAAATATTTTTTATTATGTATATGCTAAATAGAGGCATCCTCTGAACCAGGGGTTGGCAACCTTTCTAAAGGGCCAGGTAGTAAATATTTTAGATTTTGTGGGTCATATGGTCTCGGTTCCAACTGCTCAATTCTGCCATCCTAACATGAAAGCAATATGTAAATGAATGAGTATGGTGGTGTTCCATTAAAATTTATTTTCAAAAACAGGCAGTGAAGAAGTACAAACTATCAGGTGTAAAATAAGCTACGAGGATATATTGTACAACATGGGGAACACAGCCAATATTTTATAATATAATATAAATGGAGTATAACTTTTCAAATTGTGAATCACTCTATTGTACACCTGTAACTTACATAGTATCATACACCAACTATGCTTCAATAAAAAAGTAAAAAAAAAATGAAGAAGAGTGAGCCAGTTTAGTCCACTGAGCACAGCTTGCTGACCCCTGATCTAGTCATCCATGACTATGTAAAAGAGGGTTGTTTTTTTTTTTTTACAAGAATTCTATTAGTTAGTGCTTGTAAAATGCTCAGAATTAGGCCTGAAAATATTAAGCTTCATAGGAGGTTAGCTCTAGTTTTCTGACCAGCCCTCTATGCCATTCACATGAGCCACCTGCGGGTTAGGCGTCAATGCTCTAAGGATGAAAGGGGAACTATAATCATTTGCTCATTACTTAGGTCACTTCAACAGGAAACTAAGTAAAGAGCCAATCGGGTTCGTTTCTACCTTGAGTGTCCACGGTTCTGCGAGCATCCCCTTGCTATCATCTTCCCCAGTGAGGAGTGAGGTAGGGGAGAGAATTTGTTGTGGAGTTTGACCATCTCAGTCTAAGCCCTGCCTCTATCTATTTAGCTTCCTTCCGCTCACTGACCAACAGAGTCCTCATATTTAAAATGGGACTGACGATCCACTTCACAGGATGACTGCAGAAATTATGCAAGAATGGGTATATGAATAGTACTTAGCAAATCACAGAGTGCTTTGCAACTGCTGTAATTATTAACATCATTAGGCTGTAAGGACTCACTCATCCATTCATGGGCTCCTTTCCCACAAAATTTTCAGCCTCTGCAGTGGGAAAGGTGGCACTTACAGAGGCCGTAAAGACCCAGTACCCGCTTCTACCCAAGGAGAAAGGGGAATTGTTATTTAACACTAATATGTAATTAGTAGTTGAAAATAAGATTAATTGCATAAGACTGTATTCCACTAAATGGTACCTCCGTGGCTTTCCAAACTTTACATGCTTCAGTGTAGTCAAAGGGGAAACAATTGACCTTTCTCTTATTGAGGTGTGCTATACAATTGCCTGTTAAGTGGTAGTTAGCCATTGAAAGAAAGCTGAGTTTGCACAGAGGCAAAAGGGTACTCCATTTCAGCAGTGCTGCTGATTCTTATAGGCGGGGACCTAAAAGAGGAATTCAATTCAACCCAACTTGATTCAATAAACCAAGCTTTGTTATTGCTGGGCATTGTGCCAGGTGCAAAGGATACGAAAACGAGTATAACAGCCTCTCTCCTCCTGGAACTCACAGCACCAGTAGGGAAAAAGATATTAAACTCTTAAGTTACAGTGTTGGGGGAGCTAGGCTAGAGGAAATCCTGGAAAGGAGAAATACAAGGGTTCATCTTCATGGAGCTTGTTCTCACTTCAGGGGCAAGGGAGCAAGAATTACTTACATGGATGACGAGAAACAGGCTATCTTTTTGAGTTTTTCGGAGTCACATTTCTAGAGGAGGGTGATTACCAGGAGGGGCTCCGACATTAGCAAGTATTTGGAGAGAGTTTTTTTCCTCAATATGTAGCTACCCTATTTTTTTTTTTTTGTCTTTTCAGGGCCACACCTGCAGCATGTGGAAGTTCCCAGGCTAGGGGTTGAATCGGAGCTGCAGCCGCTGGTCTACGCCACAGCCACAGCAATGTCAGATCCAAGCCATGTCTGTGACCTGCACCATAGCTCACGGCAACGCCAGATCCTTAACCCACTGAGCGAGGCCAGGGATCGAACCCACAACCTCATGGTTCCTAGTCGGATTCATTTCCACTGTGCCACGATGGGAACTCCATGTTGCTGCTTTTTCAATGACTACTTTCTCCTTCAAATTGAGATGCTGCCCCAATTTTATTTTATTTTTTTTATTATTTTTTTCTGTGCCAATTTTAAAACATTTATTTTTAACAGCTTCATAAATGGGAATCTTATGAGTTTAGTTTTGTTGGCAATTGCTTTGTTTGAAAAGATGAAGAAAGCTACAAAGTTTACTTTTTTTAAGATTTACTTCTGTCAAGAAAAAATGTTTTAAGTCCTTTGAAATGGAGAAAACAAGATTACTGGGTGTTCTCCATGGTATTTTCCTTTCACTGTATTTGAGCCAATTTGCAAATCTCTAAACTGAAAAGTCTGCAGCACTTTATACAATAGCCAAGTCATGGAAACAACCTAAATGCCCATTGACAGAGGAGTGGGTAGGGAAGATATGGTACATACACACAATGGAATATTACTCAGTCATTAAAAGGAACAAAATAACATTTATAGCAACATGGATGGACCTAGAAATTATCATGTGAAGTGAAACCAGTCAGACAATTAGCAACATCCGATGCTACTGCTTACATGTGGAAACTAAAAAAAGAACACAATGAACTTCTTTGCAGAACAGATAATGACTCACAGACTTTGGAAAACCTATGGTTTCCAAATAAGACAATCTGAGGGGAGGAAGGATGCACTGAGGGTTTGGGATGGAAATGCTATCAAATTGAGTTGTGATGATTTTTGTACACATACAATTGTAAAAAAATTCACTAAGTAATGGGAAAAAATCAACAAAAAAATAAATTGAAAAGTTAATAAAATGATTCTTGTCTTTAAAATACAAACAAATTGTGTAGTTAGTTTTGCACCTCTTTGTAAATTTATTTCAATAATATTCCTTATTACATGGGATTCTTCGAATTCTCCCTTAAGCTGCTTGTAACATCTTACTGGCTCCCTCATTAATTTACGAGTTAAATAAAACTGGTAATATGTGTTTACTTTCTATTTGTATGAGAGTCATTATTTTACCTTTTTTTTCTTAGAGAAAATAATCCTTTAATACTTCTCATCTGAGAAAGGACTGGCTGGTGATGTGGAAAGTTAGGAAGGCAACTAAGACGTGTTACGCACCTGCTACGTATTACATCTTTTTTTTTTTGTCTTTTTGTCCTTTTATGGCTGCATCCGTGGCATATGGAGGTTCCCAGATCCGAGTTGCGTCTGCCACCTACACCACAGCTCGCGGCAACGCCGGATCCTTAACCTACTGAGCAAGGCCAGGGATCGAACCCACAAACCTCACGGTTCCTAGTCGGATTTGTTTCCACTGTGCCACGACCGGAACTCCACATGTCACATCTTTATGTGCATTACTTTAAGTTTTTTTTTTAAATGATTTTTATTTTTTCCATTATAGCTGGTTTACAGTGTCCTGTCAATTTTCTACTGTACAGCAAGGTGACCCACTCACGCATACATAATATACATTCTTTTTCTCACGTTATCCTCCATCATGCTCCATCATAAGTGAGTAGATATAATTCCCAGTGCTATACAGCAGGATCCCATTGCTTATCCATTCCGAAGGCAATAGTTTGCATCTCTTAACCCCAGACTCCCGATCCATCTCACTCCCTCCCCCTCCCCTATGTGCATTATTTTGTTTAATCCACACAATGTTCTTGTAACTTTGTGGGATGCTTTTTCTTAAGCCAGGGACTCATACTGTTTTTTCATGTTAGTAAAGATTACAGTGGTGTGGAGATAAACCACATTATGGGGTGAATTGTGTCCCCCAAATTAATGAGTTAAAGTTCTAACCCCCAGAACATCGGAATGTGACCTTATTTGGTGACAGAGTCTCTGCAGAGGTAACCCAGTTAAAATGAGGTCATTTAGGTCGGCCTCCATCCAAGATGACTGGTGTCCTTATAAAAAGAGGAAATTTGGAGACAGGCATGCACAAGGAACATCACGTAAACATGAAGGCAGAGACCTGAGTAATGCATTTACAAGCCTGGGAACGTCAGATATGGCTAGCAAACACCAGGTGCCAGGAGAGAAGCATGGAACGGATTCTCCTCACAGCCCTCTGAAGGAACAAACTCTGCTGACACCTTGATCTCAGACTTTTAGACTGGAACTGGGAGACAATAACTTTCTGTTATTTTAAGCCACCCAGTTTGTTACTACAGCCTTAGCACATCAATACAGGTATTTAAAAGTCTTTGTATTTTTCTACTTTAAAAGATCATTTATATTTAATTATATAGGCAAGGCACTATCCTTTATAATAATAATTTATATTTAATTATATATGCAAGGTACAGCGAGGCCCCTTTCTTAGCCAAACCCCATTGTCAGCTCACCAGCTCATGGAGATCTCAGTCAAATCAGCAGCCTGAATATATGACAGACATCCTGACCTCAGACAAGGAGATCTGCAGGCAGGGGATTGCTGTATGTGCCATGCGGATGAAGAACCAAACAGCAGGAATGGAGCATCTCCCTCTCATCAGATTCAGGTGACAAGAGGACGAGCCCCATCTCCTGGGTATCACTGGCCTTAATGGAATACATCATCCTCTGCTGTTCTTAAGTTCAGTGACATTTGCTTAATCAAAAGAAGTAGTGTGTTTTTCCCTCCTGGAAGCGCCAGAAGGAAATGATACCATGAAAAGGAGTTGGGATTTTTTTTTTCTCTAAGTGTTATAGGGAAGCAATGGAGGGTTCAAGCAGCAGAGTGCCCTGAGCTAGCTGATATGTCTCTGCTGTGCAGAGACTGAAGTGTGGGGCAGGTGGGAGGAAAGAATGAAGTGGGGAGACCATGTTGAAGCCACGACAGTAGACAAAGAGAAGAGGGATGCTAGCCCTGATGTGCAGACAGCAGTAGAGATGGTAAGAACCAAACAGCTCAGGGTGAGTGGAGGGAGAATGAGAAGGGCTTGCTGGAGAACTGAATGTGGCAGACTAGGACAGAGAAACATCAAGACTGGCAGTCACGTTGTTTTTCTTTCCCTGATAAACTGGCTGGATAGCCGATCAACCAGGAAGTGGGAAGGCATGGGGGAAGGCTTAGTTTTTATGCCTGTCACCAAGGTAAATGATGGAAAGGAAAAGATTCATGCCCTGGTCTTTTGGAAAGCAGGTATCAAGCTGTTCATAGAACACCAAGTGCTATTTCTTCATTCAAAAAAAAAAAAAAAAACAATGCTAATTATATGCTTATGGTGACAAGGGCTTTGCAGGCTGCCAAGGGAGCTGCCTGTCTCCTGGGTATGAACAGGAGAAGCGTGATGTGAATTCTGAGTAAAAAGGACAGCTTGTGCTAGGAAGCCGTCCAGCACACCTGTCTAGAGGAAGTATTACAGATCCAGAAGGTGGGGGGGAGCGTAGAAAGATTTTCAGACAGTGGAAATGACTGGGACCATCAGCTGTCTTTGGTCAGAAAGCTCTAGACTGGAAATCCCAGGGTCTGGGACCTCCTTCGGGTTCCCAACTGGATTTCCGGCTGCAGCTCTACTCCACTCTGCATTTGGGATGGCAAGCTTCACCCTTCTATCCCCACAAGCCTATACAATGTTTCACGTAAGGAGGCATTCAGTGCAACTTATTGAATAAATGGAGAATACATGTGATGGATGTAATTATATAAATGTGAAGAATATGTGCTGTGGATGTCAATAGATACTATGGATGTAATTTCATTTTCTCTGTGGTCTAAGAGGTTGCCAAATTAGTGGATGCTATAGAAATGAGGTACCCTGATTTCAACTCATTTGAGAGAATTCTAATATTTTGAGATCACTATGGAAATATCTATAAATAAAGATGGGTTGGGGAGTTCCTGTCGTGGCTCAGTGGTTAACGAATCCAACTAGGAACCATGAGATTGCGGGTTCGATCCCTGGCCTTGCTCAGTGGGTTAAGGATCAGGCGTTGCCATGAGCTGTGGTATAGGTTGCAGACGCGGCTTGGATCTGGCATTGCTGTGGCTGTGGTGTAGACCAGTGCCTATAGCTCTGATTAGACCCCTAGTCTGGGAACCTCCATATGCCGCAGGTGCAGCCCTAGAAAAAGAGACAGACAAAAAAAAAAAAAAAAAAAAAGATGAGTTGGATGATAATATACTTTGAAGTGTTCATTACTGCTGACTTCTCATACAAAAAGGATGGGACTTCTTGAATCATTTTCCCACATGAGGGGGAGTAAGAAGGAACCTCTCTATGGCTCTGGGTTAACCTCTGTCCTGCACCACATTTTTAGCAATGATCTAGATGATAGGCTAAATTTGCGGTTATTTTAAAATTGAGAAGACTAGAAAATGCCAAAGACATAAGGATCAAGATTCAAAAATGGTCTAAATGGATCTGGATCCTGTACTACAAATAATAAAATTGTGTATAAGAGGAATGAAACTCTTTTCAATGTAATAAATAAATGAAGTGAACAAGAAAAAGATGGGGAACTATTTTTTTTTTTTGGCTTTTTTAGGGCTGTAACCACAGTATATGGAGGCTAAGGGTCTAATGGGAGCTACAGCTGCCGGCCTACGCCACAGCCACAGCAACACCAGACTCTTTAACCTACTGAGCGAGGCCAGGGATCAAACCTACAACCTCATGGTTCCTAGTCAGATTTGTTTCCACTGTGCCACGATGGGAACTCCAAAGATGGGGAACTCCTGATTTTTCAGCAGATTATGTGGAAAAGGCCTTAGGCCTTTACTGAACATAAATCCAACATGAACCCATGTATTGGCCAGGCTGTTAAAAAAATCCAATTCAGGGAGTTCTCGCCATGGCTCAGTGGTTAACGAATCCGACTAGGAACCATGAGGTTGCGGGTTCGATCCCTGGCCTCGCTCAGTGGGTTAAGAATCTGGTGTTGCCGTGAGCTGTGGTGTGGGTTGCAGATGCGGCTCAGATCCCGCGTTGCTGTGGCTGTGGTGAAGGTCGGCATCAGGATACATTATTAGAGGAAAATACCTAGGATATAGGAAGTGAAACCTATGGCACTCTGCATTGTTTAGAGTACTTTAAATTACCTCTAGAGCACCTCCTCAGTCTTGGGGGGTCGGATATTGGTTAAACTAGATTTCCTTATCCCCATCTTTACCCTTTTCTGACCATTAAAGGAATACAGGCTCACAAAACATTTCAAAAACATGCAAATGTAAAAATCATCTGCAATCTCATGATCCGGAGACCATGTTCTTTCTAGTTCCTATCTATGATGTTTCTACTGTTGAAGTTGTACCATATATGCCGTCTTGTAACCTGCCTTTTATTGCTTTATATAACACCTATCAAAGGGCTTATCACAAATGAATACTCATTTTGGCTCTGGAATTAGGTAAGTTGAAATTAGCATCTTGTTTCCACCCATTGACTAGCCAAGCTGACCTAAGGTAAGTCACTGAAACTTAGTTTCAGTTCACATCTATAAAGTGGGGATGATAATGGCACTATTTCAAAGAGTTTGCTCTTCTTGTTTGTCATCCTCTTCATCATCAGCACCACTACTCTCATTATAAACTACTCTTTGCATTCCTATTTGAAATCAGAGTTTTCTCTTTTTTCCACAGCCAATTCCTGGTTTAAAGACAAATTGGTTTACAATGAAATTTTTTTTTTTTTTTTTTTGCTTTTTAGGGCCACACCAATGGCATACGGAGGTTCCCACGCTAGGGGCTGAATCAGAGCTGTAGCTGCCAGCCTATGCCACAGCCACAGCAACACCAGATCCTCAACTCACTGAGCAAGGCCAGGGATCAAACACACAACCTCATGGTTCCTAGTTGGATTTGTCAACTGCTGAGCCAAGATGGGAACTCTGAAAAATTCTTTTTTAAAAGAAACCTTTCTGAGAACAGGCAAACAAAGAAGAATCGTTGTTTAGTATTTTATATAACTGACTCTTACTAGTTTCTGGCATATCAGTTTGGATTTGAACTCTATCATTTTTTAGAAGCAAATACATTCCAAAGGCTTTAAATTCCAAAGTCCTAAGAGAAGGCCCCCCAGATGACGATGTTCTTCTCCTTAAGGACACACAGAACTTCTCTGTTCTCCCCACCAGAACCTGGCAAGGAGCGAAGTTCATTTTTATTGATGGCTTGAAGGGTCAGCCCTTCAGGATAAGATACCACGGAATGGTGTCCCTGAAGCTAAAAGAAGTGGAAACACTCTGCATCCAATTCTCCCTTGATTTTGCATTGCCAAGAAATTAGATAGACAGGAAGGAGGAAGGTCTTTCCTGGCCCTACAGGAGTGCCCGACTGTCCTTTTGTTTCTCTCCAAAGATCACCCCTCTCTCATGTCCAGAAGCCTATGGATCTCTCAGCATAGAAAACCTCCAGCTCAGCAAATGTGATGAGGCGGGGGGCGGGGGGAGTGGTGTTTAGAAGGAGTTTATCCACACCTTTTTATCTGGGAACCTCACTGCCCACCACCCCCAGCATCTCACCCTTCCCTCCACCTTTAGAGAACACATCTTCCCAACCCCTCTGCAAGGGTTGAAGCCTTCTTAGGAGCCCAGCATTCTTCAAGTTCTTTTCCAGAACCCAGCTCCAGAGTGATCATCTCCCTTTTGGAGCCTCGATCCTTCCGTTTGATCATCTCAATCCTTCTCTTTGACTGCCATGAAAGCCTTAATGTCGACTTGAGTAAATACTTGATGATATTTGCTAATGCTTGCAACTGCCCGTAGTAACAGATCAGTGGGCACCGTACAAGTAAAAGATTGCATTATGTCAACCTTGATGCCAGCCTCCTTATGTCCCATGTCTACTTCCAGCCCCACTCATCAAGTTCAAAACCTTATACTGTAGGTTTGAAGTTGTCTATAGTCGGGCCTTCTCCCATATTTCCAACTCTGTTGAATTCAGCTGATTGTCTCATACTCTATAAACCCTGGGCTAGGCAAGGCTTAAAATTTTTCAAAAGATGCCCCTGCACTTCTAATAAAATCCCCACCCTTTACTGTGGCCTGCAAGGCCCTCCATGATGTGGCTCCTACTCACTTCAACGACTTTTTGTGCTTCTGCTCTCCTTTGGCCCTGTTGGTCCCTTTCAGTCTTAAATACACAGACCCTCCCTTGTCTACCCCCCATTATCTCTTGGGAGACTGACCCAGGAAGAGCCATAAATATTTAGGCCTGCACAGTCCAGTCCTAGCACATAGGAGGTACACACTAAAAATCTGTAATATTAAAAATGAAATCAGTTCCTTACAGTGACCACAGGAATTCCAGCCACAAATCCCAGGCAAAGACTGAGAGACGAGACAGCGATGGAGGAGATTTTGGCTTTTAAGAGCTAACCAAAGAAAGCCAAGGTTTCTCCTATCCTTTTCTACCAAGAGAGCAGTGAATATTTTAGTGAAGAGTCTGCAGGTGATTCTGAAGGAAGAGGAGACAGCAAAAGGGTTTTTTTTTTTTTTTTTAAAAAGGCACAATGCACAGTCAATACTGGAAGACACATGGTGAGGTATTTTTCGGTTGACTTATCTCTTTCTTTTCTCCTCTTCTATCCACATCATCTTATGATGACTACATCCCCATAACCCATGTCCACCTGGTATTTACCCTTTTATATTCTTATCTACACTTAGATCATCTTATTCAGAGAGACATACAGGCAGTGCCAGGCCTTCTTGGTCATTTGTTCTTTGGTATAAGAATTAGATTAGTGTAATCTATATGGGTATGAATTTCTTGCCTAAAAATGCTTTGTGGAAATTCCTTCCAGTCAAGCTGTACAGCTTGGTATGGCTTCAATTCATTCTTTTGCAAAGCTGTGTGATCTTCTACGGCGAGGACTTTTCGTTACCCAACAAATCTCCTAATCAATAGGCACTCATTGTTTCAATTTCTTTAATAGTGATTTTTATTTTTTCCATTATAGCTGATGTACAGCGTTCTGTCAACTTTCTCCTGCACAGCAAGGTGACCCAGTCACACATACATGTATATATTCTTTTTTCTCACATTATCATGCTCCATCACAAGTGACCAGACATAGTTCCCAGGGCTATCCAGCAGGACCCCATTGCTTATCCATTCCAAGGCTATAGTTTGCATCTATTAACCCCAAATTCCCAGTCCCTCCCACTCCCTCCCCCTTCCTCGTGGCAACCACAAGTCTGTTCTCCATGTCCATGATTTTCTTTTCTGTGGAAAGGTTCATTTGTGCCCTATATTAGATTCCAGATATAAGTGAAATCATATGGTATTTGTCTTTCTCTTTCTGACTTACTTCACTCAGTATGAGAGTCTCTAGTTCCATCCACATTGCTGCAAATGGCATTATTTTGTTCTTTTCAATAGCTAAGTAGTATTCCATTGTATATATATACAACATATTCTTAATCCAATCATCTGTCGATGGACATTTAGATTGTTTCCATGTTTTGGCTGTTGTGAATAGTGCTGTAATGAACATGTGGATACATGTGTCTTTTTCAAAGAAAGTTTTGTCAGGATATATGCCCAGGAGTGGGATTGCTGGGTCATATGGTAGTTCTACGTATAGTTTTCTAAGGTACCTCCTTACTGTTTTCCATAGTGGTTGTACCAATTTACATTCCTACCAACAGTGCAGGAGGGTTCCCTTTTCTCCACACTGCCTCCAGCATTCGTTATTTGTGGACTTATTAATGATGGCCATTCTGACTGGTGTGAGGTGCATTGTTTCAAATTTTTCATTGAGGAAAATTTTAAGCATATACAAAGTAGAGACTAGAATAATACATCCAAACACCTAGTTTTCATAATTATCAATTCAGGGTCAAGCTTGTTTCATTTTTATACCCATTCGCTCCATTGCCTCTACCCCCATGGAATATTTTGAAGCAAATTCCAGACATCATATCATCTATTTTTGTATTATAATACTTTTTTTAAATTAAAGTATAGTTGATTTACAGTGTCATGCCAATTTCTGCTGAACAGCATAGTGACCCAGTCATACATACATATATATATATGTATATATGTGTGTGTATATATATATATATATATATATATATATATTTTCTTTTTCTCCATATTATCTTCCATCATGTTCTATCCCAATAAACTGTATATTCAGTAGGACCTCACCACTTATCCATTTTAAATGTAATAGTTTGCATTTACCTACCTCAAACTCCCTGTCCATCCCACTCCCTCCCCCCGCCCCCTTGGCAATCACAAGTCTGTTCTCTATGTCTGTGAGTCTGTTTCTGTTCTGTGGATAAGTTCATTTTTGCCATATTTTAGATTCCAAATATAAGTTATATCATATGGTATTTGTCTTTCTCTTTTGGACTGACTTCACTTAGTAGGAGAACCTCTAGTTCCATTCATGTTCCTATAAATGGCATTATTTCATTTTTTATGGCTGAGTAGTATTCCACTGGGTATATGCACCACATCTTAATCCATTCATCTGTCAATGGACATTTAGGTTGTTTCCATGTCTTTGGCTATTGTCAATAGTGATGCAATGACACTGGGGTGCACATACCTTTTTGAATTATAGTTTGTACAGATATCTGCCCAGGAGTGGGATTGCTGGATCATATGGTAGTTCTATATTTAGTTTTCTGAGGACCCTCCATACTGTTTTCCATAATGGTTTTGTACTAATTTATATTCTCAACAACAGTGAAGGAGGGTTCCCTTTTCTCCATATCCTCTCCAACATTTGTTATTTGTAGACCTGTTAATGATAGCCATTCTAACTGGTGTGAGGTGATATCTCATTGCGGTTTTGATGTTCATTTCTCTAATAATCAGTGATACTGAGCATCTTTTCATGTGCCTATTGGTTATCCATATGTACCTCTTCTTTGGAGAAATGTCTATTTAGATCTGCTGCCCATTTTTTAACTGGGTGTTTTTTGGTTGTTTGAATTGGATGAATTGTTTGTATATTTTTAAGATTAGGCCCTTGCCAGTCACATCATTTACAAAGTTTTTTTTTTTTTCCAATTCTGTGGCTGTCTTTTTTTTTTCAATAACAATGAATTTTATTTCAATTATAGGTGTACAAAGATCATCACAAGTCAATGTGATAGATTTTGTGTCCCAAATCCACAGTGCATCCCTCCACCCCCCAGATTGTCCCACTTGAAAAACCAAGGTTCTCCAAAATCTGTGAGTCATTATCTGTTCTTCAAAGAAGTTCATTGTGTCTCTTTAGCTTCCACAGGTAAGCGGTAGCACTGGGTGTTGCTGTCTAATTGTCTGACTGGTTTCACTTCGCATGATAATTTCTAGGTCCATCCATGTTGCTGCAAATGCCGTCATTTCGTTCCTTTTAATGGCTGAGTAATACTCCATTGTGTGTATGTACCATATCTTCCCTATCCACTCCTCTGTCAATGGGCATTTAGGTTGTTTCCATGACCTGGCTTCTTCCCTCTCTAGCTGCTTTAAATATAGAGTTAGGTTGTTTACGTGAGCTTTTTCTTGTTTCCTGAGGTAGGCTTGTATTGCTATATACTTTCCTCTTAGAACTGCTTTTGCTGCATCCCAGAGGTTTTGGAGTGTCGTATCTTTGTTATCATTTGCTCCTAGGTATTTTTTGATTTCCTCTTTGATTTCTTCAGTGATCCATTGGTTGTATAGTAGCATGTTGTTTAGTCTCCACGTGTTTGTATTTTTTGCCATTTTTTTCTTGTTGTTGATTTCCAGTCACATACCACGGTTGTCAGAGAAGATACTTGAAATGATTTCAAATTTCTTAAAGTTACTGAGGCTTGATTTGTAGCCCAGGATGTGATCAGTCTTAGAGAATGTTCTGTGCACACTTGAGAAAAATGTGTATTCTGTTGCTTTTGGATGGAATGCCCTATAAATATCTATTAAGTATATGCCTTTCCTGGTGAGCCTTGTCATTTGTAGTGTTTTTGTTTCTGGTTGTGGCCTTTGCTTTTCTTTCTTTTATCTTTTTTTTTTGCCTTATCTAGGGCCGCACCCGTGGCATATGGAGTTTCCCAGGCTAGGGGTCTAACAGGAGCTGGAGCCGCTGGCCTTCGCCACAGCCACAGCAATGCAGGATCCGAGCCACGTCTGCGACCTGAACCACAGCTCATGGCAACGCCGGATCCTTAACCCACTGAGCAAGGCCAGGGATCGAACCCTCAACCTCGTGGTTCTTAGTCAGATTCGTTAACCACTGAGCCATGACAGGAACTCTGGCCTTTGCTTTTCTGACTAGAGAAGTTCCTTTAAGATTTGTTGTAAAGCTGGTTTAGTGATGCAGAAATCTCTTAGCTTTTGCTTATCTGTGAAGGTTTTGATCTGTCCTTCAAATCTGAATGAGAGCCTGCTGGGTAAAGGAATCTTGGTTGGAAGTTTTTCCCTTTCATCACATTAAGTATATCATGCCACTCCCTTCTGGCCTGCAGAGTTTCAGATGAAAAATCTGCTGATAACCTTATTGGGGTTCCCTTGTATGTCATTTGTTTCTTTTCCCTAGCTGCTTTCAAGATTTTCTCTTTGTCTTTAATTTTGGTCATTTTGATTAATATGTGTCTCGGGGTGTTCCTCCTTGGGTTTATTTTATATGGTACTCGTTGTGCTTCCTGGATTTGACTGAGTGGTTCCTTTCCCATATTAGGGAAGTTTTCGGCTATTATCTCTTCAAATATTTTTTCTATCCCCTTCTCTCTCTCTTCTCCCTCTGGCACCCCTATAATACGGATGTTGGTATGTTTAACATTATCCCAGAGTTCTCTGAGACTCTGCTCATTTCCTTTCAATCTTTTATCTCTTTTCTCATCTGCATTAGTGATTTCCACTAATCTGCCCTCCACCTTGCTAATTCGTTCTTCTGCCTCCTGTATTCTACTGTTGGCTGCTTCTAATGAATTTTTTATTTCAGTTATTGTATTTTGCATCTATTCTTGTTTAATTTTTACAGCTTGTATTACTTTGCTCAGTGTTTCCTGTAAATTATCAATTTTTGCCTCCAGTCTATTTCCAATGCCTTGCATCATCTTCAGCATCAACAGTCTAAAGTCTCTTTCTGGGAGGCTGATAATCTCCTCATCACTGAGCTGTTTTTCTGGGCTTTTCTCTTTCTCCCTTAACTGAGTTGTAGTTTTCTGTCTTTTCATTTTTATAGGTTTTTGGTGTGGTGACGTTTTTTGCCAACAATAGATTTGTAGCCTCTCTTAGTTCTGGCGTTTGCCTCCCCTGTGGCTAAAGTTGGTATGGAGGGGGCTTGCTGTAGGCTTCCCCATGGGAGGGACTGATGCCTGCCCACTGGTAGGTGGGGTTGGTTCTTATCCCTCTGGTGGGTGGGGCTTTGTCTCTGGATGAGATTAGAGGCTGGCTGTGTGCCTGGGGGGTCTTTAGGCAGCCTGTTTCCTGATGGGTGGGGCTGTGATCCCACCTGGATTATTGTTTGGCCTGGGGCTTCTCAGTGCTGATGGGTGGGGGCCAGACTTGCCCAAAATGGCCACCTCCAGAGAAATGCAGGCTGATGAATGTTCCCGAGAGCTTCGCCTCCGATGCCCTTCCCCCACCACAGGCCACAGTCACCCCTGTTTTCCCAGGAGATCCTCCAAGTATTGCAGTAAGTTTCCACCTGGATTCCTATGGAGACTGCTTTGCCCTGGGACCTGGTGCACATGAAGGTCTGTGTGTGCCTTTCAAGAATGGGGTCTCGGTTTCCCCCAGTCCTGTGGAGCTCCTGCACACAAGCCCTGCTGGCCTTCAATGCCAGATGCTCCAGGGGCTCTTTCTCCCTGTGCCCGATCCCCAGGCATGGGGTTTTGACGTGGGGCTCAGAACTCTCAGTCCTGTAGCTGAGACTCTGTGATACAGTTACTTTCCAGTCTGTGGGGCTTCCCACCCAGGAGGTATGGGGTTGTTTCTATTACGTAATCGCCCCTCCTACCTCTTGATGTGGTCTCCTCTTTGTCTTCTGGAGTAGAATATATTTTTTGGAGGTTTACAGTCCATTGGGTTGAAGGCTGCTTGGCATTTGGTTGTAGTTTAGTTGTTTTTTGGGAGAGAAGTTGAGCTCCAGTCCTTCTATTCCACCATCTTAATCCAATCTCTGCTGTGGCTGTCTTTTTAAAAAACTGATTTCCTTTGTTATATTAAATCTTGTGAGTTTAATTAGGTCTGATTAATTTATTTTTGTTTTTACTGTTATTACTCTAGGATGTCAATAAAACAAAATGTTGCTGTGATTTATGTCAGAGTGTTCCACCTATGTTTTCCTCTAAGAGTTTTATAATATCTGACCTTACATTTAGTCTTTAATCCATTTTGAGTTTATTTTTGTGTATGGTATTAGAGAATGTTCTAATTTCATTCTTTTACATGTAGGTGTCCAGTTTTCTCAGCACCACTTGTTGAAGAGACTGTCTTTCCTCCACGGTATGTTCTTGCCTTCTTTGTCATAGATTAGTTGATCAGAGGTGCATGGGTTTATTTCTAGGATTTCTATCCTGTTCCGTTGATCTATAGTTCTGTTTTTTTGTGTGCCAGTACCATATTGTTTTGATGACTGTAGTTTTGCAGTATAGTCTGAATCCAGGGAGCCTGATTCCTCCAGCTCCATTTTTTCTTTTCAGTAATGCTTTAGCTATTTGCGGTCTTTTGTGTTTCCAGGCAAATTTTTAAAATATTTCCTTCTAGTTTTGTGAAGAAGGTCATTGGTAATGTGATAGGGATTGCATTGAATCTGGAGATTGCTTTGCGTAGTATAGTCATTTTGACAACACTGCTTCTTCTGATCCAAGAGCATGATATATCTTTCTGTTAGTGTCATATTTGATTTCTTTCATCAGTGTCTTATAGTTTTCAGAGTACAGGTCTTTTGTCTCCTTAGGTAGGCTAATTCCTGGGTATTTTGTTTTTTTTGATGTGACGGTAAATGAGATGTTTTCCCTAATTTCTTTTTCTGATCTTTCATTGTTAGTATACAGAAATGCAATAGCTTTCTATGCATTAACTTCTGAAAGTTTTCTGGTAGTGTCTTTAGGATTTTCCAGGTATGTTATCACAGACATCATATCATCTTACTAAGGACATTCATTTTCTCTATGAACTTTTTCCACAAGAAGTGATGTTGTATTAAATATATTTATGGAACTATACTAAGATCCTGGCCATTTTATTTCTGTGGGCTAGATTTCTAGGAGTGGATTGGCCAGATTGAATAGCAAATATATTTTCAATTTTGTAGACATGACAGATCTTTTTCCCGAAATTATAGAATTTATATGTCAAATATGTTAAGACATGTATCCAACTTTACCAGTTCTACTGAGGGCACATCTGTAGTTTAAACCTCTTGGTGTCCCTAACACATGGCACAGCACTTTACAAACTGAGGCAAATGACATTAATTTTCTTTTCTCTCTTTTTTTTTCTAAGCACATCACAAAAATATTTCAATGAAAATACAATAATCATTTATGTGACCCAAGGCAAGGTAACTTCACGCTTTTGAGGATATTTCTTTCCCCATCTGTAAAATGGAGATGTGAAGATAACATGGAATAATTTATTTAAGAGAACCATGAAAGCCAAGAAGTTCTATGGGAGTACCAGGGCTTTTCTGTTGTAGTTGTTGTTGCTGCTATTATTACTGTACATTTTTAAGAACTATTTTTAGGGGTATTTTCTTGGCACGAGCATTTTGACAAATCTCTTGAGATTCTTCTGCCCAGACTCCTTTGGGGATGCTCCTGGTCAGCTCCTTGGCACTGTGTGCTCAACTCAGGCAGGGGCAGTGCAGAGTCAGACTGCACTCTAGCTGGGATAAGAGAAGCTGGGTAACTTAGGTGACATGGAGCCACTCACCTCCTAGTGTGGGCTTTGTTGCAAAAGCTCTCAATTCTGAAAATCTATAGGCACTTTCTTAGTCCCAGTGTCTGGGTCATAGCTTTCAGAAGGGCTCAGTTATTTGGAAAACCTACAGAAGCCCAGAGAAGTCCTCATTTGATTATTTATGGAGTACTTCCACATGTAAAGCCTTACATCAGGACTCAAGGGGAAGATAAGGTCAGGTAGAAAGATCAGGGGCAAGGTGTCAGACTGAGGAGGGTTCTTGACCTGACTTTACCCAGGTGCCCAAGTTCAAATCATTCTCTGAGTCTCAGTTTCTACTTTGTAAATCAAGAGTATTTTTCCTGCCTGCTGAGCAATGGAATGCCAGTCACATTGTGCTCTATATGAATGGTGCTTCCTAAAATATATATGAGTTGAGTGGTCCTCTTGGACTTGTGCAAGTCCTGCTTCAGAGGTTTTTTTCCCCCGAGCATTGAAACAGTAAGTACATAGGTTTGTATAAATGGTTATCCCTATGTAGTTTAAAATTTTTTATTGAAATATAGTTGATGTACAATGTTATATAAATTATAGGTGTACAATAGAGTGCTTCACAACTTTTAAAAGTTATACTCCACTTATAGTTATGGAATCTAAAATATTTCCTGTATTCTCTGTGTTGTACAATATATACTTATAGCTTGTTTTATGCCTAATAATATGTACCTTCTAATCTCCTGATCCTCTATTGACCCTTACTCTTCCCTCTCCCCACTGGTAACAACTACTTTGTTCTCTACTTCAGTGAGTCTTCTCCTTCTTACCTTTACTAGTTTCTTTTAGTGTCTGACTTATTTCACTTAGCGTAATGCTCTCCATGTCTATCTATGTTGCTGCAAATGGCAAAATTTCATTTTATATGGTCAAGTGGTATTTCATTGTATACATATTCCACATATTCTTTATCCATTCATCTGTTGATGAACATTTAGGTTGTTTCCACATCTTGACAATTGTAAATAATGCTGCTATGAACATATGGGTGCATGTATCTTTTCACATTAGAGGGAAGTTTATAGTGATACAAGCTTACTTCAGGAAACAAGAAAAATCTCAAATACACAACCTAACCTTACACCTAAAGGAACTAGAGAAAGAAGAATAAAGAAAACAAAAAGTTAGTAGAAGGAAAGAAATCATAAAGATTAGAGCAGAAATAAATGAAATAGAGATGAAGAAAACAATAGAAAATATAAACAAAAGATAAACAAAACTGATAAACCTTTAGCCATATTCATAAAGAAAAAAAGGGAGAGGGCCCAAATCAACAAAAACAGAAATGAAAAAGGATAGGTTACAACTGACCACAAAATTACAAAGGATCATAAGCAACTACTCCGAGCAACTATAGTCAATAAAATGGACCACCTAGAAGAAATGGACATATTCTTAGAAAGGTACAATCTCCCAAGAATGAACTGGGAAAAAAATAGAAAATATGAATTGATCAAAATGTGAAACTGAATCAGTAATTTAAAAACTCCCAACAAACAAAATTCTAGGACCAGATGGCTTCATAGGTGAATTCTATCAAAGTTTTTTTTTTTTGGTTTTTTGCTTTTTAGGGCTGCACTTGCAGCATATGGAGGTTCCCAGGCTGGGGTCCAACTGTAGCTACAGCTGCTGGCAACAGCCATAGCAACGCAGGATCCAAGCCACATCTGCGACCTATACCACAGCTCGCCAGATCCTTGACCCACTGAGCGAGGCCAGGAATTGAACCCACAACCTCATGGTTACTAGTTGGATTCATTTCCACTGCGCCACAATGGGAACTCCTCTACAAAACATTTAGAGATTAGTTATCACCCATCCTTCTGAAACCATCCCAAAAAACTCTGGGAAAGGAACACTTCCAAACTCATTCTATGAGGCAGCATCACCTTGATAGCAGAACCAGACATACATATCACACACAAAAAGAAAACTACAGGTCAATATCATCGATGAACATAGATGCAAAAATCTTCAACAAAATATTAGCAAAATGAATCCAATAATACATTAAAAGATCATACACCATGATCGAGTAGGATTTAATCCAGTGATGCAAGGATTTTTTCAATATTTGCAAATCAATCAGTATGATATACCACATTAAAAAAACTGAAGAATAAAAACCACATGATCATCTCAATAGATGCAGAAAAAGCTTTTGACAAAATTCAACATCCATTAATGATAAAAGCTCTCCAAAAAGTGGGCATAGAGGGAATATAATAAAGACCATATATGACAGATCTACAGCTAACACCATACTCAAAAGTGAAAAAGTGAAAGTATTCCCTCTAAGATTAGGAAACAGACTAGGATGCTCATTCTTGCCACTTTTATTCAACATAGTTTTGGAAGTCCTAGACACAGAAATCAGAGGAAAAAAAGAGAAATGAAAGGAATTAATACTGGAAAAGAAGTAAAACTGTTACTGTTTGCAGATGACATGATGCTATACACAGAAAATCCTAAAGACCCTACCACCAGAAAACTACGAGAGCTCATCAATGAATCTGGTAAAATGCCAGGATACAAATTTAATATATAGAAATACTTTGCATTTCTATATATTAACAATGAACTATCAGAAAGAGGAATTAAGTAAACAATCCCATTTACTCTCTCATCAAAAAGAATAAAATAACTAGGAATAAAACTACCTAAGGAGGTAAAAGACCTATACTCCAACAACTATGAGACACTGATAGAAGGAACTGGAGATGACACAAACAGATAAAAAGATATACCATGTTCTTGGACTAGAAGAATTAATATTGTTAAAATGACCATACTAACCAAGGCAATCTACAGATTTAATGCAATCCCTATCAAATTACCAATGGCATTTTTCACAGTACTAGAACAAATAATTCAAAAATTTTTGTGGAAACCCAAAGGACCCCGAATAGTCAAAACAATCTTGAGAAGGAAGAACAGAGCTGGAGGAACCATGCTTCCTGACTTCAGACAATACTGCAAAGCTCTAGTCATCAAAACAGTATGGTACTGGCAAAAAACAAACACAGAGATCAATGGAACAGAATAATGAGCCCAGAAATAAACCCACACACTTACGGTCAATTATTCTATGACAGAGGAAGCAACAATACACAATGGAGAAAAGACAGTCTCTTTAATAAGTGGAAAAACTGGACAGCTACATGTGAAAGAATGAAATCAGAACATTTTCTAACACCATATACATAATAAACTCAAAATGGATTAAAAACAAAAGTGTAAGGCCAGATACCAGAAAACTCATAGAAGAAAAGATAGGCAGAACACCCTTTGACATAAACTGTAGCAATATTTTTTGGATACACCTCCTAAAACAAAGGGGAAGAAAGCTAATTAAACATAAAAGCTTTTGCACTGCAAAGGAAACCACTGACAAAACACAAAGACAACTTAATGGGAGAAAATATTTGCAAATGGTATGACCAATAAGAGATTACTATTCAATATACATAAATAGCTCATACAATGCAATATCAAAAAACCCAAATAACTCGATTTTAAAATGGGCAGAAGAGCTGAATAGACACTTTTCCAAAGAGGAAATGCAGATGACCAACAGGCACATGGAAAAACATTCAAGACCACTAATCATCAAGGAAATGCAAACCAAAACCACAATGACATAGCACCTCACACTTGTCAGAATGGTTATCATCAAAAAGAATACAAATAACAAATGCTGGTGAGAATGTGGAGAGAGAGGAACCCTTGTACACTGTTGGTGGGAATGTAAATTGGTTCGACCACTATGGAAAACAGTGTGGAACTTTCTCAAAAAACTAAAAATAGGAGTTCCTATTGTGGCTCAGTGGTAAGGAACCCGACTAGTATCCATGAGAATTAGGGTTTGACCCCTGGTCCCGCTCTGTAGGTTAAGGATCAGGCGTTACTGTGAGCTGTGGTATAGGTCGCGGATGCGGTTCAGCTCTGGTGTTGCTATGGTTATGGCGTAGGCAGCTCAGATTCAACCCTTAGCCTGGGAACTTCCGTATGCTGCAGGTGTGGCCCTAGAAAGACAATGCAAAACAAAAACAAACAAACTAAAAATAGGAGTTCCCTTTGTGGCTCAGTGGTTAACGAATCCCACTGAGAACCATGAGGTTGCGGGTTCGATCCCTGGCCTTGCTCAGTGGGTTAAGGATCTGGCATTGCTGTGAGCTGTGGTGTAGGTTGCAGACGCGGCTCGGATCCCGCGTGGCTGTGGCTGTGGTGAAGGCCGGCGCCTACAGCTCCTGTTAGACCCCTAGCCTGGGAACCTCCATATGCCACGGGTGCGGCTCTACATAAAGGCAAAAACACACACACAAAAAAAGAAACTAAAAATAAAACTACCATATGATCCAATAATTCCACTCCTGGGTATATAATCCAAAAACACTAATTTAGAATGAACACTCACCCCAATGTTCCTATGTTCCTACATACTTTCTTTAGTTAAGTAGGTTTCCTCCTTTTTCTGGCCCTTTTAAAGCCAGAGAATCATTGTAGGCAAACCCGGGACCTACTCCGATAGAATTTGAATTCCTCATGCTCATGTTTAGAATTGGAAGGTCAGGATGCACCCCCTGCTTCAGAGAACAGAGTGAATGGTCAGGTCACCCATTCCTTGCAGAAGTTTCCCAAGATTCAAGTCCATGACGAACAACTGGCCTCCTTTGTTGCTCTCATGCTCTGACAACACTCAAGATGCCCATAGCTGGAGTTTTGTCAATCACAGGGCATGGTGAGCCATCGCTGACCCCCCAAAACCTTGTTTAATTCCTGGCACCAATGTCCAGAGCCCTGCATCTGGTTGCACCTTCTCAGCCCCGCTCACTGCCCCTCTTTGACTGACTTTTCAGAAGGACTCTCAGAGGTAGACTGCCTTCCGCAGTGGTAGCTGAAGCTCTTCCCTTTCAACCGGACCCCTCCCAGCACAGATACAGACTCCGCTCCCTCAGGGAGCACGGGAAAAGTCACCTAAAGAGCACTGTGTAAAGATGGGTAAAATCTGCCTTGTAATCACTTGGAGTTTATAGAAGCAAGCATGTCTAACCTGGGAGAAGGAATGTTCATCTCAAGGCCCGTGGCACCTTTCCCCTGAGATCAGTGGCTCTGAGATATTGCAACAGACCTGAACCCCTTCTGGGAAAAGGTGCGCTGTTGGCCTTTGGAGCCCGCCAGTGTGGTGGTGCTCAGGGAATGCTCCACGCCCTTTTCCTGTTGCTCCATTCCAACACGCAGCTGGCTGGAGCGTCAGGTTGCAGCCTGCAGCGCCAGAATGGGCTGGGGAACAGAAAGGACTGTTACTTTTCGTGTGGTCAACGCGGGCTTCCATCCAGCATGGAAACACTGGACGTTCTTTGAGCCTTGGTCCTTTAGTCTTTGCATCCGTGCCAAATGTCAGTGCCGGGGAGAAGCCGCTGCCCTCTGGTGTATGGATGCTCTTGTCTGTCAAGGCCAAAGAGACTTCAGCTCTGGCATTTCTGGTGAAAGGCTCTTTTCAGTCCTGGGCATTCGCATTCTGAGTGCAGCTGCAGTCCGACAGGAGATAGCCTCCTTCGGCAGTTGGTGCACAATCATGCTCTGAACCAGACTTTTGGGTGGTTGGGGATGGAAGTGAAGAAACTGAAGCAGGGAAGGGGAGAAAATCGCAGTTGTGTGTATTCTGTCCCCACTCAAAAATGGCTGGCTCGTCGACAGGACACTTTCCTGGGTTCCTCTATTTTCTCTCATAAAGACAGAAATAACTATGAAAGACGACAACAACAACAAAAAAATAAGGAAGAAAGGGAAAAAAGGAAAAAGAAAGAAAAACAGTGCTTTGTCTATTTTCCTCTTTGGCAAGTTAGCTCTAGTATACACACTAGAAAGTTCTGTCTACATGGTGCAGACACAAGGGCTGAAAGTGAATCCAACAGCGCGCGCGCACGTGTGTGTGTGTGTGTGTGTGAATGTGTTTTAATGAGCCTATAGCCAGTTTGTCTTGTTGCTTTGGTGAAAAGAAAGTGCCTAGTACACAAAGCTGAATTCATTATAAATGCGTTATCTATTCCTGAATGCAAATTTCGGAACTAGGCAGGAACGGATTCAAATTCCACTTGAGGAACGTGGCAGCCTCATGACTTCGGCTAATTCACATAATCTCCTTCGGGATCAGGTGAGACCTTCTCACCTATAAAATCGGATTAACAAACCTGGTTAAACAAGGGAAGATGAGATGAGATAGTGAATGTAAAAGGGAGGGACGTGTAGAGGTGAGCCTGGAAATGCAGGGACTGAGCTGGCAGCCTTGGAAGTCATAGGAAGTATCCTGTCTTTATCCTAAAAACAATGGGAAATCAACGAAGGCTCTAAGCAAGGCGGTGACTAATGGCTGTGGCCTGGAGAAGAAGGCAATGTCAGCAGTGAGAAGGGTCAGGATCTGAGTCAGGGAGACCAGCTGACCATTCCAACACTCACTCCTATTTTTCTGGACTTTGACCGTTACAATTTCCTGGCTTTCAGCACTGCACCTGCCTCCGATTCCTTGAAACTTCTTTGGCTCTCATGTTCCTAATACTGGGTCCAGCACTATTCACTCCTAGGTCGAATATAGCTTTGGTTATGTTTTGTGAAATCAGTATTTATGAAGTGCCTAACACGTGCTAAGAACCCTACTGGCTGAATGGAGAGTTTGATGCAGATATGCATTAACCGCTCACACTGGTTTCAACTACTCACTACGTTCCTGCATTGAGAGGGTTCTAGGGCCCCACAGTTAAGAGGGCCAGGATTAATTAGCATGTCTGCTGTGGGTGATAACTGGCAGCACATTGATCACATATTTGCCATCTCTGGCCCAGTGGCTCCCAATTCCTGCACTCCACCTTAGCTTGATCCTAGCTCTGCTTAGACCATAACATCTTCAGACAGCTCCCACCAGCCTAGACACAGTAGTTGACACCTGTAGCTGTTTCCTCCCCAAGAACTACTGGAATAGAGGCAGACATTTACCATTGGGATGGCTGTGCTAGCAGTATGATAGCTGACGGTGACCTCCGCTGGAGAGAGCATGCCTGATAAAACCACGGAGGAAAGCAAGGTCAAGTGAGAAAAAAGGCTGAAGGGGAGACATGGTTTGAAGGCCTGAGTCTAACAACGCTGGAAGATCTCATCTAGGGGAGAGGCACGAGTGTGTGCCCACAAGTGTGGCAAATTAGTACATCCTGGAGATGCCGAAACTCGACCCAAGGGTAACCACATATGGAAAGACTAAGAGTCTGTGCAAAGTGCCTGGGTTTAACAACAGACAGCGAAATGGGCTTATCAACACGTGAGTGTTTCTTGGCAGATTTTCAGAAACATTTGGGAAAAGGAATCCTCAAGGACTTAACTTTCTATCATACCAGAGGGCTGCCTGAATGATTGCTTTTGGAGATATGAAAGAGAAACGTGATGCATAATTCTGGTCCAGGGCAGCTAAAAGCAGGTGTGGCTTCCCTGCTCTTTATTTTCCATCCATAGGGCTGGAATGAAAGAACACTGAGAAGGCAAAGAAACAGGACAGAAGCCTCTGGGCTCCCCAAATTATCCTTTAGAGGAGAGCTGTTCTGAAAAGTCACCCAACCCATATCAAATTGCAATGAGATACAAACTTAGAATTTTGAGGGTTTGAGGTTTGTTACCTTAGCTTATCCATACTGATTAGTATATTGACAAATAACATCTAGAAAGGGCTTAAAAATTCCTTTACCCCAGAGTTGTTTAGAAAGAATTATCAATATACATCCCATTAAAAAATTTCTACTGCTTTTTTTTTGGCCATGCCCACAGCACATGGAAGTTCTTGGGCCAGGGATCGAACCTGTGCCATAGCAGTGACAATGCTGGATCCTTAACTGTTAGGCCACCAGGGAACTCTGTAAATCTCTACATGTATTTGCTCATACAATGTTCATTTTGTTAACGATAATACAAAATTAAGCCAGGCCAAGAGTTTGCTGAGATGAATACTTTCACACATGATTTTCACTGTAAATGGCTAGAAGGTTTTGGAAGACAATTTGGCAAAATTTATCAATTATCTTACAATACTCATACCCTTAGAGCAAATAGTTCTAGGAAACCAGCCTAAGGAAACTATGAGACGTGTAAAGAATAAAGAATAATGTACAATGCCATTTACGGTCATCACGGAAACAATGCAAATTTTCAATAATGTCAGAATATTGGGAAATTATGGTACCTGCATAAAATGGAATACTATGTTTCAGTTATATTTGTGTTTATAAAGACATCTTAATGGCACAGGGAAATGTTTATATTATAATAGTGAATAATCAAAAAATGAAACTATATAAACCTCTATTTACTCTGAGTATATGTATTTACAAAAAAAAAATAGAAAATACACCACATTAACAGTTAATAGTGGTTTTTGTCGTACTGATAGATTATATGGGATTTCTGTTTTCTTCTGTATACTTTCCTATATTTTCCAGCTTTAAGGAATGCTGATATATTATTTTTAATAATCCAGAAAAAAATTACAAAAAGCTTTACTTAAAAATATTATGCTGGAATTCTCATTGTGGCTCAGTGGGTTAAGAATCTAATACAGTATCTGTGAGGATGCAGGTTCAATTCCTGGCCTTACTCGGTGGCTTAACAATCCAGCATTGCCATAAGCTGTGGCATACTTTGCAGATGCGGCTCAGATCCCAACATGCTGTGGCTGTGGCATAGGCATGGAGCTGTAGCATCGATTTGACTCCTAGGCTGGGAACTTCTATGTGCTGCAGGTGTGGCCCTAAAAAGAAAAAAAAATATTATGTGATATTATGCTGTAACTTTCCTACAGTATTAAGACAATACTATAAAACTACAGTTATCAAAACAGTGTGGTTTTGGTTCAAAACCAAACATATGGATCAAAGGAACAGAATAGAGAGCCCAGAAATAAACCCAGACACCTATGGTCAATTAATCTTCCACAAAGGAGGCAAGAATACAAAATGGTAAAAAGGCAGTCTCTTCAATAAGTGGTACTGGAAAAGTTGGATAGTTGCATGTAAATCAGTGAAACTAGAACACACCCTAATACCATGCACAAAAATAAACTCAAAATGGCTTAAAGACTTAAACAGAAGACACGACACCATAAAACTCCGAGAAGAGAACACAGGCAAAACATTCTCTGACATCAAATGTACAAATGTTTTCTTAGTCAGTTTCTTCAAAGAAATAGAAATTAAAAAAATAATAAACAAACGGTGCTTAGTCAAATTTACAAGCTTTTGCACAGCAAAGGAAACCATTAAAACAGTGAAAAGACAACCTATGGAATGGAAGAAAATAGTTGCAAACAATGAGACCAACAAGGTCTCAGTCTCCAAAATATACAAACTGGGTACACAACTCAAAAACAAATAATCCAATTGAAAAATGGGCAGGAGATCTAAATAGACTTTTCTTCAAAGGAGACTTACAAATGACAAACAGGCACATTAAAACATGTTCAACACCACTAACTATTAGAGAAATGCAAATCACACCTAAATGAAGTACCCCTCACACTGGTCGGACTGGATATCATTAATAAGTCAACAAATAACAAATACTGAAGAGGGTGTGGAGAAAAGGGAACACTCCTACAAGGTTGGAGGAACTGTAAGTTAGTGCAACCACCAGGGAGAACAGTTTGGAAGTTCCTCAGAAAACTAAAAAAAGAATTACCACATGATCCAGCAATCCCACTTCTGGGCCTACACCTGAACAACACAATTCAAAGGGACACATGCATAGCAATGTTCACTGCAGCACTATTCACAATAGCTAATACCAGGAAAAAACGTAAATGTCCATTGACAGATGAATGGATTAAGAAGATGTGGTACATATATATACAACTGAATACTACTCAGCCATAAAAAGAATGAAATAATGCCATTTGCAGCAACATGGATGGAACTAGAGAGAATCATACTAAGCAAACTAGGTCAGAAAGAGAAGGACAAATACCATATTAAATCACATATGTGGAATCTAAAATATGGCACAAATGAACCTATCTAGAAAATAGATCCATGGATAAGGAGAACAGACTTGTGGTTGCCAAGGGGGAAGGGGAGGGAGAGGGATGGACTGGGAGTTTGAGGGTAGCGGTTAAAAACTATTACATTTAGAATGGATAGGCAACGAGGTCCCTCCTGTATAGGGAACTATATCCAGTCTCCTGGGATAAAACATACTGCTGAGCAACATTAAAAAATAATGCATGTATGTGTATAACTAGGCCACTTTATAGTACAAGAGACGTATACACAACATTGTAAATCAGCTGTACTTTAATAAAAACAAATTATGCCAGAATGTTTCCCAATAAGGGGAGATTGTCATCGGGCTTTTCAAAGGCAAGGTTGTACTTCCTGAGATACGTGTTCAAGAGACGGTATTAAAACCAGGCCTCTAGGTGTAACCCTGACCTGATGGCCACTAAATGGTTCATCAGGAGAGCCCTGGGGCCTCTACTGAGTGTCTGAGAATGTGATAAAGGGCAATAATCAGGGCAAATGACTTCTGCAAGGTGGGGAGAATTTTGCAAGCGATGCTCACCTCCACCTAACCTCTGACCTCTGCTGCGGAGAGACAGAGAGCAAGGAAGGGTACTCAGGGAGAAGCTGAAGTGGGGGAGTGGGATGGGGTGAAGAGCAAGAGTAAGAGGGAGAAGCACAAGAAAGAGAAAGAATGAAGGCAGCAGATTTTGGAGGAGAAAAATATACTTAAATTCTAGCATTGCAGAAAGATGTCAGTAGGGGATTTGCAACAGAATATTCAGTGTTATTGAACTGTAGGCATAAAACACTTGAATAATTGCAAATGAAGAGACTGAGGCTTTTCTGTAATTATTACAAAAGTCCTGATATCTAGAGTATGTATTCTGATGTAATGAAGCCAAATTAGGGTTACCAAATAATGGTTTTAAAAAGAGACACACATTTGAGCAATTGAGTACAATAAAAATGAAGATATTTCACTTACCTTGAAAAGGGAGAATTGGGGAGTTCCCATTGTGGCTCAGCGATAACAAACCTGACTAGTATCCATGAGGATGTAGGTTTGATCCCTGGCCTCGTTCAGTGCATTAAGGATCTGGTGTTGCTGTGGTTGTGGTGTAGTCTGGCAGTTATAGCTCCCATTTGACCCCTAGCCTTGGAAATTTCCATATGCCTTCGGTGTGGCCCTAAAGAAAGAAGAAAAAAAGGAATAATGGATATTAATATCACATGCTGTAGGGTTTTCATTCCTTGTTTTAATGTTCCCCTCTCAGTCCAGAGATGCAAATGGGAATATTAGAAAAAAAATAGATAGAAAAAATAGATAGAAAAATAGATAGAAAAAAAATCGGGTGTGGGCCTTCTCCATAATTAACATATTAGTTCAGCAATGTGAAGGAGTAGGAGAAAAAGAGAGTCAACTGTTTCACTGATGCCTCATTTATTCATTTATTCATTCACTTACTCATTTAGCCTATGTGTGCTGAGAATCAATGGAAATGTGCTAGGCACTGGAGACAGATGACTCAGTTGTCTTTTTTCACTGAGCCCAGGGTCTAATGAGGAAGGCAACCATGCAAATAAACCAATTTTAACACAGTGTGAGAAGTGCTGTAATGATGGAAATATACAAAGTGTAGAGCACACACCCTCGATGGGATAGTATATTCATGAACCTATAGAAGCATCCAGGTCGAGGGAGTAGGAAGGGAATTCAAGGTGTTGGCAGGAGCATGCCATGCAAAGTCAGAGAGCTGAGAGGTAGGGCATGACTGGGGGATCAAGAGATAATTTAGTGTGATTGGAGCTTGGGTGTGGGGACTAACAGTCTGTGAATCTAGAGCTAGACTGAGAATGACCCCCGGCAGGAAACAGCAGTTCTCAGCCGTGGCTGAGCATTCACTGGTGGGGGAGTTTAAAAAATACTGATGTCTGGGTCCTACCCAGGGATTCCAATTTAATTGATCTGTTGAGTGGCTTGGCCGGTGGGACCAGAAAAATCTCCCCAGGGGATGGTAATATGCTGCCAGGGTGGAAAACCATTGCTGGAGGGGATTGAAAAATCTTCAAATAAACTAATCAAATTGATTAATGTTTTTATAATATTACTTTGGCGTCATTTGGGAGGCCAGAGACGGGCAGCAGGGAGGCACATTAGAGATAAGAGTTCAAATGTTCATAAGAGAGGGTGCATGTCTTAAATAAGACATGGACACTAAGGAGGGAGAGGAGGGAACAGACATGAAATATACCAGGGAGGGAGAATGGATGGGCTGGAGAATGTCAGGGCGAAAGAATAGAAACAGGTACTCTGATTTCTCGGTGAATGCTTGGTGCCTCCACTGAGATATAGAGTCTAGGAGAGGAAACAGGCTTAAGGCTTTTGGGAAGCAGGACTGGGGATGGTAAGTTCAATTTGTCTCACTGAGTTTGAGACACTTATCTAAGTTTCCCTCTCTCAAGGCCCAGCCATCACTCTAAGTTTTTTCCAGTTCCATGGATATCACGGATCAGATTGTCCAATATCCATTCCAATTTTCTGATAATGCAGAGGCTGCAGAGAAAAAGAAGCCCATACTTGCCAGACCCTAATACAGCTAGGGTTTTTTGTTTTGTTTTGTTTTGTTTTTTAAGGCTGCGCCTGTGGCATATGGAAGTTCCCAGGCTAGGGGTCGAATCAGAGTTGTAGCCACCAGCCTACGCCACACCAGATCTGAGCCATGTCTGTGACCTACACCACAGCTCACCGCAACGCCGGATCCTTAATCCACTGAGTGAGGCCAGCGATCAAGCCCATATCCTCATGGATCCTAGTCGGGTTTGTTAACCGCTGAGCTACAAAGGGAACTCCCAGTTCTGCATGAGATTTAGGCTCTGCCAGTCAGAAGTATCCTCCACATGAGACTCAACAGATAGAAAAGCAACATGATGAAATGGAAGCCACTTTTCTGAATGAAAGGAGCTTATGCTGCGTCTAGTTCAGCCTGCACCCTCAGGCAGACCTGAGGTTTGGGGGTTTTCTTTGGTAATTGAACAGAGGTTACAGCTGGTGTCCTCTTATTTTTACAGAAGAGGCACCTGTCACTCCCTCTCCTCTCAAATCTCCCTATAGGACTCTGCCCTGGAGTAAAATAATCCTCCGGGATTCCAAACAACAGGACAATTTGAAATATTGGTATTTATGAAGCTCCTTTAATCAAGGCACCATTGATACGTTATTGGGCTCTTCTCCTGCTTAATACATATTTCCATTAAGAGAAACGTGTGGTGGAGAAAAAGACTTCAGTATGCATATCGGGATGTCACAAAATTCAGATATAGAGTGAGGTAGAGACGTGATAATTTTCACTTAACCACCTCTCTCCATCATCCCCCAAACACTGTCAAGGAATGTTTTATTTCTGACAGTACAGCCTGTTAGAAGGCAGTAGAGAGTACGGGTGAAAAGTAATAAGAACAGCAATTTCTCTCCTACCAATCCACTCAGGGCAGAGCTCTGCTATCTCTCTGTCTGTCTCTCCTACAGAATTGCAGACACTCAACATTCATGAAAAGCATACCGGGAAATCCTTAACCTCCTAGCAGGTATCCTCTCTCCTCATTTTCCCCATTTTCATTGAAGGAAAAGATCTAGGTAAGACCCCTCATTCATGTGATCTTGATCCGTGTCTCATTTGCATATATCGTATTTCAAGGAAAAGGAGGTGATAAGCTTCCTATTTATCTCCAAAAAGCCCATCATCATCATCATTATTATTTTTATAATCAACATCATTATTATCTATGGCCACAGATGCAGTATATGGACCTTCCCAGGCTAGAGGTTCAATCTGAGCTGCCTACACCACAGCCACAGCAATTCGGGATCCAAGGCACATCTGCAAACCACTCAGCAGCTTGCAGCAATGCTAGATCCTTAACCCAACGAGTGAGTCCAGGGGACTGAAAGTGTATCCTCACAGACACTATGTTGGGTCCTTAAACCATTGAGCAACAATGTGAACTCCTGTTTTTTAAAAGGTAAAAGCAACATGTGCGAGACAAGAAGTGTTTTAAATTTTTCTGCACACTTATTTGGCCTCCTTTTTATTATTTTTTCTTTTTCTTTTTTTTAGGGCCACACCTGTGGCATATGCAAGATCCCAGGCTAGGGGTCGAATCGGAGCTATAGCCACTGGCCTGCACCACAGCCACAGCAAGGTGGGATCAGAGCTGCAGCTGCGACCTGCACCACAGCTCATGGCAACCCATGAGCAAGGCCAGGGATCGAACCTGCGTCCTCATGGATACTAGTCAGATTTGTTTCCGCTGAGCCATGAACGGAACTCCACTTAGCCTCCTTTTTAAAACTTTGCTTTTACAAGGAGATTGTTGGATGACAAATTGCAGACTTACAGTCCCAGGAAATAAAAATAAATAAAATCTTTAATCTGTATACTTTGTGTAGAAAGTATTGTGTAATCGGTAAAAAAATTATAGACTAAAAGCATATATTAGGCTAAAATACAGTAAGTGAAATGAACTGGAAATCAAATTCCAGATGAGGAAACCACAATGTTAGATATTAGACAACTGCAGATTTGCATTTCTTGAAATGTGTAATGATGGGAACTAAGGTTAATGAGAGCTCCATGCCACTGCATACATTTTAAAGCAATTATAAGTCAGCTTAATTTTTTTTTTTTTTTTTGCCTTTTGTCATTTTAGGGCTGCACTCACGGCATGTGGAGGTTCCCAGGCTAGAGGTCTAATCGGAGCTGTAGCTGCTGGCCTACACCGCAGCCACAGCAACACATGATCCGAGTCGCGTCTGCGACCTACACCACAGCTCATGGCAACGCCGGATCGTTAACCCACTGGGCAAGGGCAGGGATCGAACCTGCAACCTCATGGTTCCTAGTCAGATTCGTTAACCACTGCGCCACGACAGGAACTCCTCAGCTTGATTTTTTTAACTAATATTTACCACGTATCAAATCACATCATTTATATTTAATGATGAAATATTCTAGCTCTCGCCCTAAAAATGTACAAATAGGTACATAGTTTTTCAAATTTCTTTTAGAAGAAATACCAATAAAAGAAAAGTATGAAGGCCACTTATCGAGAGACAAAGCAAAGGTCAGCTCTCCCCTCCTTTCACCCCAGTGGCTCCACTCCCACCACCTGCATAGCTGAGCCTAGAAGGAATCAGAGAACTCAAACTAACCTAACACTAGCAGGAGAGAAAAACCTGCTGCTGAGGACTTGTGTTCAGATAGTCCCCAAACTGAAACAGGAGAGACTTCAGGTCCTTGGCGTTGCATTATTTATGCCTGTGATCCCCTCTGTCAGGCTAATCCAGACTTGACAAAAATTAAAAGTGTGGGCATGTCTTGCTGGGATGCGTCACATACATGTCACTCCATTTACACACGGCTGACTTGACAGCCATTTACAACTTTTCGTTACAAGCAGGAACCTGCTAGTTTGGGTACTAATTGCTATTTGGATAAGAGTTCAGGGTTTATGAACAGCTGCCCAGAGTGGAGAAAGTGCACAGTGGGTCATGGACATGCTTTTCTTTACCTTCCTTCTCGCCTTGGTCCTGCCTTGAAGATTCTCTACTTTCCCTGCACACTTCAGGGCACATCTGGCTCTTGGAAATGAAAAGATTTGAAAGCCCAGGACGTTTTTACTCACTAAGGGGGTTGGAGTGGTCTCCAAGCAACTTCTGGCTTTGAATTGTCTGTCTGTCTGTGATTTAGAAACCCCACTGAGATGCTGCCATCTCTGAGTCTTTGTTAGGGAGCCAAAGCCCTGCAGGGCAGCTTCCCCAGATGTCGGCAGTGGCGCCTTGGCAACGCCCTGGTTTGAAGATTTTAATAGCGACTAATTCCCTCGGCTGTGGCACTGCTGCAAATGGCTCATCGTTTTATAGGCAAGTTTCAACAGTCGTGTAACCAGATGAGAATATTTTCCCAAACAATAGCGTGTGGTAGAAAACAGCTAAGGCATGTCAGGGGACAGCTGTGAGGCAGGGAGCACAATGCAAGGTGGGGTGAGTGATCTGTCTTCTGGAGCGATTACCTATTTAAATTGTAATGGTTTCTGAAGGGAAGGGGGTTGTTTGTAACTGTGTATGGATTGTTTTTAGGACACTTGTAATGTCCAAGAGGGAATCTGTATTCCGGGAGGATTGGCTGCCAGTAAAGTGGGTGAAGGTTGCTAGAGGAGTTGTTCCTTAGTTCCAGCCCAAGCTCAGGGGAAGGGGAAAGCTACCATCCAGAAAGTGCTGACCCATGCCAGCCTGAAGCAGCAAGTTCATCCCTTCTTTTTGATGTGCCATCACCCCATCCCTATTTGCTATCTCCCATCCAAGGGGCCTTTAAAAATCCTGCAGCTCCCCTGCACCTCCCTCTGGGGGGGTCTCTTTCTAAAGGATTCTGCTTCATGATGTGGGCAGGCGGCGGGAGGGTGGATGGTGTACCTGAGGCTGGGATGTTCAGCCTCTGCAATGTCAACCTCCACGGCACGTGACTCTATTCAAACATCTGTCGTCTACCTCCTAGCCAGTTAGAAACCTGACTCACCAATGCATTTAAACCCACATTGTCTCCAGTTGGAGGTTCAGCTTAGGCTACCTCCAATAATACGAAAGCTCAGATGCCTTCTATGAATTGATACTCACAAAAAGGCCACCCTTTCTTGCATTCATTTCCTATGGTGGTTATCACTTTTTTCAGAATCTGCTTTGCAGCAGGTTCTTTAAACAGCTCAATGTGAATTCTTATCGTTGGGCTACCAAGCAAAGAGCCTAAATCCCTTTTCTCCAGATGAAGAAGCAGAGACTCAAAGAGATGACTGAGTTTTCTCCAAGTGAGTGGTTTCTAGAGAGGAGCACCCAGTCTGTCTGACCCTGGAGTCTGGGTCCTTCCCACTGCCTTTGCTGTTGCTGGCTCTGCTTTTCCTGAACTTGAGTAACAAGTGCACCGACCTGACCATGTGCCTTATGATTTTGTAGACTTTGGCATCTCCGAGTTTTCCCAACAATAGAGTCTTGTTTGTCTTAGGACCCATGGGAAGGTAGTGGCACTAGGCTACAACTTCTCTCAGCTGCCCTTCTCTGGAATTTCTCCAGCCTGGCCAAGTTTTCCTTGAATTTCATTGGTCAGGCCTGAAACAAGCAACCCAGAGGTCAATGTCCTTTTGTTTGGCACAAGAATAGGGAGACATTTCTTGGTGGTTTTTAATTCCTAATATTGACCACAAAACTCCCAAATTTTTGAGCTGGAAAGAAGCTTAGGAATCACCTAGCCCTGTGGTACATCAGAATCACCTAAAGGGCTCGTGCATTAGTTATCTATGGCTGCATAACAAATAACTCCAAAGTTAGCAGCTTAAAATAACAAAACTTAGTACTGCACGCAGTTTCTATGGGTCTGGAATCCAGGAGTAGCTTAGCAGAGTGGTTCTGGCTCAAGGTCTTTGATGCGACTCTAATCAAGGTGCTTGTTGGGGCTGCAGTCATCTGAAGACTTGATTGGGGCTGGATGATCTGCTTCTAAAAGGGCGTATATGGCTGGGGGCAGGGAGGTCGCTTTACTTTACCAGGTGGGTCTCTCCATAAAGTGTCTGAATGTTCTAAAAACCTGGCATCTGGCTTTCCTAAAGCCAGTGATCTAAGAGAGGTCAAGAGAATAACCAAGAGAGAAGCCATGGTGTATTTTGTAAGATCATCTTGGAAGAGACATTTCATCACTTCTGACATATTTTAGTCATCAGACAGACCAATTCTGGTTCAAGGTGGGACAAGACTGTACAAGGGTGTGAATTCCAGGAAGTGAGGATCACTGGGGACCATCTCAGAGTCTGGATAACACCGCTTGTTGAAACACAGATTTCTGGGCCCCAGAGTTTCTGATTCAGTAGGTTTGGAGTGGGGCCCAAGACTTCTAACAGGTTCCCAAGAGGTGCTGATGCTACTCATCACAGACTTTGAGAACCACTGATCTATTCTGATTTTATAGATGATGAAACCGAGTCTCACAAAGAGAGAAAAATGAGGAGGAGCAGAGGCGTACCACAAAGGAATTCTTGAATACCTACTATGTGTCAGGCACTCGGCAAGAGCTTTTATATACCTTTTTTTCTTTAATACAACAAACGCAGTCTTACTATTCTATTCTAAGTGGAATTGTTTACCCTGAAAATGCAGTAGCTGCGTTATTACAGCCCTGTCACACAGGACTAGGAAATCACCCTGTAAATTGGACCCACTGAATTTACAGCTCATAGGCTAAAAATTAAACCTCAGTTTCAACATTCATGGTGTCAGGTCTTGTAGGACATGTCTAAGAAACACTGGTTCCAGTAGGGATCCCCAGGGACACTGACAATTATACCAATTACCCACAGAAGGTAACCTCCATCACTCAAGTGCTGAACTTGCTGGCTGAAGTCACGATTCTACCAGAACCACGAGCAAGTCTGTTAAAAGCTCTGTGCCCTTGGTTCACCATTTGTAAAATGGAAATAATAATAACTGCTCCCTTGCTGACCTCACGGAGTTATTGTGAAGTTCAAATGAAATAATACACGCAAAGTCCCTTGCAAAACTGCTAAGCGCCTTGTCCAGGGAAGATCTTACTGCTTTACCGCATTTGTCCATTTAGTATCTGCTCATTTCTGCCCTTTGGTTTTTACCTCCTGTTCTTAAGAACGGGATGCTGGACTTTACTGAAAGCCCTTTAGGCATGAATTGAAATGATTATCTGATTTTTTCTTATGTAACAGGTATTCCTCCAGTGAGACTCAGCTGCGGGGTAAGAATTTTTTAAAAAATTTTACAAAGGGGTGCAGGAAACAAACTCTTACTATATGAAGGGCTGTGTGCTGGGGGCTTAAGTCGTTTACTCCTCCTAAGAAGTCTGGAAGGGTGTATCGGTATCTCTGTTTTAGGTGTAGACATTGAGGAAATGAGATATAAAGCGACTGCTGTAAGTAGGAGAGCCAGGATTGATTTCGTTAATATATTTGGCACAAGGCCAGGCTCACAGAAAATGTTCAATGAATGGAAACCGCTCGGTATTGCACTGATGTCTCTATTAGTGATGATTGGGACTGGAATCAGGTATGTGGAAAGGACATATGAGGAGGACTTACAGATCTTTTCTCCTCTGCATGGGGCATGGAAGAAAGCTGTTTTCCCCGTAGAGGGTCAGATTTCTATCATGTCAGCTGTTGCTGATGTTTTCCTTCATTATGGATGATACTGGGAGCAGGGTTTCGCAAGGCTGACCACTTGGTAACATTTCAGAACATTCAGTAAATGCAATGGTCGCTAGGAGGCACCATGTGTTAACTAAGAATCGAAAGTACTTCAGGGGCAGGATTATCAGACAATTTTTTTTTTTTGTCTTTTTGCCTTTATCTAGAGCCGCACCTGCGGCATATGGAGGTTCCCAGGCTAGGGGTCTAAGAGGAGCTGTAGCTGCTGGCCTTCGCCACAGCCACAGCAATGTGGGATCCGAGCCACGTCTGCAACCTACACCACAGCTCACGGCAACGCCGGATCCTTAACCCACTGAGCAAGGCCAGGGATCGAACCCGCAACCTCACGGTTCTCAGCCACTGAGCCACGAAGGGAACTCCCAGACAATTTTAAAAACACTAGAAAAATGCCATGAATGTAGTCCATCTCGATTTCCGCAGAAATATTTTGAGACAGATGGAGAAAAGGAAGCTGGACCCAGGGAGCTCCAAACAGCTGGCTGAAAATTATATCCACAAAAATACTGAACCAGTAATACAAGTTTCCATCCTGGATCCTGTTCTATGCAACAGTTATTTGAGTGCCTTTGTCAAAAGTCGATGACCTGTGCATCAAATTTATTTTTTTATTTTATTTATTTATTTTTTTCCATTATACCCAGCTGCACAGTGTGGTGACCTGGTTACATATACATATATGGATTTATCACATGTGATTAGACATAGTTCCCAGTGCTATACAGTAGGATCTCCTTGCTTTTCCATCCCAGAGGCAATAGTCTACACCTATTAACCCAGACCCCCCTACCATCCCACTCCCTCCCCCACCCTCTTGGCCACCACAAGTCTGTTCTTCAAGTCCTTGATTTTCTTTTCTATAGAAAAGTTCATTTGTGCAGTATATTAGATCCCAGATATTAGTGATATCATATGGTATTTGTCTTTCTCCTTCTGACTTACTTCACTCAGTATGAGGGTCTCTAATTCCATCCATGTTGCTGCAAATGACATTATTTTTTTCTTTTTTATGGCTGAGTAGTATTCCATTATGTGTATATACCACATCTTCCTAATCCAATCATCTGTTGATGGACATTTGGGTTGTTTCCATGTCTTGGCTATTGTGAATAGTGCTGCAATGAACATGCGTGTGTAAGTGTCTTTTTCAAGGAAATTTTTCTCCAGATATATGCCCAGGAGTGGGATTGCTGGGCCATATGATAGTTCTATGTATAGTTTTCTAAGGTACCTCCATACTGTTTTCCATAGTGGTTGTATCAGCTTACATTCCCACCAACAGTGTAAGAGGGTTCCCTTTTCTCCACACCACCTCCAGTATTTGTTGTTTGTGGACTTGTTAATGATGGCCATTCTGACTGGTGTGAGGTGGTATCTCGTGGTAGTTTTGACTTGCATTTCTCTAATCATCAGTGATGTTGAGCATTTTTTCATGTGCTAGTTGGCCATCTGCATATTTTCTTTGGAGAAATGTCTATTCAGGTCCTTTGCCCATTTTTCAATGGGGTTGTTGGGTTTTTTGCTGTTGAGCTGCATAAGTTGTTTGTATATTTTAGAGATTAAGCCCTTGTCAGTTGTGCATCAAATTTAGAGATGACAGACATCTGAGAAGGATAGGGAGTATGTTGTATGATAGAATAAAGGTTTAAAGTGAACATTAGGCAAACTAAGTTAAAACGTAACAAGTATTAACGTTAAGTCCCCTCTACAGATTCAATAAAAGCAATATCTAAAGACCATTTTTTGGAGAACTGTTTGTCTAAAGCTCATATAATAATGACATGGGCATTTCAATTCATCATACTACAGTCAAAGTTCATTACAGTTCATTAAGAAGGTAGGTAGTTGAAGGGCTCCAGACAACACACCTTATCATCTGGGTCTCATAAGTAGCCTTGGGCTACACTGATGGATGAGCCGCAGAAATCTAGTTGTAAATTGTTAATAAAGCTCTACGATATATGGAGGCCTTGGCTGCTGCATTTCCAAAGGAATATTGACACAGATCATAATCTACAGACGATGTGAAAAGTACTGGAGACAGGGACACTGGACCCTTCCAAAGGACCTGGGACTATTTAATCTGGAGAAGAAAATAGTTGGCGGGAGGGCATGGCAGTTCTGTTCAAATGGCTTCTGGAAGGGTTAGAGCCAATTATGAGCCAAGCGTGTAGGTCATTATCACCTTCATTCCTGGATCTACTTTGTTTTCTCAATCTTGTCTCTCCTTTTCAGTATGCTCTTTTTAATTAAAAACATTTATTGAGATATAACCACATTGGCAGTAAAGTGCACATATGTGCACAACTTGATGGATGTGTGTGTGTGTGTGTGTGTGTGTGCGTGTGTGTGTGTGTGGGTGTGTAACTCGTGCCCAGATCAAGTCTCAGAACAGGTTCCCTTGTGCCCCAGAAGTAACCACTATCCTGACCTCTGTGACTACCAGTTAGCTGTATCTACAGCAAAGTCACATAAGAGGTACATCTCCTGTCCAGGCATTTGTGGTCAACATTGTGAGAACTTCATTCATATTGTTGAGGGAAGTGGTAGTGCATGTTTTTTTTTTCTTTGCTGCATAGTATTCTGCTGTATAAATACACTATGATTTATTTATTTAGTCCTAATGTTGATTATCATTTGGATTATTTATGTTTTGGGTCTATTTTTTTTTTTTTTTGTCTTTTTTAGGGCTGTTCCTGTGGCATATGGAGGTTCCCAGGCCAGGGGTCGAATTGGTGCTACAGCTGCCAGCCTACACCACAGCCACAGTAACGCTGGATCCAAGCCATATCCGAGACCTACACTACAGCCCACGGCAAGGCCGGATCCTTAACCCACTGAGCGAGGCCAGGGATCGAACCCATGTCCTCATGATTACTAGTTGGGTTTGTTAACCACTGAGCCATGACAGGAACTCCCATTTTGGGTCTATTTTGATGTGCCCTCTTTTAAGCTATATTAACTTGTTGTCTTTTTATAAATATTTACAAGTTGTTTTAAGCAAATTTTAATACAAATACCCAGTGTAGTGAAGAACTAGATTTATTCCGTGTCACTCCACAGGCTGGAATCAGCACTTGGTATATTTCCTGACACACAGTAGGTGCCTCAACAAATACATGATGAATCTGATGGATTGACTGTTGGGTAAATTGCTTAGTACCAATGAGTAGAAGTTACAGAAGCATACGTTTTAGTCTGTATTAGGCGGAATGTTTTCAATATTATCTCTATTGGATGCTGGGAAGTGATGAATTGTAAAACAGTAAGTGCCCCTTTTCTTGAAGATGTGAAAATAGAAATTATGATCTTCAATAGCGAACTTGGAGGAGTAGACACTGGGGGTCTGCCCAGTTCTCCTTGGACGTCCTTTGTCATCATTTTTTTTTACCCTGTTCCCAGCACCTGTGTTATTTTGATTCTAAGGGCCAGTGATGCAGTCATTGGGAGCCCAGCTCCCTTGCCTTGCATTCCAATAAACAAACTCCGAGGTGTAACTTATCTTCCAGGGTTTCTCAGTGGTACCAGCCTGAGGCTATGACTTGGTCCAAGTATCACCCTGGGTTGGCCTCTTTCCATACGCTTCCCTGCCTCTCTCATTCTCTTACTAATTTCTTTTCAGGAGTGTTTTCTTGATATAGCACCTGGACATGCACCCTCTCAGGGTCTGCTTCTAAAGAACCTGACCTAAGGCATTTGGTAAAGAATGAATTGATCTGATCAGATCTGACAGATGATACTTCAGGGCAAATATTATGTCCTGAAATATTATCCAGCCAGTATAGTATGGAAATAGACTGATTTGGCAAACCTATGGTAGCTGTCTTTTGAAAACCTGTATGATGCACAGTCCTGACTGTCTGAAGTCAGGGTTCACTGTTACAACCCGGAGGAGCCGAGTCACTAGGCAACACTGGGACCTCTGAAGTAGATCAGCCCCTGGAGAAGAATAAGAAGTTGGAAGAAGATGGGATAAGAAAACAGCATTGCAGAAACTGACCTGGAGGACGAGATAATCAACAGCCTGAATCACAGGTGAGAGACACAGACTCCATCATTTATCTCCCAAGGAAATACTCAGAGTCCACTGCAAATAGCATCGAGTTTCATTGAGTTCAATTCAGGATATGGGTTAGGGGCTGGTTGCCATTATCCATTATGCTGGCTGGACATAAATGCAGGGACCAGGGAAATCTTGTGACTTTAGGGACAGAGACGTGCCTAGTTCTCAAAAGAGGTACCCATACTGGACTTGTCGGCAAAAGAAATTTTGAACTTTTCACATAAGTGGAGCAGAATTTCTAATAGACTCTATGCCCTGGTTAGAGTTGGACAGAAGAAGAAGAAAGCAGGCAGGGAGATATTTGCTAGGACTAATGCGTGCCAGGTGCACTAACAGAGGTGCTTCTGATACATTATCTTTCACCTGCGCAGTAACTCTCTGAACAACGTCTTACTAACCTCATTTTTCAAATTTGGAGAATGAGGCTCGGTGAAGTTAAGTGCCCTATAGGTCACTGGTTAGGGTAGAATTCACACACGTCAAGTAATAGCTAAGTGAACAATGCCCTCCGTAGTCTGTGCCAGCAGAGTGGTGCAAATGATAATTGCCACAGGGGTGTAAACAGAAAAGGCAGAGGTGCCAAACCAGCCTTGTCATAAATGAAAAAATATCAATCATGAGTTGCCCCTTAATGTCAGCTTATTGGGAAAGACAGCATTATTCTCTCAGAGCACTTTTCTAGACCTACATATTCCAGAAACGTCCCTTGATTATTCATACAAATGCCTCATCTGGCTTGGAGGAAGGGAGGAGAAGCAAATGGTTTTAGTCCTTTTATTTGTGTCACCTTGTTTAGTCCTCTCAGTATCCGGGTGACGAAGGTATTAATTAAATAATTATGTTTCCTGGGATCCCGAGCCTATGTGGGTTATTCTTGACCTGTGCCTCCCTCTCTGTGAAATTCTTGGAATTATTATGGGATTTACCTGCATATGGGCTGGTTGGTTGCTTGACCTCTGTAACTGCTTTTCTGCTCATCGAGGGATTTAGTGTTTGTTTTAGATTTGTGAATGACTGATTCTCGCCATAAGCTTCCTACTCAGGCCACAGCACAATGACTCCTCGGTAAGAATTTGGGTCTTGGGCCCAAAGAAACAAGGAAACTTAGATTACATGAGTCTGAATTGAGGATAGCCAGATAAATTGTTTAAGCTTATGAAATACAGATCTTTTCAAATCCTCCTTGTGTGAGTGTGCATTATTCTGTTCACCCAGCACCCCTCCCTTTTTCTAAGATTAGCCCTCATTCATTTGGAGAACTTCAACCCCCTCACTCCAACATGGTTTTAGGGGAGACGATTATCCTTCTCCTTGGCCACCCACACCAGACCAACCAAAATAGTTCCCTGGGATATTTTTTGTTTTTATTTTTTATGGCAGCACTTGTGGCATATGGAGGTTCCCAGGCTAGGGGTCAGACTGGAGCTGTAGCCGCTGGCCTATACCGCAGTCACTGCAACGCTGGATCCAAGAGGTATCTACGACCTACACCGCAGCAATGCTGGGTCCTTAACTCGCTGAGTGAGGCCAGGGATTGAACCCGCATCCTCAGGGATACTATGTTGGGTTTTTAACCTGCTGAGCTACAAGGAGAACTCCCCTGGGATCTTTCTGAATTCATACTCAGCAGAGATTTTTCTCAGATGGTGATGCAGGGGGTGGAGCCTGCACCTTTTGGGAGAATTGATCCATATTTCCAGCACATCGGTTGAAAAGATGAGGTTGTCGTGGAGAAAGAAGCAGAGGTCAGACAGAGAGAAAGAGCACATGAGTGGCGGAGTGCTGGTGGGGCTTCGCTCCTGATTCCAGAGCCCAGGTTTCCCCAGGGTTAGGTGAACCCCCAAAAGTCCCTGGTTGCCCGGCAAGTCTCAGTTGTGTTTCTGCCACAGGCAACCAAGTTCCATGTAATACAGTCCTTCTTTTCTTTTTTTCCGTTCTTTTTTGTTTTTCCCCTATTGCTTATTCTCAGCCTAAGGCTAAGACAGTACCTGACTCTGAAACAGGCAGTTTGGATTTCAGTAAGGCCTCTAGCATTGCTCTGAAACTGAGAGCCTTAACGGCCACGACTTTTAAGTCTAGGATATATTCTGGTCTGCTCAAGACAACTGTGGTTGATGCCTGTTGCCCAAGAGTAATTATTTCACGTGTCCCCTTTCAGTATTATAAGGTCCTGACATGGCTGATAAACCGTATAGTTACCTTATTTAAAGCTCATCTCGGGTACCCCCTCTTTGAAGCCTTTTCTGACCCCTCCCAACCTTGAGCCATCCTCCTATAAGTGGGAGCCCCTGGGAGACAGAGACAGAGCATGCTTGGCCCATCTGCGTAGCCCAGTGGAGGTTTCAACAACCCCATGCACACTGTCCGAACTCACCCGGTGGTGGCTGCATTGAATGTGTGCCTTAAAATAACTGTTAAACAGGTTTACCTAAAAGAAATCAATCTGATTGATGTGCATTAGTCATGACCTAGATTTCTAGTCCTTGGAGTTTAAAGGGAACTTAGTCTCAATGACGCGACAGTTTTATTATGGAAACTCGGAATATGTGCTTTCCTTGAATTCTCTAAGGTATGCTCCCATTCTTCCAGACTAGGGAATTGACAAAGAGGTGAAATACGTGCCCCAAACCTGAGCTCTCCCGACAATACGGGAGCCTGCGCTGTGTCAAGGATTCACTCCTGGGAATTCCATTCTGCCCTGCAGAGGCTGAGAGCTAACCGCGACCACGCCCCGCCACACACACTTTTTTTATACTGAGGCTTCTGGGTGATTCAGATTCTGAGTGTGATTCAAGCCCCTTCTGTCTGATGCTGTGTTACACTGGTTTGGGGACAGAATTAATTCCACAATGTGAGAGGTAGGCACAAAGCATTCATTTTGCTGGTACGAGTCCTGGCAGAAGCATGCTAGTTCTGGAGCCAGCAGAAGC
>PVHT021183666.1:33250057-33301894 GCA_004024745.2 Catagonus wagneri
GATCCTCATCTAGGCTCTGGCCCCTCATTTAATAATGTGGAGTTCAAGCAATACCTGCTCACTTCTTCCTGCCATTTGCCTGGAAGGATTGTAATGACTATCCAGTCTCATTTAGATGGAGTTCTATGGAGGAAGAACCAGCTTAATCGTGACTCCACCAGTGAATTAGTATGTCTGCCTTACACTGATATATCTGATAGAACCCCTCCTCATTTATCGAGGGGCCAAATGAAGGAATATGTCTCTCACTTCTTCCCTGAAATGTTTTATATGATGATTTTCCTTAGCATAATTATAGCTTGGCTCCACACTTTCACAGCTGAACGTTTTTCTTTTCTTTTTGGGGTGAGGTGACTTGGAATCATAGGGAAATATTAATCATTTGGTGTGGCGGTTTTCTTGATGAAAGGAATTGTAAATGACTATTTGAAAAAACTCAAGAAGGGCTCATTCTTGGACTAATATCAGATAAAACCTGTGTCTATAATTCATCTTACAGAGTAATTGGCTCCTGTTTAAAAGTTCAAACACAGTTAAATAAGGAAAATGAGAATAATCATGCTATAAGCCTCTATTAGCAAAATGTCTCAGGGAGTGGGCTGTCCAAACATTAGGGTAAGAAGAAGGACTTTCCTTACTCATTTCTTTGCAGCATAATTTTGGCAGCCTCCTGAAAGACACACACATCCAAAGAAATTCCACTCACTTGGCTAACAAATTGCTTTGAATTTTTTTAGGAAGGTGTGATGGTTAAGTTTATATGCCTTGACCGGGCCATGGGGTGCCCAGATGTTTGGTCAAACATTATTCAAAACGTTTCTGTGAGAGTAATTTTTGGACGAGAATAACATCTGAATTGGTAGACTGAGCAGAGCGGATTGCCTTCCCTAATGCGGGTGAGCCCCATTCCAACAGTTCAAGGCTTAAATAGCACAAAAAGTCTGACGCTCCCCCAAGTAAGAGGGAATTCTTCCTGCCCGACTGCTTCAAGTTGGAATATTGTTTGTTTGTTTGTTTTTCCTGCCCTCAAACAGAAACATCAGTTCTTCCTGGGTGTTAAGCCTGTCCGCTTTTTAATTGGAACCACACCGTTGGCTAACTTGGGTCTCCAACTTCACGACTTCCACTGCAGATCTTGGGACTTCTCTGCTCCTATAATCACATGAGCCAATTCCCTATGACTTATATATGTACACACACACACACACGCACATATATATATATTCATATGATCTATATTTACCCTATTGATTTTTCTCTCTAGAAAAGCCTATTGCAGAAGGCTCCCCCCCTCCCCCGCCGCCAAAAAAAAAATCCATATATCCCAGAGGGGAAGCAGGGCTCATAAACATCTCCATACTCAGGAGCGAGTGACTGGTCTCGCTGTCTCTCAAGTACATATTTGTAAATAGAGGAGGGAGGAAAAGCCAACCACTGGATTCAAAAAGACACAGAAAACACCGGTGAAGGAGATACCTAACCCAACAACTAGAAGCTTTGGTCCTAAAACATATCTAAGGTTTTTTAGTAGAAACACAGTGAACGGTAGAGGGGTAAAGAGAATATTTCCAGTCCGGGGACAGGGACTAGGCAGACTTAAGAGAAGGCCATGGCTTCCCAGGGACAGCTCAGCTGGAAGGGTTTCACCCCATGAATCAAGTAGGAATTTAAACAGGGTCCATCATTTCCTGGGCAAAAATGAAGTAGGGGTTTTGCGAGTGTGAAGTGCAGATTAGCGGGCCTGTTGGCAAGGCGGGTTTCTCTGGCCTCTTGGGCAGGAAGACAGCCCATCTGAGCTGGGGAAAACAGGACTTTTGGAACTCTCTCTGCTCTAGTGTCTGAAACTTGATTTCAGTTGTCAGCCTTGAGACCACGAGGGTCGGGAGAGACAGAGGCTGGGAAGCTGGCATCACAAGAAGGACGTAGACAGCGAAATACAGGGGAGTTCAGATTGGCTGAGGCAAAGAGGACAAGCCGGGACATGTCCAGGGTGAGCTCTGGGGATCAGGCTGGACAGTCCCTGCTGTTCTGGTCTAACACTCCTGTATTTCAGCTGGTCGCACCAGTGTTCAGAGAGAGGAAGGAGTTGGCCCACGTCACACAAGTTCTAGGAACAGAGCTCTCCACTCTGCCGCCAAGACTCAATCACTTTTCTGATTTATCGTAATACTTCTTTCTTTTGTTCCATAATAATTTTTTTTTTTTTTGTCTTTTTAGGGCCACACCTGCGGCATATGGAGGTTCCCAGGCTAGGGGTCTAACAGGAGCTGTAGCTGCCGGCCTTTGCCACAGCCACAGCAACGCGGGATCTGAGCCGTGTCTGCAACCTACACCACAGCTCATGGTAATGCCAGATCCTTAACCCACTGAGCGAGGCCAGGGATTGAACCCACAACCTCATGGTTCCTAGTCGGATTCACAGCCGCTGTGCCACTCCTCCATAATAATTCTTAAAAGAAAACTTAACCCTACCCTTCCACCCAACAGGACAGGAGGCGTGTGGGTCAGGGTCCAGACCACAGCAGCTCCAGAAAGCAGGTTTGCATACTGTAGGCTAAGAGTCAAAGCTCTCTGCCCATCCCTACATCGCTTAGCCCATCTGCACATCAGAGCAAGAAGGGGGTCTGCAGGTGACTTGCCCAGAATAGGGGAAAGAAAGGGCTGCAGGTGACCAAACACCCATGTTCCGGATCTGCCCCCATCCATCCCCACCAATCACTTTCTCACTTTGTGCTTCAGTGTCCTCATCTGTAGAATACATTGGTCTGTCTTTGTGGTCTTTAGTTTTACTGATATTTGCACATCCTACAGGTTAAAAATTAGGTGTCCCGATTTGAGGCAGAGACAGACGTATTAGATTTCTGTTCCAGAGGCAGGGCCAGTCTGTGCTGCAGGCACTGATGTATACATGTTCTGGCATCAAAAGCTACACAAAGGGCAGGTCTCTATTAAAATTCAAGGGGAGTTGAAGGAACCAAGAGAAAAGGCTCATCTGTCCACACCTTGAAAATATTTCCAACAGAAATTTTGAGGAGGTTCATCTCCTCCTCTCCCAGCCGTGTGCCTCCCCCATCTTCCTAGAACAGAATTCAGTCTGAGACGCAAAGAGAGGACTACATCTTCCTGGAAAGGGTAGCAGAGGTGACAGGTGAAAGCAGATGCTCCTGAGTGAAGACTCGGAAGGGACACCCTGTGTGGCATTAGGTACAGGTTATAAAGGAGGTGCCGTAACCGACAGCTCCCCAGTGAGGTCTGCAGCGGCATATGGAGGTTCCCAGGCTAGGGGTCAAATCGGAGCTACAGCTGCCAACCTACAGCACAGCCACAGCGACTTGGGATCCCAGCTGTACCTGCAACCTACACCACAGCTCACAGCAACACTGGATCCCCGACCCACTGAGCGAGGCCAGGGATTGCACCTGCAGCCTCATGGATACTTGGGTGGATTTGTTTCTACTGAGCCACAATGGGAACTCCAGGAGTATATATTTTTGTCTGTATGTTTTTTTAATAAAAGATGTTGAGTATCCTGATATTGTTATTGTGGTTATTACAAATTGCTTGTACCCGGGAAAAGGGAGGGGAGGGGTCCCCTGGACCGTGGTCATTTGTCTGCTACCCTGTCATCCTTCACTACCATCTCCCCACCTCAAGCCTCTCACACAGCCTTGGCTGGGTAATTCCCATCCATCTCCCAGGGTACAGTGTCATCCGCTTGGGAAGTCTGAATTGACCATCGAGTTGGGTTGGGTGCCTGTGTCAGACCCTGATGCTCCATGCAGATCTCCTTGGATTCCTTTATTCTTTTCTCTGGCTTCTGGGCTTCCTTCTGTTTTCCCCTTTGGGAGATTTTTGCTTCCAGCAGCCTCTCCAAAACAACTGCCCTGGGCCCACTGGCCCCAGCTTGTACAGTGGGTCTGAGAATGTAGGTGCCTGCCTTTGCAGGAGTCCCTAGCCAAGGACTGACAGGGTGGGAGAATGAAAGCTCCTTGTCTCCTCTGGGCAAATTCCAAAGCTCAGTTTATATTCCAGAGTTTCCCTGCAGGGTCAGGTGGAAGCCACTTGCAGTGGGGCCAATGCCTCAAATCTCACCCGTATTAAATATCTTCCTCTGTCCTTCTCCCCCTGGTCTTTTACTGGTTTCTCCTGAGAGCACAACTTGAAAAATCAGGAATATATCAGATGTATCCATGTCCAGGGAGACCAACCTAGGATGGCATTCCTGTGTGCCCCTATTATGTGCTGACCACAGTGACCTGACCAGCTGGCCCTCCCCTCTGGACTGAGCTTGAGCTTTCTGAAGGCAGGGACTGCGTTTTGTCCTCAGGTGCATCACAGGACAAACTCAGGACCTGCCAATGGACTCAATGAGAACGCGTGAATGAATGAATGAACCATGAACTCCAGATATCAGAATCAATCCAGACAGAAGGATGAACCCAGAAAGATAGCTGAACTCTATGCTTTCTGGAAAATGGAGTGAGGATGTTAGGGGACCCTGCCCCCAGGCCTACGACCAGAATAACCACTTCTTCCTCATGCTCTTTTCGGTGTTTCCACCAGCCCACTCTTGGCCTTTGACTGTTGATCCCATTCTCAAACAGGACTTAATCTTAAAAACAGATATGTGGGATTTCAACTCCTAGCCTGGGAACTTCCATATGCCATGGGTGGGGCCCTAAAAAGACAAAAAGGAAAAGAGATTTGGGGGAAAAGAGAGGAAATAAATTTTTTTTTAAAAAGCAGAAACAAAGAACAGACAGGACAAATAGAAAACAAATAGTAAGATGGTAGATTTAAACCCAACTAGGTCAACAGTCTAATAACAGAGATTCAAAATAAGTGAAGTAGAAACTGACAGGGTTGCAAAGAAGAGTATCTATGAATGAAGTCATAGTCCTCTCTCAATAAATGACAGAATAATCAGACAGAAAATGGAGTAAACAGAAAATCAATAATGATGTAGGAGCCTGAATCAGAAGTATCACCCAACTGGACCTGACTGACATTTATAGAAGATTCCACTCAGCAAATACAGAATACACATTCTTTTCAGGTGCACGTAGAATATTTACCAAGATAGAATATATTTGGGGTCATAAAACAAATTTTCAGAAATCTCAAAGGATTCTCGTCATACTAGAGTCTCTGATCACAATGGATTTAAATTAGAAACCAATGAGGAAAGTAGATCAGCCAAGCCCCCAAATATTTGGAAATGAATACATTTCTAAATGGGTCAAAAAGGGAATCAACAGTCTTCAAGAGACCCATGTCACTTCTAGGGACACATACAAATTGAAAGTGAGAGGATGGAAGAAAATATTCCATGCAAACAGGAATCAAAAGAAAGCCGGAGTAGCAATACTCATATCAGACAAAATAGACTTTAAAATGAAGAACATTTTAAGAGACAAGGAAGGGCACTACATAATGATCAAAGGATCAATCCAAGAAGAAGATATAACAATTTTAAATATCTATGCACCTAACATAGGATCACCACAATATATAAGGCAACCGCTAACAAGCTTAAAAGGAGAAATCGACAATAACACAGTCACAGTGGGGGACTTTAACACCCCACTTAGAGCAACGGATAGATCACCCACAGAAAATCAATAAGGAAACAATAAGGCCCTGAATGAAGCATTAGACCAGATGGACTTCATAGATATTTATAGGACATTCCATCCAAAGGCAAGAGAATACACATTCTTCTCAAGGACACACGGAACATTCTCTAAGATTGATCACATCCTGGGCTACAAATCAAGCCTCTGTAACTTTAAGAAAACTGAAATCCTACCAAGCATCTTTTCTGACCACAATGCTGTACAACTGGAAATCAAAAAGGAAGTCAACAGGGAAATTATAAATAAATAAATACACGTATGGAAGCTCCCGTTGTGGCTCATCAGTTAAGAACCTGACATAGCACCTGTGAGGATACAGGTTCGATCCCCGGCCTCGTTCAGTGGGTTAAGGATTTGGCATTGCCCCCAGGCTGTAGCATAAGTCGCAGATGTGACTTGGATCTGGTGTTGCCATGGCTGTGGCATAGACTTGCCGCTGCAGCTCCATTTCAACCCCTAGCCTGGGAACTTCCATATGCCGCAGGTGCAGCTATAAAAAGAAAAAAAATAGATGTATGCATTTACATCTGCCTTATTTTATTTTACTTTTTTTTTTTTTTTTTGCCTTTTGTCATTTTAGGGCCACACCCGCGGCATGTGGAGGTTCCCAAGCTAGGGGTCTAATCAGAGCTGTAGCCGGTAGCCACAGCAACACAGGATCCGAGCCGTGTCTGTGACCTACACCAAAGCTCACGGCAACGCCAGATCCTTAACCCACTGAGCGAGGCCAGGGACCGAACGCACAACCTCCTGGTTCCTACTTGGATTCGTTAACCGCTGCACCACGACGGGAACTCCACTTTTTTGCTTTTTAGGGCCGCACCTGCGGCATATGGAGGTTCCCAGGCTAGGGGACTAATCAGAACTGTAGCCGCCGGCTGACGCCACAGCCACAGCCACAGCAACGTGGGATCCGAGCCGCATCTGCAACCGACACTGCAGCTCACAGCAACGCAGGATCCTTAACCCACTGAGCGATGCCAGGGATCAAACCCACAACCTCACGGTTCCTAGTCGGATTGGTTAACCACTGAGCCATGATGGGAACTCCACATCTGCCTCAATTTTTAATTCCTCTGCAGCGTCCGCACCCAGACTTTCAGATTCCACCACAGGGCCCACATTCATCTCAGCCTCAAGCTCACTGTTGGCTACTGACTTGCCTCAGAATTCCCCCCGCCGAGTCCCACATCTGCCGAGACAGATCTGCTAACTGTGGTCCCCTGGTGTCTCAGTCTCCAGTCCACTGCCCCTTCCAGATGGCAGGACCTAGAGCACTGTTCTCTCATCACAACACCCCCCCACACCCCCGCCAGCTCACTCCCCTGTCCCCACCCAGTGCCAGCACAGTGTGGAATGTGGTTGTGACAGAGAAGCCCAGTCCATCACCACCGCACCATCCCCGGCACGTCCAGGCAGGCTTGGGCAGGTCGCTAGGGGTTCTGTCAACACGGAGGAGAGCCCATAGCTTTCCCAGAAGAAACCACAATGAAGGCTTGGAACTGTCACGTGGTCCAAATGGAGACAAGCAGACTGGAGGGCTCTCACAGTCCATGTCATCTGAGGTTCCGGAAGACGGCTGGCCGTGGGCTGAATTTATTCTGAGGGAGGATAGCAAGGCCTACCTGGCCAGTTTATCTGAAGGCAGGGGTGAGGCACCGAAAACGTCATATGAAAGAAATGAAGGCGCGTGAGAGAAAGAGGCCCCTGCTGGGGGAGAAGGCCCACCTGCTCAGGAGAGGGCTCTCATAAAGCAGGTCAAGGGGGAGACGGCCACTGGGAAGAGAAGTCTCCTAAATCTTGTGGGCTGAAAAAAAAAAAAATAAGTGCTTGAAAATGAACTTTGCAGACTTATGTTCCTTTCCGTTTGCTAATGTGACAAATGCCATGCTTTCATCAAACATTCACAGGCAAGCTACGTGCACTTGGGAGTCAGGCTGTGCAGGAAACGAGGGTGACCCTGGCTGGGTAGTCGAAGAGAGGGCAGAGGAGATGTTAATGATTTACAGCCAGCGGGGCCAGGGGTTTCTTTGACACAGATACACGGCACAAAAGCCACAGGAGGAACTGCGAAGATGAAAGGCTCCGTGCGAGGCGATCCTGGGAGGGGCATCTGAGCAAACAAGTCCAGCTTCAAGTTTTCTCTGCCTTTCCTTGGCCGCACTGCCCATGCCCGAGCCTCATCTGTCACATTCGTATAGTTGTCAGAGACCCCAAATCTCCTGGCCTCCTTTTCCCCCTTCCTTCAATGAATATATATTGTCTTCCTTGTACGGGGCACTAAGGAACTTCAGTGAACAAAACATCAAAATCTGGACTTCCCCATTGAGGTGCAATGGAAATGAATCTGACTAAGAACCATGAGGATGCGGGTTCGATCCCTGGCCTCGTTCAGTGGGTTAAGGATCTGGCGTTGCCGTGAGCTGTGGTGTAGGTCACAGACGAAGCTCAGATTTTGAGTTGCTGTAGCTGTGATGTAGGCCGGTGGCTACAGCTACGATTCGATCCCTAGTCGGGAACCGCCATAGACTGAAGGTTCGGCCCTAAAAAGAAAAAAAAATCAAAACCTCTGCCCTGGTGGTACAGACATTCTAGAGGGAACGGACACTTCATATATCATGTCAGAGTGTGATGATAAGCCAGGCAGAAAAGGGGAAAAGGGAGCCTAGGGATAGTGGGAGGGGGGGTTGCAAGGTTAAAGACAGAAGTCAGGGAAGGTCTCACAGGCTGCCTATCTACCTATCTATCTATCTATCTATCTATCTATCTATCTATCTATTGGTTTTTGGGCCGCACCTGCTGCATAGGGAGATTCCCAGGCTAGGGGTCCAATGGAGCTACAGCTCCCGGCCTATGCCACAGCCACAACCACGCCAGATCCAAGCGTCATCTGCGACCTACACCACAGCTTACGGCAACGCCGGATCCTTAACCCACTGGGTGAGGCCAGGGATCGAACGTGTAACCTCACAGTGCCTAGTCGGATTTGCTTCCACTGGGCCACAATAGGAACTCCTGAATTTTTTACTGAACTCCTTCTCTATGTCAGATTTCGTGCTAGCCACTATATATGCATTGGACATACGTTCTGAATAAAAGGATGTGATTCACCCTTGTCAAGCTTACCATCCAGCTCCCTTTTCTGCACACCTTAAATCTCTCCTCGGTATGGCTGGCCTCACACAAAGATCATCATTAACTCACTTAAAATCCTTCTGTGACACCTTCATGTGGTGAGGATCAAATTCTGGCTCCCAAGCAGGTTTAAGCCTTTTTTTTTTAAATTGTTTTTTATAATTTATTTTAATTTTTTTTGTCTTTTAGGGCTGCACCCATAGCATAAGAAGTTTCCCAGGGTAGGGGTCCAATGGAGCTACAGCTGCTGGCCTACACCACAGCCACAGCCACGCCAGATCTGAGCCATGTCTGTGACTTACACCACAGCTCACGGCAACGCCAGATCCTTAACCCACTGAGCAAGGCCAGGGATTGAACCTGCGTGCTCATGGATACTAGTTAGATTCGTTTCCACTGAGCCATGACGGGAACTTTGGTTTAAGCCTTTCGATCTCTGTCCCATCCATATTCCAGTCTAGAGTCCAATCACGGATCATGGCCTTCCTCCCCTCTCACTAGGTAGACACATAGTTGAATTTGCCTGGCTTATGCCTGTCATTCTGCCAGTATTACAAACAGTGTGCCACTATACTCCCAAAGCTGTCTCAGGGTGGATAATAACTTATGCAGTCACATTATCTGGAACCCACACCCAGTGTTTCAGCTTCACCAAATACCCACTGTTCTTCAAAAACATGAGCTCTTCCCAGCTTCTGTACCTTGTTCATGCTCTTCCTTCATCTGGGTGACACTTTTTTGCTCTGCCTGTCTGATGAGATCCTCTTTATCCTAAAAAATCAGCTGAAATGATACCATCTCTCTGTTTTCCGGGCTGTCTCCCGAACCCTCTACTCGACAGCATCATTTGTTCTCGCCTCCGTGTCCCCAGGGCAGCCGGCCTTATGCTGGTGCAGTGAGTTCCACGCTTCTGTTTGGGTGCCACCTCCACCTCTGTGTTGGGCGAGGGGTCTGGACCTGCTTAGCCCTGCATCCACAGACCTCGAGCAGCATCTGAACCAAGTGCTGAGAAAGCACGCAGTCGGCTAAATGCAAGGTGGCTGTGCTCTAGCTGCAAATATAACAGCTGAAAGCTCTAAATGCTTCCAAGGAAACTGCTAGAACTTGAAAACTGGGTCTGCCAGGCATCCTCCCCACCTCAATCTGTTACATAATTTCTTCAACATAATGTGCAGTCAGTGCTTCGGTGCTGGGTCTCTTTGGGATCCGCACCTTAATTTTCCGGCTCAGGTGCTCGCTCACCTGGACTCTGTCCTGTCTCACCCTTCTACCTCCTTTGCCCCCAGGGGAGGGCCACGGCGACATGTGCTTTAGCTCTGAGTCTTGGGGCAGGGGAGTAAAGAAAGACAGTCTTGACCTATGAAGCCTGGGATAGAAGGGAAATAAGATGGGGCGTCAAGAGGGGGAGCCAGCATGGGAGCTCCCGTCATGGCACAGCAGAAACGAATCCGACTAGGAACCATGAGATTGTGGGTTCGATCCCTGGCCCTGCTCAGTGGGCTAAGTATCCGCGTTGCCGTGAGCTGTGGTGTAGGTTGCAGACATGGCCCGGATCCCGCGTTGCTGTGGCTGTGGCAAAGGCCGGCAGCTACAGCTCCTGTTAGACCCCTAGCCTGGGAATCTCCATATGCTACCAGTGCGGCATAAAAAGACAAAAAAAAAAGAAAGAAAGAAAAAAGAGTGGGAGCCAGCAAAACAGCATCCCTTACCCAAGCTGACATGAGAGTTTCTAAAGAGGGAGACACTCAAGGGACGAGTGCTGGGATCAGCAACAATTTTTCAAGCAGCTGGAAAAGACACAAGTAATTTTATGTTTATCGGTCCTGAGTAAGGAAGGACGATGGAGGAGGTTTAACCCGTGACCCAAGTCAGGAGGCCGGTGGTTGGAAGAGGAGGCGTGAGGCAATGGAATGATCACAAACTATGCTTTTTAAATCCTGGTTTACCATCACTCAGGTGTTGTTTTATTCAGTCATATTCAGTCATATTCACACAATGAATACGGAGGACTTACTGGGCCTGGCACTGCACAAGGTGCTTAAAAGACGATGATGAGAAAAATGAAAGACCCAGTTCATGCCAGTCTGGTGAGGAAGTCAGAAGACAACTGGATGCTCCTAAGACGAAAATGCTCATTTTAGGACTTCCCATCATGTCTCAGCAGAAACAAATCTGACTAGTATCCATAAAGACGCAGGTCTGATCCCTGGCCTCGCTCAGTGGGTTCAGGATCCAGCATTGCCGTGACTATATCGCAGGCCAGCAGCTACAGCTCCGATTTGACCCCTAGCCTGGGAACCTCCATATGCCGCGGGTGCGGCCCTAAAAAACAAAACAAAACAAAAAAAAACAAACATACAAAAAAAAAAAAGAAGTATGTACGTGTTACCTGATCAGATATGTACTATAAAAATTCTTTCTAGTTACAGGGTGAAAAGATAGTGCAAATCACTTCAAAAGTAACTGCAAGAATCCAGGCCAGAGATGGCAGGAGCTTGAACTAAGGAGGAGGCCATGAGAATTCCCATAACCTCTGAGTCTCAGTGTGTGCCCCTATGAAAGAGACAATAAGATTTAAAGCTTTGGGTAAGTAAAGTGTCTAGTTCGCAGTAAATGCTCAATAGGTGTGTGCTTTCCTTCCCTCCTGAGGGGAGCAGGCAGCTGACACCTTGGCTGCAGTTCCCGGGCCTGTTAGGCTTTGCTTTTTGAGACAATTTCTGCTTTATTCACAGAAGCAACCCTGTGTTTGCGCAGGGAAATGGGGACAGGAAGCAGCCCAAGACACATTGTGCAGAAGTTCCTTTCCAAAATATTTTGAGGTGTAAAAAGAGAGGACAAAGTAGACAGATCCCAGGAGTATCTCACACCCACCCCGCCCCAGGGTGAGGCTCCTTAGGTAAAAACTGCCATTGGTCGCCGTCACAATAGAGAAGGCCAATGTCCCCACTAAGAAGGCTGTTGGATTTGCTGGAGTGTTGTTATATCTGAGACTTCCTTGGAAACCACTTCCTGTCTCTCGCAAGCAATCAGGTAATGAAAGTTGCATTGGACTGTGATCAGGTAACTGAGATAAAGGCCTCTTGTGCTCATCCTGGTGTGCCAAGAGCAGGCGATGTGCTTTTGCAATGAAAATAAAGAGTGGCCCTCCTCCGACTCAGTGCAGGGGGAGAGAAAGCCTTTCCACATTCCATGTGCTCAGCTGGAACAAAGCTCCATCACTGGCTAGTTTACAAAGGGCACAGCTAAGAGACAGCCACACACTCGCCTTGATCATACTGTGTTCTCGGAAGCACAGTAAGAAGATATTTCTGGCCCAAAGGAAAATGTAATTTCATTATTTTCCTCTGTCAAAAGTAACGACCAACCAAAGAAAGCTCACCCTGAGGTTCTGAAAGCAAATCATTCATTCCTGAAGACAAAATCGAGCAAGAACATTTTGCAAGCCGTACTGTGACATAAATGAGTCCTGCATTAAAAACCTGTAATCAAGAAAGCCACACTTCCTTTTAGAACCTAAATGATGATGGCATTAACTCCGGCAGCTTGGGTATCAAAAAACAGCTCCCTTCAAATTGTCTCTTGGGAGTTTCTGCTGTGGCTAAGCAGAAACGAATCTGATTAGCACACATGAGGATGCGGGTTCGATCCCTGGCCTCACTCAGTGGGTTAAGATCCAGCGTTGCTGTGAGCTGTGGTGTAGGTCACAGACTCGACTCGGATCCCGTGTTGCTGTGGCTATGGTGTAGGCCGGCGGCTGCAGCTACAATTCAACCCCTAGACTGGAAACCTCCATATGCCATGGGTGCAGCTCTAAAACCAAAACCAAAACCAAACAAATTGTCTCTTGGTTCCTTCAGGAAGCTCGCAAAGTGTGTCCCAGTGTAGTCTCTCAGCATAGACATCCTGGGGTAGAACCCTCACCCTCCTCTCCTGGTTGGCTGCCCACTCATTAAGAAGCTTTCCTGCTGTTCCATCCTGTCAAGTGGATGCCAACCACCCTCTCATGGGTGCTCCTCCACAGAATGGCCAGGAAACTACTAGAGAGTTCTGAGCAGAGAACACCCTCTTATCTCTAACAGGTTCATGGTGTTGCTGTGCTAAAAACAAACTGTAGGGGGCGAGAGTGCCAGCAGGGAGCCCTCTTAAGAGCCCAGTGATGCTCAAGTGAGAGAGGAGGGGGCTTGGACCAGGGTGGTGGCAGTGGAGGTGTTGACATGTGGCTGGATTCTGGATATATTTTAAAGGAGAAACTGGAGTTCCTGTCATGGTTCAGTGGTTAACAAATCCGACTAAGAACCATGAGGTTGTGGGTTCGATCCCTGGCCTTGCTCAGTGGGTTAAGGACCCGGCGTTACCGTGAGCTGTGGTGTAGGTAGCAGACATGGCTCGGATCCCGCGTGGCTGTGGCTGTGGCTGTGGTGAAGGCCGGCGGCTACAGCTCCTGTTAGACCCCTAGCCTGGGAACCTCCACATGCCGCGGGTGCGGCCCTAGATAAGGCAAAAAGACAAAAAAAAAAAACAAAAAAAAAACGGAGAAACTAATAGGAATGCCTAACTGGAATGTAAGAGGAAGGGAGACGTCAAGGACAACGCCAAGGTCTTTGGCTGAGAACCACCATGGATGGAGCCACCATCACATGCCCTAAGTAGAGAATTAGCTCTCCCCACCTTGCTTGCCGGACTGAGACCTAAAAGTATCACTTCCTAGTTATTAAGCCCAATACTGGGAATGATGAAAGCCGTCTTTCGACTTAATTCACTGAAGTGTGTATTTACTTCTAGCAAACAGACCACAGTCACTTGTCAGCCAAAAGAGAAAACTTTACATATATATTTTTAGCAGCAATTTTTTTTGGTTAGAAGAGGACTTTTTTTTAATTATAGTGGATTTACAATGTTCTGTCAATTTCTGCTGTATTTAGCAGCAATTTTTTTTTTTTTTTTGGTCTTTTGTCTTTTTAGCGCTGCACCGATGGCATAGGGAGGTTCCCAGGCCAGGGGTCGAATTGGAGCTACAGCCGCTGGCCTACGCCACAGCCATAGCAACGCCAGATCTGAGCCGCGTCTGCGACCTACACCACAGCTCACGGCAACGCTGGATCCTTAATCCACTGAGTGAGGCCAGGGATTGAACCCACAACCTCATGGTTCCTAGTCGGATTTGTTAACCACTGAGCCACGATGAGAACTCCAGCAATTTTTAAGTTGAGATATAGCTTTTTAAAAATTGCAATATAACTGACATGTAATCGGGCAAAATTTCTGATTATAATCCATTAACTTTAAAAATAGATTATTCAAAGGTGAATAAAAATCTTTACTTGGAATTAAGAAGTGTGCATCTAGATAATTACTACTGGCTTGAGGAGGAAATCAAAATGGAAAGTTTTATTGCTAAAAAACAATAAAAAGGAGAAATACGAAACTCAAACAAATGACCCAGCAAAGGCTGTCCTGAGAGAAATACTTAAGCCTATGACAATTCTCTTACAACTGGGGAAAAAAAGACTAAAAAGTAAGAGAACAAGTCTTACCTCAAAGAACAAGTCAGATGAGGAAGTTCCCGTCCTGGCTCAGAGGAAGTGAAGCTGACTAGCATCCATGAAGACATAGGTTTGATCCCTGGCCTTGCTCAGTGGGTTAAGGATCCGGCGTTGCCGTGAGCTGTGGTGTAGGTCTCAGACATGGCTGGGATCCTATGTTGCTGTGGCTGTGGCGCAGGCCGGCAGCTGTAGCTCCGATTGGACCCCTAGCCCAGGAACCTCCACATGCCACGGACGTGGCCCTAGAAAATAAAAAAAGACCAAAAAAAGAAAAAGAACTAGTCAAATGACAGTAAACTGAAGGAAACTAGCAAGAGGAGATTTATAAAAATAAAAGGAACTTTTTATTACATTTGAGTTCATTAAATTTTAATTTATTGATTTACTAAAATGTAATTACACGTAACATTTATTTAAAAGTTTAATAAACCTAAAACCTGGTTCCTTAAATAGCTAAACCCATAAGAAACCCAAACAAGTAAAAAAGAAAACAAAAAAAGATTCAAGCTTGTGGCAACAAATTTAAGAATTTAGAGAGAAAAGATGATTTCCTGGCATAGCACTGACAAAGCTGTGCACTTTTTTTTTTTCACTTTCTAGGCCCGCACCCGCAGCACATGGAGGTTCCCAGGCTAGAAGTCTAATTGGAGCTACAGCTGCCTGCCTACACCACAGCCACAGCAACGCAGGATCCGAGCCACGTCTGCGACCTACACCACAGCTCACGGCGACACCGGATCCTTAACCCACTGAGCGAGGCCAGGGACTGAACCCACAACCTCATGGTTCCTAGCTGGATTTGTTAACCACTGAGCCACGACGGGAACTCCAGGCTGTGCATTTATTAATCTGGCACTTACTAAAGTAGCTTGGAGGAAGACGTGAACAGACCAATGGCCATTTCTTTGAAAGGTGATTAAAGATGTACAGTTAAACGAGTTCCTAGGACCAGAAGACTTGCCAGATTAGTACAAACCATTGCTTGTTTCATTTCCCTCTCTTTCTTTTTTTTAATAAATGTGCGAGTTTATTCGTGGAGGCTGTATTCTAATCCACTGATACATGTGCCAATCCTGTCTTTATGAACTCTCTATCCTCTTTATGAACTCACTATTCCCCTTTTTTTTTTTCGCTGCTTCCCAGACCGGGGAGCAAAACTACACCACAGCAGTAAGCAGAGCCACCACAGTAACAATGCTGGATCCTTAACCTGCTGAACACCCCCATTTCCCTCTCTTATAATTCAGCCACACCGCTTATTTCTATTGCAAGTAATAGTTACGTGGTCATAATATTTGAATTCTATCTATTGGCTTTCTATTTTAATAGGAATAAAAAAAAAAATCAACCTGCAAACCAAACTCAACTATAATTATACTGCAATATCCAAATGTTATGACTATCTTAGCACGTTAACATACGGTTCAATGACAAAAAACAGGGAGGACGTAAGGGGAGAAGGAGTTGGCAGTGTAGGTGCCTCTGATAAAAAGCAAGTGAATAAATATGTGCAAACTTGACGGATCAAGATATAGAGATTTGGGTTTATTATTTAAGGATAGTCATCAGAAGAACTTGAATTAGGACTAACACAAAGTCTAAGAAAAGGGAGAGGGAATGGAGAAGGGAAGTGGGCGGTGGAGTAAGTGTGCTAGTTTCGCCATGCTGAAGAGTCAATAGATACTGTCTAAGATAGGTAAATTATGAAATAAAGATCTAAGTATCAGGAGTTCCCATCGTGGCTCAGTGGTGAGCGAACCTAACTAGCATGCATGAGGATGTGGGTTCAATCCCTGGCCTCGATCAGTGGGTTAGGGATCCAGTGTTGCCGTGGGCTGTAGTGTAGGTCACATGCACGGCTCAGATCCCGCATGGCTGTGGCTGTGGCAAAGGTTGGCGGCTACAGTTCCGATTGGACCCCTAGCTTGGGAACCTCCACATGCCAAGGGTGCGGTCCTAAAAAGACAAAAAGACCAAAAAAACCCCCACAAAAGATCTAAGTATCAGAAGTTAAAGTCATGGTGTAACCTCGCGAAAAACTCAAAACAGAAAGAGTTCATTTCCGGGTGTAAAACAGATACAGCACTGTAATCTTATTGGGCACTCCTATGCTCTGTTTGCATTCTTAAAATCATTTTTCATAAATAGCAACATTTATACACACACACACACAAATAGAGGAGGAAGCCGACATAGCAAGTACCTTTGGGGAAGGGGAAGGTAGAAAAGCCCCCGGCTGCAGCGTGGCCAGGGAAGGAATTTCATGGGAAGACTTCTGATGAGCAGTTTTCAGTTGTGCGTGGTGGGGTGCGCCCTGTGAGTCACCCTTCATCACGCCCACACAATCTGCATTGCTCTGGGATGGGTCAGAAATCCTCAAGAGCTGTTGAATGGGGCACCCGAGTGCGCTTGGGCATGAACACGGAGAGCACGCGTGGATTACAGAGCAGCAAGAAGACAGCCAGCACCCTGGTTACACAAAGAGGCCTCCAACAGTTTCTCTCTTGAGGGGTTCATGGTCTATAGAAGGAGCAAGATGTAGAAACAGAGCTTTTCTTGGGGCCTCGTGCAGGTGGAAACAAAGCGCTTGCTGGGCATAGAAAAGAAAACTCCTGGAAGAGCCAGGGAGGCCACTGTGGCGAAGACAGCCTCTAAGTTACAAGCTGAAATTGAGTAGAAGGAACGAGAAAAGGGGCTTTCTTGGCAGAAGAAGAGGAAACAGGCCTGACAGGATGAGGCTTATTCCTGGAATAGTGGGTGGCTGGTGTGGCTAGACTGGAGGCTGTGTTGGGGGTAGACTGACAGGAAGTAGGCTGCGGGAGATAGGAAGATGCTTATGTATAAGTGAAGAAATCGGGCATCAGCCTACGGATAATGAAGCATCGGTGAAGGCCTGGGAGACGGAACATGGCGTGATCAGATCTGCATTTTAGAAAGATGGCTCTGAACGGACGCTGAGAGGCCGGTCAAGACTGAAAACTAGGGAGACAAAATGTCCAAGTCTGTGATGTGGGAGTTGTGAACACATGCTGGCAACACATGACTGGTCACCGAGAGAAATCCAGGGAAGATGGGCTTGACACTGACCCACTTGATAAAGTGCTACCTGGAGAGACTTAGCCAATGGTCAAGCACGATGTCTCCGGGTGCAGCAACCCCCAGGTATGGTCTAGGGAAATGGTGGGCTTCAGTGATTCTGGAAGGATGGCTGCCCCAAGAGATAGGACAGCGGGCTGGGGAACCCAGGAAAGAGATTTCAGAAATCCAGGCAGGCGGAGACCTAAGCAAGGGCAAGGCTATCGTAGGCAACACAAGTTCCTCAGTGGCTTATGGTCCCCATCTTTTTCTTCTAAGCCAATATCTGAATCAGAGTTGGGGCCAGACAGAGTCATATTGCTGCCCCAGTCAAGTCTAATTTATTTTATTATTTTTCAAAAATGTTATAGGAGTATAGATGACTAGTATGCTGTATTAGTTTCAAGTATATGGCGAAGTGAATTGATTATACATATATCCATTCTTTTTTCCCATATAGGTTATCACCAACCATTGATTTCTTGTTAATCATCTATTTTTATACAGGAGCGTGTATATATCATTCCCATCCTTCCAATTCTCCCTCCCTCAACATGGTTTCACCTATGCTTTTTTTTTTCTTTTTAGGGCTGCAACTGCAGCATATAAAAGTTCCCAGGCTGGGGTCAAATCAGAGCTGCAGCTGCCGATCTACAACCACAGCCACAGCAACGTGGCATCTCAGCCACATCTATGACCTACACCACAGCTCACAGCAATGCTGGATTCTTAACCCACTGAGTGAGGTCAGCGATCAAACTCACACCCCCATGGATCCTAGTTGGGTTTATTACTGCTGAGCCACAATGGGAACACCCTTTTTACCCCATTTTTATATTCTTTGGAAGTTGGAAAGTCTACTCCATACTCAAGGAAAGAGGAATTAAGTTCTACCTCCTGGAAAGAAGAATATATATCCATATTATTTGGATTTTTCTGTAAGGAACTTTATTTTTCTTCCCTATTATTTATTCATTCACCTATTTATTTTATTAAAAACTCATGGATATTTGTGTTTTTTTGATATGTTCCCATCATTCTTTTTGTACTTTCTTACTTTCTGTGCATTACAAAATGCTCCAAGCTCATCTTGTATTTTCTCTATCCCAGTCCAAAAGTTAATGGTTTCTCCAAGGATCCTTGCTTCCTTGAATTGGAGAATAGTATTCAGAAATAAAGGTCTAAATAATGTGTGTGCTCCTTGCTAGTGGTGTTACTGTTCTGAGGCATGGTGGTTATTTTTTATTATCCTTGTAAGGTTCTGTGTATTTCAGAGGGAGACTGAGAATTTACAATTAGCCAGTTATGTAAAAGGAGTCTGTAAAAAGTGTGATCCATTAAACCATCAGCATCAGTGTCACGTTTTTTAGAACTGCAGATACTGACCCTTATCCCAGACCTACTAAACCAGAAACTGAGTTTGAGCCAAGACTCTGTGTTGTAATAAGCACTGTAGGTGATTCTTTTGCACGTTACAATTTGCAAACAAATGATGTAAGAAGTAGCCTGTGGAAATAGGAATTAACTGATATTATATTTTGTATTTATTCCGGCACCTCCTATAGGTCGTGCTCCAGACAAATGCCAAGCTAGCTGGCTTCTTAATCCAGGAATGATCTCAGTTCTTGGATTCTTAACCATTCTGATGTTGAGGACACATCACACATCAGACAAGGAAGAATACACAGGCCAGACAGAAAAAGCAAAAAAAAAAAAAAACAAGAGCAAAAGAACCAATCTTCAACAAAATATGAGCAAACCAAATCTAGCAGCATATACAAAGGACTAGCTATCGTGACCAAGTGAAATTTAGCCCAGGAATGCAAGGTTGGCTTAACATCTGAAAATCAATTCATTTAATACAATGTCAATAGAATCAAGGACAAAAATCACACACTCATCTCAATAAATGCAAAAAAAAAGAAAAAAGTATTTGACAACTTCAGGACCTCTCCATAATAAAAACACTTATTCTAGGAATGGAAGGAATCTTCCTCACCTACTAAAAGGTATGTATGAAAAACTCACAACTAACATCACACTTAATGGTGAAAGACTGAATACTTTCTTTTTAATTTACAAATTTATCAGGAAGTTTTAATGAGTGATAACGTGAATAAAGTACCCACAACAGCACGAGGTATCTATTGAATCAGCTACGATTATAGAAATATTGAATGTAGTTTCTTAAAGTATAGTTTCAACTTCCTATAGTTTCTGACACTTTTTAAGGGCATGATTAATATTAACTTATTATTATTATTCCAATAGTCTTATTGCTTGGGGATGAGGGAGGTGGCATACATAAGTTCCCGACGTGAAAGAAAGCCTGAATGAGCATGGGAAGGGCTATAAGCATTAGAACTCTGTTTGGAATTTTGATACAAAACAGCAAAATGGTGCTGATTGTTGGCCAGAATCTTGCCACAGCAAAATACACTCTAGCTCGTTTTTCACGAAGTCAGCTTGCTGGTACCACTGAGCCAGGGTTGAGATGGGAGAGAGGCACAGGAATCTCAGGAATTCTATAACCAGGAGAAACTGCCTTCACAGAGCGACGTTATTAACCAACCTCCCCACATTTCCCCACTGCCACCAGCTCTAGATTCTGTTCATCCCCAGCCCAATACCAGCCCTGGGTTTTAAACCTTGTTTTCCCAAAACAGCTGGCAGCAGCTGCCATCAAATTTCTGGGCCTCCTCTCCAATGACACTTCGTTCCACATAACCACTCTCAGCTGAAAGGCACCACAGGTCACCATCTGTGAGACAGGCCTATTCAATACAGATCAGAAACCAGGTTTTGTTTTGTTTTGTTAATTGCATGCCAAGTTGTCACCTAGAGCTTAGTGAAGGGTATGAACATACCATAAATTACCCAGTATTCAAAGGCGATTTTGATATTCCTTTTAGGAGAGACTCTTTATGCTCAAATGAGCATGCAGTATTTTGCAAAGGTAAGCATTCTGAGGGAGCTGTAAATTATTTGAAACTAGGGTGCTTAGGTGACTGTAAACAGCAATGAATAAACCCCAGGAGAGGCTCAGGTGGGACAGGATTTAATAGTTGCTGGTGGGTGGCTCAGGTGAGGACTGTTTTTAAGAGTAAGAGTGACCCATTACATTGTTTTGTAATTTAAAGGTGGCACATTGTGACACTGATGGGGTGTAAAGGGAACCTTGGGTATTTCTGTGTCCCAGATCAGAGGGCAGAGTCGCCCCTGAGCTACACTTGTTATTTAGGGGCTAGGGAGGTGGCTCGAGGGCAAAACTGAGTCATAAACTGAATTCTTAAAATATCGAATGACATTCTTCTGAGGTGTGGGAGAAGGGGACATTTAGTCTCAGATCCGCCTCTTCTCACTGCTTTCTCCACTCCTTGCGGCTGGGTCTGCTGATGGTTTTAACTCAGGGTCAAGTCTGTCCCAAGTTCTGAGTCAATCTCAACAGGCAAAGGCAGGGCCATTCAGTCATTCCTCTTTCTAGCCTTCTGTTTATGCAGCACATACCCATGGTAGGCATTGTTCAAGAAATGAAGGGATAAGAAAATGAAAAAAGGCATGGTACCCTCCCTTCATGGACACACAAATAACCCTAATCTTCAGTTTGTTCTCCCAGGCCTGCCCTGTCCCAGTTAGTCTCTGCCTGACTCTGACTTGCTCAACAAAGTCAGCCCTATACGCTCCCCATTCCAGCACCAAGGCACCAAGGAAGTGATCGCGCCTTGTGACTGGCTCCCAAGTTAGGAGATGGTCTCACACACGGCCGGGTGAAGTAAGAGGAGGGTCGGAAGAACGGAGGAGGAAGGACCCAGCAAGAAGGCAAGACTGTCAAGAGCAGGAATAGAACATGCACAAGGAGGAAGAACGCAATGCAGGTTCTGGTCCCATCTGTACCTCCATTATCCAAAACTTACAATTTTAACTTTGTCATTAAAAAAGGAGTTTTTGGTGTGATCCCTAATATTAAATAGCGATCAGGCTCAGGACGTCTCTCAGACCCAGTAAAAGGGGTCCCTGCCAGGACCTACACTTACTGAAGAGGCCCCTGCCTCTCCCACACACGAACACATCTACACATACAAACACTTTGGAGTGACTTTCTTAAAACTTGTAAGCGCCTCTCTGGTGCATAGGACCAGGCAGAGCTGGCTGCACTGCCCAGGCAGGTGCGCTGAACCCAGATGGGACCGGCATGGGCTCAGGCCTTCCTTGTTTCTCACCTTGGAAGCTCTCTCTGACCCTCCAGCCCATGCGTGGGGTCAACCAGAGGTCCCCTTTTTCCTTTCCAGGAGAGCAGCCTGGCGGTTCGACTGTTTCTGCTGGCTGGCATGACATTTCTTTTCCCTGAGGTTAGCTGCCCGAACAGTACTGACATGCTGATTTTCTGCTTTCACTCCTGTATCCCCAAGAATGGGTTCACCGCCCTGGGCTACTGATGTCCCACCGTTGGTCCTCAGGGTTGAGCTGCGTGTGTGCCTCCCCTTAGGTTCACCCATCCGTGTTCTGACCACAGTGCTGACTCCAGGCTATGGACTTAAGGACGGTGGGATGATGGCACACCCTGGGCACCCCTCCTCAGGCTTCACTCCATGGGAATCAGCAGTTCTCCTGCATGGCCATCTCCTCTGGGACTTCTGAGGTCAACAGCCGCTTTGCAAGATCAATGCGTCTTCTGATGGATGCTGTCCTCTCCTGTCTCCAGCCACTGTGGTGATGTGTGCTCCCCTGGGTTGGTCTCCAGCTGTGTGGGACCACGCAGACATCCCTGGACGGAAGACTCTGCTCTTCTTGCTCTGCCTTGCCTGTCTTAGGGAAGACTTTCTTGGTTTTACGATTTGCCTTCAGTTTTAGTCCATGCATTTGGATCAGAGAGAAAGAGAGATTAAAATGACCTTAAACCAGTTGCCTTCGTGGCTCAGCGGAAACAAATCTGACTAGCATCCAGGAGGATGAAGGTTCCATCCCTGGCCTTGCTCAGGGGGCTAAGGGTCCAGCGTTGCTGTGGCGTAGGCCAGAGGCTACAGCTCTGATCTGACTCTTGGCCTGGGAACCTCCATATGCTGCGGGTGCAGTCCCCCCACCCCCCAAAAGTATGACCTTAAGTAGTTAAGGTTGGGGGAAAGAGAATGGATTTGGTAATGTTTTCTTTGGAGAAGAGAAGGTAAATGGGTGGTTTAATTCTTGCCTTCAAGTATAGGCAACCCTTTAATGCAAGGAATATAGATAGATTATTCTTTACATCTGAAAAGAGTAACAAGAGGGAATGCAATTAAATTGGAGCTGGAGAGATTTCAGAATGATAAAGGGGAACTGGAGAAAGCCTCCCCACCCTGGGGGAACTTTGGAGGAATTTAGACAACCATTCACTCAACTCATGAGTTCCCAAGAATTGGAGAATTGTCAGTGCTTTTTTTGGGGGGGTGGGGTAAGGGTGCAGGTGTGGTCCCAGTTGCTTTTATCCAGATGTTCAGCCTCAGCAGACATGTAAAGTGTTTAGCCCTGAAGAGATTATGTCTTAAGACCAGGAGTGAATGGGACTAGGATTTTCAGGGATATCCTGAGAGGGAGAGGTGCACTTCTGGACTGTGGGCCTCCCCGTCCCTGCCTGTAAAAAGGGATTGCAAACTTTCTTTTGTTCTTTCATGTCTAGGAAGAGTCACCGAGGTTTATATGCAAAAATAGGTTCCTCGGAGGATTCACAGTCCTGACCGGCCTCGGCCCACATCAGCTGAATTTCTGTACATTGAGCTCTGAGCACAATAAACAGGCTCACCATCTCCAAACACACCCTGCTCCTTCACCCATGGCCTCTTCTTTGCTGGAAATCAGGGTTCCTACACTGTCCTCTCTCTATTCTCACCTGTTAAGGTCCAGCTTAGATGCCATCACCTCCGTGAAATGTTCCCCCTGCCTCCCTCAATCTGAGGCCTACTGAGTCCTACCGCTGCATTGCTGAACGTGCTGGTCCACACTGCTGCCTCCTCTCTGGACTGAGCCCACTAGGAACAGGAGCTGTGTTTCAGTCCGTCAGACAGTAAACAAATGATTGTCGGGCACCCACTACGTCACAGGCATCAGGCCAGGCACGACAGATACACCCACACACAAAACAGACAGGATTACTCCCCTGTAGGAGCTCATGGTCCGGGTGAGACTCCCACTGCTAAAGAGGCCATTACAATGAATTCGATGAGGAAGAGTCCCGTGGAGGAAGAGAATGGGGACACGAGTTCCAGATGGAAAGAAAGGCATATGTACGTGGTGGGGGCCAGATAGAACCTGGTGCATTTAAGGAAGAAAAAGAAGCTCAGTATTTTTTGTAGAGAATAATACTGGCAAGAGATGGGGACAGAGAGGAGAGCAGGGGCCATGTTACCCTATGCGTTCGGAGCCCTTGAGGAAGGCTGAAGTTTATCCTAAGAGCAAGGAGGAGAGTCTGAAGGGTTTTAAGCAGGAGAGTGGCATCTCAGATTGGCACCTTCAGAGGTGATGCGAGGGACAAATAGGCAGGACTTGTTACAGAGGCAGGGAGAGCAGTTGGGAAGGCTTCTGGTGAAATAACGGTGGCCTGCCCCAAGCTGGTAGCAGCAGGAATAAAGACAAGGAGGTTGCCGGCAGAAGTGTCTCGTAGGTAGAATGGATGGAGTTGGGTGGCTTATTAGATATGGTTGCGGATGGAGGGTACAGACGGTGCTGGAGGGGACGACCTGAAGGAGGCTTCCAGGCTTTTTCTTGGATGGTGCTTAGTGGGGGTCTTGTGAGCTTCCTAGGGCTGCCGTTATAAAGTACCGCAACCTGGGGGCCTTGGATCAACAGACATGTATTGCTCTCAGGGTCAGAAGTCTGAAATCACAGTGTCGGCAGTGCCAAGCATCTTGTAAAAGCTCTTAGACCTGTTCCAGGCCTCTCACAGCTTCTGGAAGGCTCAGGTGTTCCTTGGCTTGTAGACGGCCATCTGCTCTCGCGTCTCTTCACATGGCAGCCTTACACTACCCATGTCTGTGTCCAAATTTCCCCTTTTTATACAAAGACCAGGCATTTTGGAATAGGCCCACTCTACTCCTGTATGACCTTATCTTGATTAATTATATCGATGGCAACCCGGTTTCCAAAGAAGATCCCACTATGAGTCATAGGATGTGAGGACATCATTGTATGAATTTGGGGTTGGGGTGGGGGGACAAAATCCAACCCATGTCGAGAGGGTGGGGGCAGTGTTCATTCACGAAGACAGAGAACTTATATGATGGAATGAGTCTGGTGTTAGATGAAGTCTTGAGCCTGGGGATGTTGCATTCAGGGGCCCTACGGGCAACCCACGAGGCGAAGTCTAGAAAACTCTTCGATATGTTGGGTTGGTGCCTAGGAGGAGGAAGGGATGGGCTGGGCTGGGAATATACACCCGAGAGTCTTCAGCATATAGAGTTGATAAAATGCTGAATCTTTGGGGGAGCCAGACCACCTGAGACAAATAACCAACTCATCTTTGAAACCCCAGTGCTCAGCTCAGACCCTGCCATTGTCCTAAATGTTTAACGACTAAGTGCCTGATGAAATAAAGATATTTCTTCCGCTCTCCATTAGTTCGAGATAAGAACGCTTTGCATGGGTGACAGCTCACCCTCCCTGGCTCTGTGACGTGGAGGGAATGTACTTCGTAGGGACGAGAAACCAGCGTCCTCAGGTTTCACCTTATAGTCTCCTTGGCTCTCATTCAGTAAATTTGCCGAAAAGCTTCCCATCCTGCATCTCCCTGGGGAAAAGCCAAAATGTCAGGGGTGAGGGATCTAGGGTTGTGCCCATCTCTTGACTTGTAGGAACATGAAGCAGGAAAGGTATGTGAGTCCTGCTGTAGTTTACTGCAACATCTTTTAATTGAAAACGTCACCTTTGCCATTGGCCCAGCTTTTCAATAAATTAAACTGTACTGAAGTTTCCAAATAAAGCCTTTCCTACACCAGCTCCTTTCCCCCCCCAAATCCCAAGACTGATGGTAATTTGATCTTGGAGGAATCTGGGGCAGAGTGACTTTCTCGCCTGGCTGTGCTGGAGTGGGAGCTGCAGCGGGTGGGGGCTGTGGGGTGGTGTACTCGTCCACTGGGCGGTTTGATCCAGCCTTCTTTGTGCCTGTTGCCTGGTGACATCCAGAGGCCCCTGTCTCAGAATTCCACTGAGGCTTGCTATTGGTTCACTGGTGGCATTTGTTGACAACAGACACTTCCCTGGCCCTGGACTCAGAAAGAGACCTTGGGAGCTAGAGTTTCAGGCTGCCCTGCTTGTCCAAATGCAGTTCCTTAACTCTTTATGTCCTCTGCCAGGAAGACCCAGCTGCAGCGGCCCAGGCACCGCGACTGTGTCCAGCCCAGCTCGACAGCAATGATCTTCTCTGACTCGTGCAGTTAGGCTGGGCCATTTTCTTTTCTGCTCTGCTCCTGTGCCGGGACAGGGAATTCTTCCCTTCTCACCTTCTCCTGGGTTTTCTTATGAGACAGTTTAAGCAAACAGACTTTGTTGGCTTAACAAGTCATCCGAGCCGAGCTAGGAAACGCAGTCAATATTAGCAGAAAGGCTTGTCTTGTGAATGTTCTTTTGTAAAGCCTCTGAAAGAATCTGGATGAGGTCTACACCTTCCTGGGATGGAACTGGGGACGGGCAAGAGACGAGAGGTTGGATGGAAACCGTGGAGGAGGTTAAAAGGGCAGGAATCCAGACAGAGAAGGGGTTCTGGAACCCCTTGGAACAATGAGAGAATCCATGGACCAAAGGGGCAGTGCCATTTATGAGGGTCAATTCTCCTGTTGGGGGAGCAGCTGGCATTCCGGCTTCCCAGGGCACCTCCTCAGGTCGCGCCCCCCCCCCCATCTCCTGCCTCCTCCTCCTCAGCTTCTGCGTGGGCACACCTTAGAGGACGGGTCGGCTGAGGGTCAGGCTGGGACAAGCTGCGTCGTGTAACTGCACTGAGGACGAGAGCCTGCACAGGTAAGGGAAGGAGAGCTCAGGCTGGTTCCTCAAAGGGCCCTGATCTTGTACGCCCTGGACCACTCGGAGGAGTGTTTAGGTCCTGCCTCCCGGCAAAGCCCCTCCCACCACTCACCATATCCTGTGCCCCCCCAGACAGGTAACAAAACCATTCAGCTTTAGGGAAAGCAGAGGTTTTGCAGAGGCCAAGCGAGGCTGTGTGTTGGGCGTGAGGAAACGCTGGGAAACAGGAAGAAGAGGAAGAGACTAGTCTTTCCTCCCTTCTGCTGACCCTGGCAGCCAGTTGCCCGCCCCGTCCATGTTCTAAGAGGAGGCCCTAAGAACATCTCAAGAAGGAGAGGAGGCTGCTGTACAGCACAGAGAGCTCTACACAATATTCTGTGAGAATCTATGTGGGAAATGAATCTGAGAGAGAATGGATGGGTGTATTCTCTTTATCGTACAGCAGAAAGGGTCACAACCTTGTAAATCAACTATACTTCAATAAAACCTAAAAAAAAAAGGGGGGGGAGGTGGAATCCCTGTCGTGGCTCAGCAGAAATCAACCCGACTAGTATCCATGAGGTTTCGGGCTCGATCCCTGGCCCTACTCAGTGGGTTAATGATCCGACATTTCCATGAGCTGAGATGTAGGTCACAGATATGGCTCAGATCTGGTGTGGCTGTGGCTGTGGCCGGCAGCTGTAGCTCTGATTCGACCCAAAGCCTGGGAACTTCCATATGCCAGGGGTACGGCTTTGAAAAGCAAAAAGAGGAGGTACTAGGGGTTTCAAGTTGTGTCCTCAAGATTTAACTGATCTACAGTTTCCACTGAGGCATGGTGGGTTCAGAATCAGACTGCAGCAGCTCGGTTCAATGCAGATGTGCTGGTTTGATCCTTAGCCTAACATTGTGGGTTAAAGGATCTGACACTGTCGCAGCTGCAGCGTGGGGATTCAGTCCCTGGCCTGGGAATATCAACATGCTTTGGGTACAGCCATAAAATAAAACAAAATAAAAAAAGATTAAGTGACCTATATCTGCGGTAGCCAGCACTCCAGAGCAAGGAGGATTTGGAGCTGTGGCATAAGTGCCAGGATCCCAAGGCCAGGGAGGCCTGTGTACCAAGGCCCAGGATCCACTGGCCCTGCTGGAGCCCAGATGTCTGCTCATCTCTGTCTGAAGGGCACCACTGGGTTGGATAAAGTGAAAGGACCCCTTACCCCCTATTGGGCTGGGAAATCATATTATGCAGCTTCTTTTGTTTTCTGAGGTCATCCTTCTGCCAGCAAGTTGCTCCTCAGGGTTTCTGGTATGTCTCTCCCTTTTCTGTGTATCCCAGCCCAGATCCAAGGAAAAGAAGCCCTTTGTGATCAGTGCAAGTGTAATGTGCCAGCTGAGAATGCATTAGCCCTTTGCTACCACCAGTTTCCACAACCATATGGACTAAGAACCAGGAGGAAACGCCTCTGAAATGGGCATAGATAGGTTTTAATCGGAAAGAGGGGATCAACTCTAATTTAAGCACAATCACTTTCAAACATGTCATTTGTTGTGCTTTTGCTTTTTTGCTTGCAGATACTGCTGAGAAGGGAGGAAGGGCTGAGATAATAAATGTGGTGAGATCCATTCCAATATTAAAAATGGAAGGAAGGTGGACTTCACACAGCATGGACAAGTGATCTCAAAATCAATTGAGAAAGAATCTGAAACAAAATTTTTTTTCTTTTTTCTTTTTTTTTTTTTTTTTTTTTTTTTTTTTTTTTTTTTTTTTGGCTTTTTAAGGCTGTACCTGTGGCATATGGAAGTTCCCAGGCTAGGGGTCTAATTGGAGCTCCAGCTGCCAGCCTACACCACAGCCACAGCAATGTGGGATCCGAGCCGCCTCTGTTCACGGCAACACTAGATCCTTAACCCACTGAGCGAGGCCAGTGATCGAACCCTCAACCTCTTGATTCGTAGTCGGATTCATTTCTGCTGAGCCACGACGGGAACTCCCCGAAACAAAATTTTTGCTGTTAACACAGTGCCACAAATGGAAAATACCACAACAGAAACATAACTGTCTCCCGGTTCTGGAGTCTGAGACCAAGGTGTCAGCAGAGTTGGTCCTTAAGGGGGACAGCCCGCTCCATGCCTCTTGCCTAGATCCTGGTGGTTTGCTGGCAATTTGCGGTGTTCCTTTAGAAGTATCACTCCTGTCTCTGCCTTGACTGTCATAAGATGTTCTCCGTGTACCTGCCTGTGTCCAGACTTCTCCTTTTTATAGGGACCCCAGTCATATTGGATCAGAAGCCTCCTCTAGTATGACTTCATCTTAAGTAATGACATCTGCAACAATCCTGTTTCTAAATAAGATCACGTTCCAAGTCCCTGGGGGTTAGGATGTCAACATATGAATTTGGGGGCTTTCAAGCATTTGGTGAAAACCATCAGTCATCTCTAGAAACCAATGTGAGTCCACGAAGATCAAGCTGTGTCAGTCTAGCCAGATTTCCTGCTATCACAGGGCTGAAGACAAGTAACCAGATCTACCTGCAGAGATGGGCAGGCACCAGAGTCCAGTCGCCCTTTAGGCCACACCAAAGAAAGATGGATGTTTGCCTGCATGTAGTAACTGAGCTCTCATTTGTTCCAGGGGCTCCAAGACTCAGAAGTGAAATTGGCAAGGAAATTAACCCCCAACTGGCTTCAAGGACTGGCCTGGTGGGTAAGAAGCCATCCCAGTTACAGGATGGCAGTCAGCTTATTACATCAAATTATGATACCCAGGGAGGCAGTTCTCAGAATCATTTATAATGAAATCTCTAAAGCCTGGAAAACAATCTCCTATTCCTTCCTTTGTCATCACACCACTTCCTTTTAATTCTCAAGCCTCATTTGTACCTCTTCCCACAGTCCGTCTGGACGAAAGCAATTGCCTGCTTTCGCCAGGAATAACAGTGCAAAGGAGTGTGGGTGGCAGGGCTCTAACGCCCAAGCCTGGGCCTCCATTTCCCGCCATTGTTCCCTCAGTCGGGCTCCCAAACACTCGTTTGGGCTGTCCTGGGGGGAGTTTTTCCAGATTAAAAAAAATGGCCTGGTTGGCTGCCAGTGATTCAGGCAGGTTCACAGCCCCAAACGTGTTTTATCTCTCACGCTTACCACTTATCATCAGCTGCCAGGAGACAGACAATAGGGGCAAAGAGGCACTTGGGCTGGGCCAGGTCTTGGGTTGCCCCAAGGGCTTTAGAGGCCTCCAAACAACCAGACCTGGGCTGTCGCGCCAGGTTCCTCTAGGTTCCAGGTTAGGCGTCCTCTCTGAGATGAAGCAGCAGGATGCGGTGGGTTTCCTTGGCAACACAGCATTTCCCCGGGGTCCATAATGGCAGAAACAGAGCTCTGTGTGTGTGTGTGTGTTGATTGGTCCCCTCTTCAGATCCCACTGTCTCAGGAAGCCCCAGATGTGACAGCGCATTCAAATGTCCAGGAAGAAGGAGCTCCAGAGGGGGAAAAAAAGTTGTTCTTTTTTTTTTTTTTTAATTTCTCAAATATCTCATTTAACTTTAAAAAATAACCCCCGTGGTGAAACTAGTGAAATCTAAATAAACTCTGGACTGTACGAGTATCCATGTCCTGGTTTTGATATTATACTAGTTATGAGAGGGCACAGGTTTTTTTTTTTTTCAACTTTCTGTGAATGTGTAATTACTTTAAAGTAAAAAAGGTCTCTCCAAAACAATCCTTTTTTTTTTGGTCTTTTTGCCTTTTCTAGGGCTGCACTCGCAGCATATGGAGGTTCCCACGCTAGGGGTCTAACAGGAGCTGTAGCCGCCGGCCTACACCACAGCCACAGCTACAGCCATGCAGGATCAGAGCTGCGTCTGCAACCTACACCACAGCTCATGGCAATGCCGGATCCTTAACCCACTGAGCCCACAACCTCATGGTTCCTAGTCAGATTCATTAACCACTGAGCCACGATGGGAACTCCCATCTCCAAAGGAATCTTGATGGCTCCACAAAGCCTAGTCCATGTGCCTTGCCTTTGAAAAGGACATAGAGCCTCACAGCTGAGAGCACAGGATTTAGGCCACACAGATCAACACCATGGGAGGCTTTACGCCCACAAGCTGTGTGACCTTGGGCAAGTTACTTAATCCCTCTGAGCTCGGTCTCCTTATCTAGAAGAGAAATCTTAGTGCTTCCCTGATGGGTTGAGTGTAGAGACTAAATGAGGTAACTCGTGGAAAGCACCTCACAGGGGAGACATTTAAAGCACTAAATGTCTCTTTAAAACTGTAATCGATTGAATAAAGGAGCCAGGCGTGTGCTTTCAACAGAGGGCCGCGAGCTCATAAAGTCCTGTGTAGCTGAATTTTTTCAGTGGCCTCCATGGTGCGTCAAGGGGATTCACACCTGGATGTGATTCAAACATGAATCAAACGGCTGGAGAAGAATTATTTGAATTCTGTCCCCATTTTTTTCCCCTATAAATTGTCGAAAGTCCCAAGTTTCCTAATGTGGAAGTAGATTAAACCAATGAGCGTCATAGAATAAGCAATATGCCGTTTCCCCTGCGAAGAGGAATTGGCTGACGCCTCCCACCAGGTGTCTAGAGCCGAGGTGGGGCAGGAAGCCTCAGGGGCTGCAGGGCGTTCGGCACTCTTACCCCCAGCTCCCGAGTGAGAGCTAATCAAGGCTCAGACTTTTGTGAAATATCCCAGGCACTTGCACTCTAGAAACAAAAGGACCCCCTCATTCAGGAGAAGCATTTTAGCCACCATGAGCACCTCCTGGAGATTTAAGAACGGGTCCCGATTCCTGCTCTTGCCGTCCCCTTTCTAGTTCTCAACTCTCCCCTTCCCAAACCCTGTATTCCAGGCATCCTGGTTACTCGCCATGTCTCAGACACCACCTGCTTTCTCCCACCAGGTTGCCCCTCCAGCTGGTGAACCCCTCCCTCTGCCCACTCCTTCAGTTTCACTCACCTCAGCTGGTCCCATCCCACCCATTTTTCAAAGCTTCCATCAAAAGTTTTATCATTACTACTCGAAGGTCCTGTCTCCTACTTTGAACTCTTCCGAGGCCCTGGTTTGCTTATTTCTCATAGCCTTTATTCAGCACAATCATTTAACAAAGACCTACTGTGCTCCATGCACCAAGCTCTGTGGTTGGCCCTAGAGATGTCCTAGGGGTGACAAAGGAAGGAGGGCACTTTGGGGCGGGGGTGGGGTGGGGGAAGGGGCATTAAAGGGTCACGGTGAATCTGAAATTAAAGAAGTTTGCTGGGCGCTTATGTGACATTGTAAGGGATGATACACATTCAGTCAACAAACACTGAGTGAGCCCCTACTGTGCGCCAGGCACTGTGGTAGAAAACAAGGGTAAAACAGGAGTTCCTGTCGTGGTTCAGAGGTTAATGAACCGGACTAGCATCCACCAGGATGTGGGTTCTATCCCTGGCCTCGCTCAGTGGATGGAGGATTCACGTTGCCGTGAGCTGTGGTGTAGGTCAAAGACGCAGCTCGGATCCCGCGTGGCTGTGGCTGTGGCGAAGGCCGGTGGCTACAGCTCCTGTTAGACCCCTAGCCTGGGAACCTCCATATGCCACGGGTGCGGCCCTAAAAAGCCAAAAAGCCAAAAAAAGAAAAAAGAAAATGAGGGTAAAATATAAGATGTGACCCCCGCCTTCAGGGATCTCACAGGTTCCCAGGCCGGGGACTGAACTCGCACACAGCAGTGACAACGCCAGATCTTTAACCACTAGGCCACCAAGGAACTCTCAAACCGGAAAAGACACCAACTTCAGTGACACCTATGTCAGCAACAACGAGTGCTCCCCAGCTGCCTAAAGATTTCCATTCACTATTTCACATAATATTGAAATCGATCTAATGAAGCAGATAACATTGTTCTCGTTTTACAGATAAAGGAGAGGAGACTGAGATTTTAAGTTGTGGGTCCAAGATCACAACTGGCTAATGGCAGAGCCAAGGTGTGAATCCAGCCTTGCCTGGCTCCAGCTCCGTGCTCCGGGCGTTACCCTTACGGCTCAAAGGGCACAGGCCTCAGTGCTTCCTCCCCGCCGTGCCCCTGCTGCAGAAACTCCTGGCCAGTCGGCCGCAAGATGTGGTTTCCCAGAACATCATCTACCCGCTTCTAACAGGGAGAGCAGAGGCCTTGGTTTGTCACAAGAGCTGCTGTGCTAGTTTCTTCAGAGCCCCTGCCCTCAGTGAGCCGCAGTCTGGGAGAGGAGACAGGACACAGATGCATAAATATCCAGGTAATATGACAAGCCTTTTAGACCGTGTTAGCCCTTGTCTCCCCCGATAGCACTTTTTTCTGTCTCCATTATTGGTGCCCTCCGGTGCACTGTACTTATTTTCTACGTGTTCAGTTGTGAGGTCTTCCAGAGCCGGGCGTGTCATACGATTTCGCATCTCAAATTCAGTCCCCTCCTTCCCAGGGCAGATGTCTCTGTCCTCCTGCCTCTTGCCTTGGGTTCTCGCCACAACTTCCGAATAGCCCCCTGCTTCACGTCGCTCCCCGGTCTGACCCATTCTTCACCCTGCAGCCACAGTGACCTTGGAGCACAAATCTTGAGTCTATCCCTTGCTGAAGACCCTCAGTGACACACCACAACCCTCAGGATGAATCAGACTTTCTAAGCCTAATGTCCAGGCCCTTTTGGTGTATCTTGCACATTCTGTGTTTTAGCAATATTCTCTGTTCCAGTAAGAAGGGGTTCCTTGCAGTCCCCTACACTTTGGCTGCTTCTCAGCTCTGGGCCCCTGTTTTTTTGTGTTTCTTTTTTGTGTTTAGCTCAGTTTTGTTTTGACCATACTCACAGCATGGGGAGGTTCCCAGGCCAGGGACTGAGCCCGCACCACGGCAGTGACAACGCCGGATCCTTAACCACTAGGCCACCAGGGAACTCCCATCTGTCTTTCTTGAAAATGTGCCCTCTCTTCACCTTCACCTGCCCGGCTTCTACACATTCATCAAGACTCAGCCTGGACAGAGATCGCCCAGGAAGTCTTCTCGTACCTGCACCCCTATTGTATGACAATTTTCTCATCGGTCAGTTTTCACAGCTAGATGGAATTTCATGGGGACAACCAAGGTATCTTCTTCATCTCCGTTTCTCTAGCACCTACCGTAGGATCCAGGAAATAGTAGTCACTCAGTAAATACTTGCTTAAAGAAATGAATGAGTGAGTGAATGATTAATTACAAGGTACTAGGACGTACTAAATGCCAAAGGAGGAGTAGAGACAATAAGTGTACGAGGAAGGAGGAAGTGGTCACTTCCAGCTGGGAGAGCCCCAGCACGCTTCACAGATAAGAAGAAATTTATGTTGGGCCTTGCAGGATGAGATAACACATGTGAAAGTGCTGGCCCCCTGCCCACCTCCCATTGGTGTTGAATAAGGGTGAAATGAATCCAATTTGGCTAGGTGGAAAGAAGTGGGGGGGAGGGCATTCCAGGCGGGCAGGTGGTGGGGCCAAAGGTTTCAAGGTGGAAAAACACAAGGCGAGTTCAGCACCTAATCAAGAGATCAGTTGGACTGCAGGAAAGGATTTGCAGCCGGGAAGACAAGTAGGCTGGAGGCATGGGTGAGGCAAGCAGTGAACACATGCCGAGCCATCTCACGCTCTTGCCCAGAGCAGTCGGTATACAAGCGCCACAGCGCTGCCTGCACCTGTCTTTTCCATCAAGGGGATGTCCATTTGAACTTGATTAAGAGATCCTGGACCAATGCAAGCAAAACAAACACTCAGGGCTGTGAGATAGGAGCCAGAGCGGGTAAGGTGTGGGATTAGGTAATTATCGGGTGTTTCTGCGGTGTGAAAAATGGGGCAGAATCGCTCTCACTGGTTTTCATTTTCCCCTGCCTTTCTAGTTTGGCCTGAATCAGAGAGCAGCTGAGCTGGCACAGGAAAAAAAGTTACTCCAAGCAGGAAATGCAGTAGGGAGGAGAATGGGAAATCCCAAAATCGTGCCAAGAGAGGAAGCAGTCAGTGCTGGTCAGACTGGGAAGAGCGGGGCCAGCTTGCCCCACTTGGCCCCCGGCCGGATCGTGGGAACAGCCTACCTGTAAGGCGTCGGAGAGCACAGAATAGCGACAGATGGGCTTGTGTCATGGCACCCCGTGGCTGTTTGAAGCCAACACCAATATTACAACGTGTCTGAAGAAGGAAAGCAGGAAACGTAGCAGGGAGCACTCAGGAGAGAGCTGTCCCCTCACCAGCCCTGCCTGCATCCTGTCTATGACTGAAAGGAGATGGCGTGCTGCAGGGAAAAAGAGCTAGGGACGCGATTTCCAAGCCAGAGGCTTCTTAGTCCACATCTTTGCTAGTTACGGCTGCGTGGGCTTCACCAGCCACTCAGACTCTCTAAGACCCGATGCCTTTTTCCGCTGTTCTAACGAGAGATGGGGGTTAAGGGTTCCTTCCAGGTCTCAAGTTTTATGTCTCTCCCATGATTTCCTATATGACACAGAACCAACAGGATATGTATATACAGAAACAGATGTATTTCAGGGAACCGGTGGTGAGGGAGGCTGGCCAGTCCAATATTGGCAAGGTGGGTTGGCAGGCTGCAGAGTCATGGGAGTTGATACTGCAGTTTGTTTGAAGGCTGTCCACAGCAGAACCAGGAAGAGCTGGGGTTACAGATGAAGTCCAAAGGTAGGCAGCTGGAAAATTCCTTGGCATGTGGGGGAGACCAGTCCTTTTATTCTTTCCTTCCTCCCTCCCTCCCTTCCTTTCTTCCTCCCTCTGTCTGCCTTCCTTCCTTCCTTCTCTTTCTTTCTCTTACTCTCTTTCTCTTTCTATTGCTTTCTTTTCTCCTTCCTTCCTTCCTTTCTCTCTCTCTCTTTCTTTCTAACATCTGCTCCTGCAGCATATGGAAGTTCCCAGTCTAGGGGTTGAATCGGAGCTGCAGCTGCCAGCCTATGCCACAGCCACAGCAACAACCAGATCTGAGCCGCATCTGTGACCTATGCCACAGCTCACGGCAAAGCCAGATTCTTAACCCACTGAGCGGAGCCAGGGATCGAACTCTCATTCTCACAGAAACAACACTGGGTCCTTAACTCGCCAAGTCACAACAAGAAATCCAAGTCCTTTTATTCTAATCAGGCCTTTAGTTGATGGCATGAGTCCCATCCACATTAGGGAGGGCAACCTGCTTTCCTCAAGGTCCTCTGAGTTAAATGTTAATCTCATCCCAAAAAAAGACACCCCCACAGCAAGACCAGAATAATATTTGACCAAATATCTGGGCACCCATGGCCCGGCCAAGGTGACTACCTACCTAGCCATTAGGTATAATGGCTAACACAAAATTAGCCATTATACCTGGTTATCCGGCCTTAGATTCCTATCCAGATGTCACTCATTCTTTGCTACAGCCGCAAAAGAACATTCCCCATACCTGCTCTGCCTTTTCCTTTATTCCTCTATTAAACCTTTATTCCCTTGCTCATGCAGTGCCTTCCACCCCCAAATACCACTTCCCAATCTATCTATCAGTTCCATTTATTGAAATCCTACATGTCCTTCACAAGTAGCTTTATACCACCTCCTCCTGAAAGCACAGTCACATTCTAGTTAGAAATCTCAGATAAGGGAGTTCCTGTCATGGCTCAGTGGTTAACGAACCTGACGAGTATCCATGAGGATGCAGGTTCGATCCCTGGCCTTGCTCAGTGGGTTAAGCTGGCATTGCCATGAGCTGTGGTATAGGTTGCAGACGTGGCTGAGATCCAGTGTGGCTGTGGCTGTGGTGCAGGCCAGCGGCTACAGCTCCAACTGGACCCCCTAGCCTGGGAACCTCCACATGCCACAGGTACAGGCCTAAAATGACAAAAGCCAAAAAAAAAGAAAGAAAAGAAATATCAAATAATTTCGACAACCTCTGCATGCCCCCTTGGTTTCATCTTCCGTAAAATAGGGAAAATGGTTCCTAACGTTAAGACTGCATGAGCTAATTACACAGAAGGCAGAGAGAACAGTGCCTGGCTGTCATATGAGCATGGACTGATTTTATTATTATTCTCTACCTGTTCCCCCTTCCCTACGAGGAATGTGTGAAGAAGAAGAAGAACTGTGAATGGAAACTTAACAGTTGTCTTTAAGGTAAAGTGTTTTGAAAACAGACAACTGCATGTAAACTGTACTTCTGTCCCACCCTTTCATCTGTATCTCAGTGGTCTGAAACAGCCTATGGTTCTGAGAATTGCTGTCCAGGCTTGTAAACACACAACAGTGTCTGCTCTATCCACAAGCTTTAAAGGAGGCTGAAGGATAACTGTGACCATAGGGGATTTTTGACTCATGCCCTGGTTCCACTTGGCATCCAAACGGTGACTCTGCTCTGTGGGTTTGGTTTGAACTCCTAAATTCTTTCTCCCTGGGCTGACTGAGGAAGCCCTGGGTGGTGAGTGACCAGTAAAATGCATGCCCTAGGCAAGACTGAGATGTTTTTAGTTTCTCAATCTGCCTCTGCTTTCGCTTGCGGTCCACAGTGCCCGTGTCTAGTGGTTCAGAGCCCTCAGAACTGCTCCAAGTCCAAACCTTAAAGGGCTGTCTTTCTGGCTGAATTACTAGCTGTGTAGCAACTGTATTTCAATAGCTCGTAAGCCATTCACTATTGTGGCGAAATGTAAATGAGGGACTCTGAGCCCACAAGGGGCAAATGCTTAATCAAGTGGGTGTCATTCAGACGTGAAGGCCACAGAGATGTAAATGGCCCCCTGGAGCCAAGGGGCACCTGTTCTTGTGCCAGGTTGTCACCTTCAGGCAGAGAGACCTCCACGGGGAATAAATGGTCCCGAGGGACTCTGATATAGGTAGAGTCAGAGGAGAAGAGAGGAGGTGAGCCCTGTCCTTGGCAATGGAAATGGAGGCTATGAGCCCCCCACATGCTCCTATTTTCTCCATTTTGGGAGCTGTCAGGAAGCTTGGCCCAGTGAAGAATAAACTTTGTAAGAGTCCAGTATTGTGTTATTTTCCCACATGTGCAACTTGTTCTCCCTCTGGCTGTGCTCCTGTTGGGAACTGCGGTTAAATGTACGCTCGCGTCTTTAAGGGACGTCAGGAGAGGCAGCCGGAGCGGTGGCCTCCCTCCTCGTCAGGCTTTGAGTGAGTTCGGAAGAAAAGTGCCTTAAGGGATCCCTTAGGTTGAGGCAGCCACTGGAAAACCCAAGTCTGAAAACCTGGGACCCACTGTCAACCAGCAGAGAGAACTTAACTAGCAGGCCTGGGCTGAGAAGGCCCTGGATCCAAGCAGTACGAAGTTCTGCATAAGACGCTCCAACAACCACTGCGCTATCCAACGACATCCAACTTGAAATGCCCGTCCCCTTGGCTCCTATATCCCATATTAAACTTATTTCTGGATGCCTGTGTACTCTAAGCTCACGGAGGGTGGGGGACATCCTTAGTTACGTTGTCACCCCCAGGATCTTTCTGTCACAGGGTGTTGCCTGACAAAGGCACACTTTGATTAATTATCTGTTGCCAATGGATACTTAACCAGCCCCAAACTGAGCGGCTTGGAACAACAGGGGTGCATTATTTCTCATGGTTCTGCCGTTTGGACTGTGTTTAGTTGAGTAGTTTGCTCAGCACCGCTTTAGACACTAGTTAGGCTGCATTCAGCAGGTCAGTTTGGCTGTGCTGGAAGTTCCTAGAAGGCCTCGCTCACATGTTCAGCTCTTCGGTGCTATTCCGCCTAGCCTCTATCTGTCCATTCAGGAATCTAACCACAGCTAACTTATAGCATGGTGGTGGCTTCCAAGAAGAGAAGGAAAAGCAGAAGCTGCCAGGCTTCTTAAAGTTTACACTCAAAACCACTGCAGTGTCACTTCCACCATGTGGTGTTGGTCAAAGCCCATTATAAGGCCAGCCAAGATTCGGGGGAGGGGAATTAGGCTCTGCTTTTCTTTTCTTTTTCTTTTTTGCTTGTTAGGGCTACACCGGTGGCATATGGAGGTTCTCAGGCTAGGGGTCAAATCGGAACTACAGCTGCCAGCCTACACAATGGCAACGCTGGATCGGAGCTGCGTCTGCAGCCTACACCACAGCTTATGGCAACACCAGATCCTTAACCCACTAAGTGAGGCCAGGAATCGAACCCGCAACCTCATGGTTCCTAGTCAGATTCGTTTCTGCTGTGCCACAATGGGAACTCCAGGCTCTGCTTCTTGATGTGGGAAGGACACGCTTATTTAGGGAGGGGAAGAATTGTGGGGGAGGGATTTCCCACAAGGCACTTGGTCAATATTTGTTGAATTTGCTTTCCAAGGTGAGGACTGGTGAGTGTGGCCCCATGAAGGTAAGCTTACATTTTTCCCCCTTTCAAGCATCACTATTTTTTGTCTCATCAACCAACGTGCTAGACCAGTGCTGTCCAAAAGAAATATAAGTGATTCACAAATGCAAGTCACACATGTAACTTGTAATTTTCCCTTTTTTTTTCTTTTTTTCTTTTCAGGGCCGCACCCACGACATATGGAGGTTCCCAGGCTAGCGGTCGAATCGGAGCTACAGCTGCTGGCCTATACCACAGCCACAGCAACGCCAGATCCGAGTCGTGTCTGCGACCTACACCACAGGTCATGGCAACACCAGATCATTAACCCACTGAGCAAGGCCAGGGATCGAACCCACAACCTCATGGTTCCTAGTCGGATTCGTTAACTGCTGCACCACAACAGGAACTCCTGTAACTTGCAATTTTCTAATAGCTCCATTTAAAAAGTAACAAGAAATGAGGGAAGCTAATTCTATTACATCTTATTGATCTAACATACTTAAACATATCATTTCAAAAAATATATGTTTTGTTCTCAATGAAAAGTGAAAAATGAGATACATTCTTTAAAAAAAAATCTTTTTACTAAATTTCAAAATTTGGTGTGGATTTTATACTTACAGCATATCTCAATTTAGCCTAGCCAAATGTTAAGTGCCTAAGAGCCACACAGAGTGGCTACCATATCGGACAGTGCAGAGTAAGACAATTCATTAATTTTCCTTATACCTAAAATAAGAGTGATAAAGTAGAACAGGCTAGTACTAAAATGAACACTTTTAAGTGCTATCATGAGTGCAAAATGAGAAAGAATACACTATACACTCAGCAAGTATCTTGCATGCAATAAATGTTTGTCTTAGTTCTTTTGGGCTGTTATTAAAAAGGTACCACAGACTGGGTGGCTTATAAACGACAGTTTATGTCTTATGATTCTGGAGGCTAGGAAGTCCAAGACCAAGGCACTGGCAGGTTCAGTGGCTAGTGAGGGCTCACTGACTACTTCACAGATGGCTCTCTTTTTGCCGTGTCCTCACAATGTGGAAGAGGGTGAGGCTGTTATCTGGGGTATGTTCTACTCATGGAAAATCATTTAGCCCATGCATGGGACCGCCACCCTGCCCTCAACCCCAGGAACATAATCACTTCTCAAAGGCCCCCACCTCCTAATACCATTACACTGGAGATTAGGTTTCAACACATGAATTTTAGGGGACTTAAACATTCAGTCTAATTTTGGTCCCTTTTCATTGTTTACGGGTATTTCATTGCCAAGAATAGAGACCGTTTCAAGCTTACTTGAAGACTATGCGCTCCTTGAGCTGCAGAGCATTTGTACTCTGCTTTCACCTGGTTCTTTTAGGGCCCCACCCGCAGCATATGGAAGTTCCCAGGCTAGCGGTACAATCAGAGCTACAGCTGCCGGCCTATGCCACAGCCACAGCAACATCAAATCCAAGCCGCATCTGTGACCTACACCACAGCCCACGGCAACGCCGGATCCTAAACCCACTGAGTGAGGCCAGGGATCGAACCCGCAACCTCATGGTTCCAAGTCGGATTCCTTTCCGCTGCGCCATGACAGGAACGCCTCTCATTTTTCTTGTTCTCAAGTTTTCTTGAAATTGCCATTTCTCTTTTCATATCTGCATTGCTTTCTTCTACCCACTGACCAGTTTCCTCTGATTACTCATGGTTTCTCACCACTTCCCCAGCCTTTCTCGCTGTGATAGGACCTTTTGATAAACTACGACTAACTGATAACTGGTTTGGGTTCTCCATGTTTCCCAACCAATTCCCAAGAGAGGCAATCTGATGGGTTTGGTAATCTTTTCATGCCGGTTCATGTCCTATCTCACCTGAGAATTGATTTCCTTGGGTTTAGGTGCCCGTCCTTGGTCTATTCAGCTGTGGGCAAGGATGCATCTTTTTATGGTACTCAATACGGCCACCTGGAAATCAGTGGCTGTGGGTGGGGTGGTTTCCCTTAGAGGGGTTGTGGGCAGACAGCCACTGAATGACATCACAATACACAGCTTCTCTCTGCCACTGGAATTTTCCAATTGACTCATCAGTCTGACCCTGGCAGACAGAAAGTTTCTTCCCTTTACTTGCTACTGTCCCTGACCTTTGGGACAGTGTTACCTAATAGCAATACGTATAACTGGAGACTACGGGAACCCTGATTGCTGAGAAGTCTGTTTAGGTGCAAGGCAGTGCTCGACCAGGGGAGGGGAAGCAAAGAGTCTTCCTTCTGTAGTTCTTGACAAACCCATTCCTGGCCCAGACACTTGTCACAACAGGTTGATCTAAGTGTCTTCTTTGCCCATATCCCCATAAATCAGTGTTTTTCTAAGTGAAATTTGTTGTGTGACCCTCTTGCATTAGAATCAGCTGGGAATGCTCATGAAAAAAGCAAATTCCTGGTCCCAACTGCAGGAATGAGAAACCCAGGAATGTAATCAATAATCTGCATGTTTATAAGACCCATAGATAAGCTCAAGGCACAATTAAGTTTGAGATCATTGCACTTATCAACTCTATGAACCTCATCTCTTTCAGACTATTCCATTCCAGTTGAGTTCATGAAAATGTAGATTTGCAGAACCTACATTTTTTTAAATAGAATTTTCCAAGTAGTCTAAGGTCCATCCAAGTATCCTCAAAGGCAGATATAAATAAGCATGAAGATCTTGGCCACCATGCATTCTGATCCAAAGCCCTGGATTCAACCAGGGAGCACCCAAACTTTGCCCCTGACATGACACTTCCCTTGGGATGGCGAAAGGATTTACCTGGTAGCTCTTGTGCAATAAATCAGCACAAATCTCAAGACACCACCCCGGAGGGAGGCCCTCCTGGCTAGCAGCCCAAGTCACAGCTCAATGAGATAAACCCAAAGAAGCCCCAGGCAGGTAGAAAGCAGTGCATGTGGGACTGCCTTTCTGCAGAATCACAATGGAGCCAGTGTTTGCATTAGAGTTAGACAATGACTTCGATTCAAGCGACAGGATGCTGAAGGGTGCTTTGGGTAAAAGGGAGAACCTGAGCCCCTTTCTTGGCTAAGTCTCTGCCTGGAAATGGTTCCACTTTGTTTTTAAATCCTATTTGCCTTTCTTTCAAATCTCTAGGAGTGCCAATCAATGGCCATCCATTGCTTCCAGGGTAATCGCATCTTTTTCACATTTGACCCAAGAATTTAGACATTATATCGCCCCAGCCCGTCCTTGCTGTATATGAGCAGAAGATGCATGCTCTGGATTCTGGAGAAAATGAAGTAATCTCACCAAGGAGTCAGGATTGACATTCAGTCTCTCTCAGCAGTCAACCCCGAGTTCTTTTGCAATGCCTCACTGCCTGCCACGTATCACAGATTTCCAGCTCCAGTCACTACAGATATTTTCATTTCTGCTCTAGGACAGAAACCACCATTTGATTTGTGAGCGTTTAGTGGGTTATGTGCTTCATAATCCATTTCCTTTCCCCTAGGCATCCATCTGTAACAGTGTCCGAGAGGTCTTCATAGTAGAGGAAATATACAAATATGGTTCCTATTTGGTGCCTGCTTATTCATTGAGCAGAAAACTTACTATCCTCTCTTTCCAGCTGGGAACTGGATGAATTATATTTAGGTCTCCTGCCTTGCCATGAATAGATCTCATTCTAAAGAGATGACCAAAGAGAGAAAAATTAACACAGGCATATGAAAATCTATTATTTTATGCAAGAGAAGGAGAAAAATGGCCCTATATTCTGGAATCAAATGTAGATTTTTTTTTCTCCCTTTGATGTGGATTTTTTTTTTTGGTATGAAATAAAAATATTTTTAGAAATTCTTTGCCTTGTAGTTTTGATTACTACTACTGAAATTCTCCCGCTAAACGGGAATAGGGCTTATTGAAAATAACAACTTGGCCAAATTAGAAGTGACTTTGTGGAATTTAAAATGCCGTACATACTGACATCTATGTTCACGTAGGAAAATAATAAATATGACACTATAGAAATGTATATTAATGAAAGGTTAAACTGAAGAAAATATACTAAAAAATGGAGGAAAAAAGATATGTAAATGAGAGATAAAGAATAGCTAGCATAGAATACAGATCCCAGGATCTATTTTCTTCATACTACTGAGAAATCAAAGCTGAAGCAACAGGAAGTAAAAACAATCTTGACTTTACAAATAAAATCAGTCTCATTGAGTGTGTATTCAGGGTGTTTTATCCATAATAATCAAAATGTACAAAACTATTGGCAATTAAAAATTTCCTGTATAAAGAATGATCTAATCTTCAAAAAGGAAAGGGACTACTGACAGAGAAAACAAAAGACTGACCCTCTGAGGCCTTCTCTTTATAGCAAATGCAAAAAGATGAAGAAATGTCTATAGAGATACATCGAGAGGAGGTTATTGTCTCTCCATTCAGGAAAATTGTTATCTGTGACAGCAAAAGATTTCCTCAGAAATGCAAGGACTAAGAAAATGTACATGTCATCACTCCTCCTGAAGTTTCCCTGAGAATGTCCCCCGGAAAAATCATAAAACAAGTCCAGGGTAAGATTTTAGGACAAGTAGAAGGAAAGAACTGGAAATAAGAACTGAAACCAGTCACACACACACACACACACACACACACACACACACTCACATAAGCAGACACACAATTATTATCAATGTGCTTATAGGGACTTGAATATAGAAAATGGAATAATTAAACACGACGAACCTCAGAGAACTAAATACAGCACTACCATATGATCCAGCTATCCCACTCCTGGGCATATATCTGGATAGAACTTTCATTGAAAAAGATACATGCACCCCTATGTTCATTTCAGCACTACTCACAATAGCTAAAACATGGAAACAACCTAAATATACATCGACAGATGAACCGATTAAGAAGATGTGGTACCTATGCACAATGGAATACTACTCAGCCATAAAAAAGAACAAAATAAAGCTATATGCAGCAACATGGATGGAACTGGAGAGTCTCGTAATAAGTGAAGTAAGTCAGAAAGAGAAAGACAAATACCATATGATATCACTTACATCTGGAATCTAATATGTGGCACAAATGAACTATCTACAGAAAAGAAACAAACTCATGGACATGGAGAACAGAGTTGTGGTTGCTGAGGGGAAGGGGGAGGGAGAGGGAGTGGGACTGGGAATTTGGAGTCAGTAGATGCAAACTACTGCATTTGGAGTGGATAAGCCATGAGATCCTGCTGCTTAATTAGCACAGGGAACTATATCCAACCACTTGTGATGGAACATGATGGAGGACAATGTGAGGAAGAGAATGCGTGTGTGTATGTGTGTATGTACACACACATACACACACACACACACACACACACACACACACACACATGACTGGGTCACTTTGCTGTATAGCAGACATTGACAGAACACTGTAAATCAACTATAGTAGAAAAAATAAAAATCTTAAAAAATTAAATTGTTCTGTTAAAGTTATTGGAAATGGGGAAAAGTGGATGAGATAGAAAGAACATTTGGTCCTTCATTCCACAAAAAGAAGAGTAAAAAAAAGTTAAATGTTTGTTAGTTTGTTTGGTTTTTGTCTTTTAGGGCTACACCTGCGGTATATGGAAGTTCCCAGGCTAGGGGTCAAATAGGAGCTTCAGCTGTGTCTGTGCAGGATACGAGCTGTGTCTGTGACCTCCGCCACAGCTCATGGCAACGCCAGATCCTTAACCCACTGAGCAGAGTCAGGGATCGAACACACATCCTCATGGATACCAGTGGGGTTTGTTTCTGCTGAGCCATGACGGGAACTCTGAATGTCTGCTTTTGAATTAAATAATATATATGCTCTTCTGGTTATCTGTTATCAATCTGCTGTCATCCTGCATGCCTTCAGAGAAGTGATTCCTGAAATCACTTTCCCTGCATGGTTCTGGGTTTAGATTTTGCCAGGAGAGATGCTCTTGAGAAGTTTGGAAGGAGAGGTCATTGTCCTCCTGAGATGATGCGACCACAAAAGTGGGCAGTCCTGACTTCACAGTGGCTTCCCAGTCAGTCCCCCAAAGCACCTGCTTCAGACCTCAGGGCTCTGACCTTGGCGGTGAATTCACTGACCTTCCCAGCCCAGCTCTTGCAAATTGTGCCAGTTGTTCCTGTATTAAACTTTTCATTCCTGGAATACCCAGACAGTCGTTTTCCTGACTGAATCTTGGTGATACATTCGACTTTAAGAGTTATTTCATAATTTAGTCACCACTCATAAAATTGAAAGCAGAAAGTCTAGTTTCCAAATCATTGCAGAAGAAAAAAGCAAACAATGTAGTCTCCATAGAGCAAAAGACAAAGTAGAAGATACACAGAAAAGGTAAAGCAAAAAGAGGACAAAAGTCACACCAGACATAGCAGTTATGTCAACACATGTCAATACTTTCAAATCCCTTTAAAAATAGGCCGAGATTCAGGTTGGAGCAGAAACAAGAAAACAATTCAACGACTGCTTACCAGTGATGACTTAAACAATGATACTGAAAGGTTGAAAATGAAAGGATGGGATACATGGGCGGGTCATGCAAATGCAAACAAACAAACAAACAAACAAAAAACAAGGAAGGCTTCAAGACAGCAAAGATTAAAAAGGATCATTAGAATTTCTTAAATGTTTATACAACTAGTTACATTTTCACTGTAAAAAGCCCAAACAATATAGAATTAAATAGAGGTAAAGGTAACAAATGCTAACACTTCGGTGCTTACCCTTTTGGTCTTCTATCATCTGTTGATCATCTGTCTGTCTGTCTATCTATCTATCATCTATGTTATATTGACCCTAAGATGCATCCATTTTTTAAAGTACCATTTCTTGTCCATGTAAGCAAGGAAAACACTACTGATTTTGACATGCTAGGAATTGTGAGATGGATCCCAATTTTAGCTATTAAAAAATACCCACGTCTTACGATGGGTTTTTTTCTAATGTATTTTAATAACAATTGATTTATTTTACATAGGATTTTCTTATTTGTCTATCTATCTGTCGTGTTATCTTCTCTGATGTTTTTCTTTTCCTAATGATGTGACTTGGGGGATTTTTCTATTTCGGGTCATCATTATCTCCCCCATTAAAAATGCCATATGCATTTGACAGTTTGCATGTGCCATCATTTATCAGTCCTCCTCTCTAAATGTCAAACGAGATTTAGGTTACTTACATTTTTATGCAATGACAAACAATGCTGCAATGATTACTTTATACATTTTTATGGAGCATCGTGTGCCCATTTTTCTAGAATATGTAACTTACTCTTTCAAGTATCAGCATCTTTAAAACTTTGATAGATCCTAGCAGATTGTCCTTCACCAAAACCATCAGTTTTTAGTCCCATCAATACTTGCTTCCTTATCAAAATAGCTATTGTTATCATTATTTAAATTTATACCAGTTTGGTAAGTTGTTTTCCTCTCTACTCTCTTGATTATCAGAGAGGTCGATCAGCTTGTGTTTACTGTTCAGCACATTTCTTCTGTGAATTGCGTTTTATAATCCTTTGCCCATTTTTCCTTCTTCTAGATTTGAGGATCTCCTTAGGGTTAAGGATAATCATCTATTGGTCCATTATGTACCTTGCAAATATTTTCTTCTCTTATGCTGCTGTTTTTACTTTGTTACAATGAAGTTAGTCATATGCAGTATTAAATATACATAATCAGTTATGTCCATCTTTCTCTTCATAGGTTTTAGGGTTTGCGTCCTGATTTAAAAAATACTTCTTGGGAGTTCCCATCAAGGCTCAGTGGAAATGAACACGACCAGTATCCATGAGGATGCAGGTTTGATCCCTGGCCTTGCTCGGTGAGTTAAGGATCCAGTATTGCCATGAGCTATGGTGTAGGTCACAGATGTAGCTGGGATCCCACGTTGCTGTGGCTGTGGTGTAGGCCGGCAGCTGCAGCTCCGATTCCACTCCTAGCCTGGGAACTTCCGTATGCCACAGGTGTGGCCCTAAAATGCAGGCATACATGCATGGCTGTGTGCATAAATAAAATAATACTTCTTAATTCCAAATTATTTAACATATTCTCTTATATGTTCTCACAATAAAGTAATGCATTATTTCACTTAAGATATTCAGAAGTAAGGTGGATATAGGCTGGCCCAATGAGGTTTTCCTGAACTTGACTTCTTTTCATTCCATCGTTGATCCTGGCTTTATTTTAGGCTGCCCCCAAGATGACTACAGCTGGTATAGATTTCACATGCAGAGCTCACAGCATATTCAAGGAACAAAGGGGATTGTATTTTCCTGTTTCTCTTCCTTAGAAACATGAAGCTCTTTTCCCAAACTGTCCATGTACTTCCCTTTATGTCTCGGCCCAAGTACCTCCCAGGGACACGTGACCACCATGATTTCCTTAGACTAATCCTTTGGGGTGTGTAGATGGAGGGGGTGGTCAAACGCAATGATCGCTACAAATACTTGGTTATGTTTTTAATGTCCATCTCTTTACCTGAAATTAATTTGTGTACGGTACTGGGTAAAGACCTAACTTTATTTGCTGTATGAATATCTAATTATTTTAACATCCTTTATCGACTAAGCCTCTGTTTTACTGCTAACTTAAAATGCTACTTTTAGGAAGTTCCTATTATGGTGTAGCGGAAATGAATCTGACTAGTATCCATGAGGGTGAGGGTTCGATCCCTGGCCTCACTCCGTGGGTTAAGGATCTGGCATAGCCGTGAGCTGCTGTGTACATCACAGATGCAGCTCAGATCTGGAGTTGCTTGGTGTAGACTGGCAGCTGCAGCTCCAATTGGACTCCTAGCCTTGGAACTTCCACATGCTGTAGGTGTGGGCCTAAAAAGCAAAAAAAAAAAAAAAAAAAAAAGGCCTACATGTGGGTGGGTCTCTGGACTCTCTTCTCTCCTAGGTCATGCTGTGTCTATTTCTATACCAAAGTCACCAGCTCCATTGGGTTTTCCTTTGTGGGAAGACAGTCCTGCCCACATTCACTGTTTCTGATTTTGTTTTCTCCAAACTTTTTTGTTATTTTCACATAATCTTGAGACACTCCTGAATCAGTTTGTCAGGGTAAAAGAATAATCTTCTGTAATTTGGAATAGGATTGCATCAAATACCTGTTATTTGGGGGAGAGAATTATCTTCACAATACTGAGCCTCCCAATCCAGGGTTAATTGGGTCATTTTTCACAGCTCTCAGAGACATTTGTTGTTTTCTTCCTATTAACACATTTATTATTGGGTATGTTCATCTGCTCAAGCTGCCGTAACAAAATACCACAGACTAGGTGGCTTAACAGAAATTTATCTTTCATAGTTCTGGAGGCTGAAAAGTCCATGATCAAGGTGCTAGATGATTTGGTTTCTGTGAACGTTCTCCTCCTGCCTTGCAGACGGCTGCCTTATTGCTGCATCCTCCCATGGTGGTGTGTGTGGGGGGGGTGGGAATCTTCCTCTTCTTATAAGGCCACATCTATTAGTCTCTTCCCGATTCTAGAGGCAACTTGCCCTGTTACAGGGGAGGTTTGTGCATGCACGTGTGTGTGTGTGTGTGTGTGTGTGTGTGTGTGTTTGTGTGTGTTTGATAAGAGATGGATGGGGTTGATCCTGGGGTGGAAAGGTCTGAAAGGTTTTCCTGGGGGTAGAAATGTCCAAAAGGTTTTCTTGGCCATCAAAAGGCTGCCCCTTTTTAAGAAGATCTATGATAAGAGCCACATGTGCCAAGAACTGGGAACAAAACAATACGCATACCCCACAAACCACAGGCATTTCAGGAATGCTGTCACTCCAATGCCATAAAAACCTTGGTCTGCAATATCCAGGTTTCTTGCAAGGAAATGAGAAAATCAAACTCAACCTTTCTGGTATGCTTTGTACGCAGAAGTATAATCACTGTTGCATCATGATGGTCTAAGCCAGGTGAGCTTCGAGTAAGGGAAGATGTTCTCCTAACTCCCTGACATGATATGTTGATGGGTGGTGAAACTGTGTGGTTTCCCACTCTCCTTTCAGCTTTTCGGTATTATCTAAATTTTCTGCAGTGCACATATTGTTTTTGTTTATGTTTCTATTAGGAATGTGTTCAGAAAAAAAAATGGAAAATTTGCCTAACAGTGGCTCAAACAAGTAGGGATTTATTTGTATCAAAAACGAGAAATCATTGGGTAGAGAGCCCAGGGCTGAGCCAGGAGCAGAGTGCAGGCAGAGACTCACACCTGTCTTAGATGCAGGCATCACCCCAAGATGTTGTAGGCATCGTGTAATCATCATCCTCATGACTATAACCTCATCATCACAGGATGGCTGCTGCTCCTCTAGGCTTTGTGCTCATGTTAAAGGAAGCAAGGAAAACGAAAAGGGAGGAGGAAGGGGTGGCACTTTCCTTAGGAAAATAGCTTTTTCCAGAACTCCATCACAATAGTCTGTTCATGTCTCATTGGCCAGGACTATCTCCGAGTGCAAGGAAGTCTGCGAAGGTGACAATTTCTATAAGGGTACGTTGTTGCATGGAACATTCTAAAGAAGGGCTGGCAAAGAATGGCCTGCAGGCCTGATGCCTGTTTCTGCAAATAAAGTTTTATTAGAACACAGCCATACTCACTCATTTACATATTGTCTATGGCTGCTTTTGATACAACAGTAAAATTGAGTAGGTACAGCAGACCATATGGCCACAAAACTAAAAATGTTTACCATCTGGCCCTTTACAGAAGAAGTCTGTGGACCCCTAATCTCAGAAAGGGGAAAGGCTAGATGTTGGGAGGCAACTAGGAAGGAAGGAAAAAAAAAAGATCCAGCATTAGGTAGGCAGCTAGTAACCCTTGAGGAATGACTGTCACCAGGAAGAAGGCAAGTTGTCTTAATGTGCACATTCCCCGAAGAAAAGGACAGATGTTCAAGAAGAAAAACAAAAAAACTAAGTTAGAAATGAATTCACTGGAACGAATACGTTTCTGTACAGTTTCCAGGCTCTGCTGGGCACCAGACGATGTCTGCAGGGCAATAGTTTAATCCTCTAACCCTATTATTTTCTCATCATTTTCTGCTCATTAGGACAGAGGAGAAATCTTTTCAGGTTTCATTAAGCCCCTTCTTTGGCTCTTTAAAAAGAAAGCAGTAAGGTGAGCAGGCAGGTGAAGTAATCGCCATTCCCTGTCCTCACCCTGCCATGAAAGGGAAATGCAACACTGCCCTGTAAGTTACACTGAAAGGAAATAGTTCTCATTGTATCTGGAAAAACATGTGTGGTGGTAGCTGAAAAAGAGACCACAGCATCCTGGGGAATGTGCCCTCTGAGCTTTTGTACAAGTCCCAGTGGCCACAGGTATTCTAGCTTAGGTTCCTCATAAGAGTCTCACTGTACAAACAGATCATTTTACACTTTTGTGTTGCCTTGACTGTGAAAGATCAGCCCAAGGAATCTGGCAAGCGAATAGTGCTCATCGTCTTTGATCCTAAGTAAGAAAAACAAATCAAGGCAAAGGTGACCCCAAATTCTCATGAGAGTCTCTCTTTGACCTGGACTCAGCAATGAGGCATAATACGAGAATGGGGCACTCCTCTCTCAAGCCACCCTAGCTCAGGTTCTTCTGCAAGGGACAGTCTGCCTGCAGTAACTACTATGGCACCTCTTCGCAATTTACATTCCATATGCCTAATGCAGTGAGGCCAACCATGGGCCCCTGGCTTATAAGGAGTCCACTTTCCTCATGGGTGCCAGACGAATCTATTCTCAAGTGCAAGTCTGCTGAGGAATGTTGGTGAGTTTCACCTAGCGAATGAACAAGGGATGATGTCTACAGCACTTGGAGGCAGGTGAGTCCTGAGTCTTTGGGCCGGGGGCACTCATCTGAGAGGGCTGCATGAATGTGTAAGGAGAACTGGGGTCACAAATACAGGTGTTTGCCATGATCACCTATAGGATAGACTTAACTTTCTTATCGTATGGCTCCTGTCAACCTTTCCAGGCTCCTCCTGCTCCAAAATTTACCAAAGCCTCCTTCTAGGTCAGTTCCACCCTAATATTTCATGGCACATTTTTCAAAATTTTTTCAGGCTTCCATCTCTGTATTTCAAAGGCACCAGACATGTATCTCAACAATCCCATGTTGGTGAAATGATCCGTTTTGCTGTTCTAGTTCACTACCAAACTCTAAGTTTTTAAGGGAAGAGATGTAATCTCTGTGTCTTTATCACAATTCTTGGCACATAGTAGGCCAATAAGGCTTTTTGTTTTGCCCAAATTTCCTTCACAGGCAGATGGAGACAGCAGCTTTTGCCTAGGGCATGGATCACAGCAAGGAAACCCTCACAATAAAGATTCTGGTGAGCTGAGTTTTGAAGGGCAAGGAGTGATTAGCTAGATGAAATAGGAGAATGAGCTTACCAGGAAGGGAAAACAATGTTTGCAAATGCACCAAAGCATAAAACAGAGTGATGTATCCAGGAAACTGCAAGGAGCTTTGTCAAGAAGAGCAGAGGGTGAAGGAGCTGGTCTTGGCCAGATCATGAAAATCTCCAAAACTTATCTTAAAGCTGAAGACAACCATAAAAGTTTGTAAGTAGAGGATCAAGAGGTTGATTTGCCTTTTGTTAACATGGGGCCTCTGGAAGAGGAACAGGTGTATGGAGAAAGATGACAAGTTAATTTGGGTGTGTTTTTGCCATCAACTTTCTCAAGCTGTTGAAATTGGGAATTGTTGGGTAGAAATTATATTATTCCCTGCAAGTGCTTTTTATGAAATGCTAAATCCATTATCTTCCAGCATCCTTTGCTGCTGATGGGAATTCCTAAGCTGGTCTGATTTTTATTCCTTCATCTACTGACTATTTTATTTCTTCACATTTTTTTTTTAGTGTCTTAGGTATGAGTTTTTGATTTTCATCTTATTCAGGGCTCACAGCACCTTTCAATTCCAAGTCTCATGTTTTCCTTCTATAACGGAAAATATTCTTGCACTATTTCTATTAATTAACATTAATTCTATCTGCATTGGACCATCTGGATTGAGTCTCTGTATCTCTTGCTTTCCTTCATATGTGCTGTCAGTTTATATTTCTTACATATTAAGAGATTTTCTAGACTTTATCATCTAAACTTTGAATTTTTTGTTTGCCAGTCAAATCTTTTTATTTCCCAAATCTTTTTCTCTCTGGTTGTTCTTTCTTC
>PVHT021183666.1:33302894-33314357 GCA_004024745.2 Catagonus wagneri
CTCCTTGCTATTCCATCATTAAAGCACTAGTTATCCCCATTCCCTCCTACCCCTCCCCCACCCCTCCCCCGCCCCCCTGGCAATCACAAGTCTGTTCCCCAAGTTCGTGATTTTCTTTTCTGTTGAGATGTTCATTTGTGCAGTGTTTTAGACTCCAGTTATGAGATTTCATGTGACATCTGTCTTTTAGAGTTTTCTTTCCAAATAAGTTTCCTTCTGTTTTCTGAAGTACATGTTTCCACTGAAGTACGTTTATTGGTAAATTTTGCGCTTTTCTCTTTCATGTCAGGTTCTCTGACGGTGGGCTATATCATTCAGGGCTCTCCCAGGAAAATGATGACAAGCTCAAATTGAGTACTTGAGGAGAATTTAATAAAGAGATTATTTATCAAGGTGTGTGAAAGCTCCAGGAAAACCAATGAGGGATAACTCAGCATCTTGGGGCGAGCAACTGCTGGAAGCCATTACCTCCCCTAGGCCAGAAAGAACAAGAGGAAGGAGTTATTACAAAGGCATAGAAGGTAACTGCATAGGGAGAGTTAGGTGGCAGGAGCTGTGGTCCCTTAGAGGGACAAAGCTAACTAACCCACAGCCACTCAAAAGGGAAGGATCCCAGGGAAAAATAGCCTGATGTCATTGTTCTCCCTTCTTCCCATTTCCTACCAGTAATTCCCATTATGTTACCAGACAGGAAGCTGGAGGGCAAGGAAGCGCATTGATGCAGTCCACATGTGCCAGCTTCCTGGGTACACAGCAGGGAGAAGGGCACACAGGGGATTTGGAGGAACAGGCAGTGACAACCAGCACACCGGTGGTCTTGTTAGCTATCCACATGGGAAGTCCAAACAATAGAAGGCTGGGAGTCCTGGGGTACATGGGTGGGATTTTTGAATAACATTTACGTTAGGGCAGGACATCTGTTATTAAACTTGAGAACTCCGAAACTGCAGAAGGTGGAGGGTGTCACTATGGGGCCGATTTCCCCCTTCGGTGCCCTATCTCTTCTTGGACACATGGCTCACGTCTTCTTTCCCTGAATATCTGAAATAGATGACTTCATTTTCTTCATTGCTGTTGAAGAGCTGATGATAATCTTCATTTTTCTCATATGCCAGAACTGTTGCTTTTTGTTGAAAGTCCACTAATTACTAGAATATATCTTGGTGATATTTGTGCCAGGTCAGTGTTCTTTGGTACTCAGTATACTTTTCAATATGTTTCATATCTTTTTTAAGGAAAGTTAGATGGAATTATAGTTTTTAATATTTATTGTGTACTCTTACTTTTCTCTTTTTTAGGGCTGCTCCTGCAGCATATGGAAGTTCCTGAGCCAGGGGTCAAGTCAGGGCTGCAGCTGCTGGCCTATACCGCAGCCACAGCAATGCCAGATCTGAGCCATGCCTGTTACCTGCACCACAGTTCATGGCAACGCCAGATCCTTTAACCCACTGAGTGGAGGCCAGGAATCAAACCTGCATCCTCATACATACTAGCTGGGTTCTTAATCTGCTGAGCCACAACAGGAACCCCATACTCTTTCTTTTATTATGCAAGGACTCCTTCTATTTGCATGTTAAGTCTTCTTTATCTATCTTCAAATACGGGTCTCTAATTCTTTTTGTCACTCCCTTAATTTTAATTTAATTTTTAAAAATTATGTTTTGATTTATTCACTGGTGTTCTTTTGAGCTTGTTCATTTCTAAGAATATTTTTTTCTTCTATTTATGGGTGTTTTTCTTTGAGTGTTACCACTTCATTTCTGTGGTTTTTGAGTTCTAATTTGTGTTAATTTTTTTCATGTGCTTTATGGTTTTCTTCATGTTTTTAGCTAATTTTGAAATAGAAAGCTATGGTTTTGATTTTTTCTGAATACATCAGTCAATTATTCTCTCGTTGTCTGTTGGGATGATACCATGGCTGTTATTCTCTTATTTTCTTATAATAATTTTTATGTTATACTCAACCTGAGTAATTTCCAGTTGCTCATGTTAATGCAAATTTAATTTTCCTGAACTTTTAGAATGGGTCATAGTTTAAGTTCACAGAGTTCCTGCCTCTGCTGTTTCCAGGTAGTGAAGAGAAAAGCAAATCCAAATCTTAAAAAAGTATTTGTTGCATTTAGGACAAATCCCTCTTTCCTCCATGACAGAAAGAATTGAATGCAACCAACTGCCCCAGGGTAGAGTATCATATTAGGGGTTCAGCATTGGTCACTGCTGCCGGCCAGTTGAATACTTAGCAGCAGCCAGTCAGCCTTGGTGAGAGGGAACCCACTCTGCCCAGTCCAGCATTGTCTCCATCTCTGTAACCATGGTGACTACGTTTGTGAATCCATTGAGAAGACAAGCAGATGGCTGGCGAAGAGGCTGAAGGACATCCATAGGGCAGTTCCTCTTAACAGCCTAATTGTCTGCCTCCTTTCTGACTACTTTTTATGCCTTAACCTTTTCCTTGGGTTAAGACTTCAGATTAGAATTCCAGCTCTGATGTCCATTATGGCAACCATGCCAACTTTGCTTCCGGTAATTTAGTACTACTATATGGCTTCTGTCACCCGGGGCTCCTTGTCCCATATTGAAATTAGGATATCAATGTTAACTGCAGTACTTCCTAGCACAGTGCTATTCAAAGATATTGGGTTTCCTTTCACCAACACCGAAGGGTAATCGTGGAAAAGTACAGTAATCTTATAGGGCAGGACCACCAAGGACAGAAAGCATGTAAATATCCATAATTTAAAGTTAAAAATTAAAACAACAAGATACCGATTTTCACCGGTGACACTGAACTGTTTTTAATGAAGCTCAGTATTGATAAAAGTGTGGGAATCTTAATACATGGCTGGTGCAAATGGAAACCTGTATAACCATTCTGGAAAGCAGCTGGCAACATTAAAAATGTCATAATTTGGACAACCGTAATAAATAACCTTCATCCCTAGGAATGTATTGTAAGAAAATAGTCAGATGCACTGAGAGATTTATATATAAGAATTTTCACTGCATCGTTATGTGTAGTGGCAAATTTTTTTTAAATAATTATAACTGCTCACAATGGGAGACTGGTTACATAAATTAAATAAATTGCACATCTACTGTACGTTCTAGATCTGTGCTTTTCAGCATATGGTAGTTGGTAGCCACTTGTGACTGTAGAACCCTTGACATGTGGCTAGTCTGAGTTGAGATGTGCTACAGATATTTCTAAAAATTGAAGCTTGAAATAATAAAAAAAGAACTTAAAATAGCCCCCTTGGAAATTTTTTTATATTGATTGCATGTTTAAATGATAACATTTTGGATGTGTATGGATTAAATAAAATATATTACTAAAATTAATCTGACCCGATGTTTCTTACTTTTTTAATGCAGCTATTAGAATATGTAAAATTAATATGTGGCTGGTTTATAATATATAACTGTTGGACGGCACTGTTCTTGATAAAAATTTCATGATGGAGAAAAGTAGGTTTCAAACAATATTATGTGACAGGATGTTTTTATGGTTTAATATTACGTGCAAAACCAGCATGCAGACTTGTAATGGGGCAAACTGACATCATGGGCCTCCTGATGAGATGTACCAAAAAGAACACGACGTCACTCAGGAAGTATTCCTGCCCCAAATATACGGCCTGAATCTAATCAGGAGGAAACATCAGACAAACCTAAACTGAGGGACAGCCTTCTGTACTCTCCAAACAGATCAACATCATAAAAGACAGACTGAAAAATGATCCTCGATGAAAGGAATTTAACAATCAAACGCCGCATCAAAAAAAAAAAAAAAAAGAACAAAAAAAACCAAAAGAAACTCTAAAGAACACTGCTGGGACATTTGGCAAAATTTGAATACGAACTATATAGTCATATTGGCTTCATGCTAAATTTCCTGATTGTGATCCTCGTGCTGTAGTTATGTATGTTCATAAAGAATATACACTGAAACTGTTTACAGGTAAAGGATCACAGTGTCTGCAACTTGTTCTCAAATGGTTCAGCAAAAGTTATTGTAGGTATATACCTATGGGTGTATATAGAGAGAAAGCAGAAGGAACTCATTGAACTCTTTTGCATCCTTTCCATGAATGTGAAAATATTTTGAGAGTAGAATTTTTTGAGTATAAAACTTTTAAAAAGCACGTGAGGTGCAGCACCGTGGAATGGGCTGGAAAATTCTCCTTCTTAAATAGCTGCACCCTTAGACCCAGGTAAGAGGGGCCCCTGCCCTGCACCCTGCACTTTAGAGGGTCCCATCCTACCCGTCTCTGGCTGTTCCCTTCCCAACAGGATGAGCAGACTGCAGGGTCAAAGGGATGTGCCCACCCTGAGCCCACCAATCCCGTTCTAGAATACCCTCCAAGGACCCAGACCTTGGAGTTCCCTGCCACATGGCCCAGAGCCCACTTCTAGACCTGTGTCTGCCTGCTACCTGGGCCCACCTTCCTGAGAGGGGACCACCTCCATGGGGTTCATATCCCCCGAGGGACAGATGTTTGCATGAAGCTGGGACATGGGGCAGGGCATCCACATGCATGCAAGGGATAACCCTTGCAGTGCAGGAGGGGCTGGGGGTTGGGGTGGGGGGGAGACAAGGGAGCCTGCTGCAGGGTGGGGGCCAGAGGCACCCTTTCCCCACACCACCTGTTCAGGTGTGGAACTCCAAGGAATCTGAGAAGTCTAAATTCAGGCCTGGCAAGAAAAGAAATAACGATCGGTGGCACAGCATGGAGAACCCAGAAATAAATCCACACACATATGGTCAATTAATCTATGCTGGGGGAGGCAACAGTGAAGAAAAGACAGTCTCTCCAATGGAAGAGCTGCGTGCAGAACAGGACTGGAGCGTTCTCTAGCACCGTACACAAAAATAAATTCAAAATGGATTAAGGACCCGAACGTAAGACCCGATACTGCAGTTGTTAGAGGGGAACACAGGCAGCCCACTCTTTGACATGAATCGCAGCAGTATCTTTTTTGATCCACCTCCTGGAGAAATGAAAATTAAAGGAAAAACAAACAAATGGGACCTAATTGAACTTAGGAGCTTTTGCACAGCCAAGGAAACCATGGGCAAAGCAAGAGGACAGCCACCGAATGGGAGAGGATCTTTGCAGGCGGGGTGACGGACAGGGGACTGATCTCCAAAATATACAAATATCTCATACAGCTTTATGCCAAGGAAACGAATGACCCAATTAAGGGATGGTTGGAGGGTCTGGACAGACATTTCTCCAAACAAGACAGGCAGATGGCCGAAAGGCACAGGAGGTGACGCTCAGTGCTGCCAATTATTAGAGATGCAAACCAAAAGTGTGGTGGGCTGCCACCTCGCACCAGTCAGAGTGGCCGTCGCTAAGGGGTCTACAGACAACAAATGCTGTGGGGGGTGAGTGGAGTGGGGGCCCTCCGGCTCTACCGGTGGGAATGTGGGCTGGCGCAGCCACTGTGGGGACGGTGTGGAGGTTCCTTAAAAAACTAGATATAGAACTGCCATGTGGTCCAGCAGTCCCGCTCTTGAGTACGCATCCAGAGAAAGCCATGATCTGGCGGGGGGACGTGCACCCCTCCGTTCACGCAGCACCGTCTGCAATGGCTGGGACATGGGGGCAGCTTGGGTGTCCCTCGGCAGAGGACTGGGTGGGGAGGATGTGGAGCCTGCGTGTGATGGAGTGCTACTCAGCCGTGAAGGGGACCATTCGCAGCAACGTGTGTGGACCTGGAGACTGTCGTGCCGGTGGCTGGGGAGTGGGGGGCAGTTGGAGGGAGTGAGACAGGTATCACGTGAGGTCACGAATACGCGGAATCTAACAGAAGGCGGTGGAAGGGGACTTGCAAAACAGAGCCAGACTCAAAGATTTGGGGACGGGGCTTACGGTTACCAAAGGGGAAATGCGGGCAGGGGAGGAATAAACGAGGGGGCTGGGGCTGACATGTGCACCTCACTGTACGTGGGGTGGATGGCTGACGAGGACCTGCTAGGGGGCACAGGGGCATCCGCTCGGGGCTTAACCTACATGGGAAAGGAACCTGAAAAGGAATGATGTGTGTCTGTGTGTGTGGCTGGTTTACTCTGCTGTGCACCTGAAACTAGCGTGGCTTTGTGAGTTTAAATAAATATAATCAATAAAAATTAATTAATGAATTAACTCAGGCCTGGCCTGGTATGTTATCGTGAAGATCAGTTTGTCGCAGCCAGATGATAAAACACATCTTAAATATGGTTTACCAGCCTGAAGCATACCTCCCAAGAATCTAGGTGTATATAGTATGTGGTTTTCTGTTCATGCTCTCTCCCCAGGCCCTGCAACGTTGGGAGTGTGATGAGACATAGGAAGCTGCGAGGAGGCTGCCTGTGTAGACTCGACCCTTGACCTTGTGGTCCTCATTCAAAAGGTGGGAAGCTCCCTCAAACAACAGGAAAACCAGATCCTATAATGAAGTGGGAAGATTGGAAGGACTCTGGACTGAACACACTGGGGGGCTGAGATAACTTAGAAGGGCCTACAGGCCCTTGGCCTGCAGACTCTCAGGAAAAAAAGAAAAAAAAAACTTCCCAAGAAAACCTCTCACAGGCAAGGACTGAGCACCTTCCGTTTGATGAGGCTCTAACCTCCAGGCCGCAAAAGGTGCACATTATCTAGAAACCCCTGGGGTGGACCTCCAGTCCTTCAAGTTTTACCTATTACCCCCAAAGGCGGTGGAGGCGAGTCCGGGAGCCGGGAGCCCAGGGCTGGACAGGCAGCCTCCGTGGAGACTTAGCAGTGCTGGGTACCGAGCTCAGCCACGGTCCCCAGGAAAGTTTCAGCGGGGGGGGGGGCCCCTGGGGTGCTAGAGGGCTCCACATGGGGGTTCTGACCGCCTCTGCCCCCAGCACTGACACACACGTTGGCTGTACCACTTTCAGGAAGGCTCACAACTCCTTGAATCTGACACTTCTCACTTTTCACAGGGCTGGCTCCTTCTTAGGTAGGTTTCAGCTCAAATGCCATCCCCTCAGAGCCTTCCCTCGGCACCCAGCTAATATCACAAATGGCAACTCGAGATATACCCCTGCCATGCTTCTTCAGCCTGTCTTATTGTCTACACAGCACCTAACGCTCCTGAAAGTATCTTGTTCATTTGTTTGTTCCTTTATTTATTATTAGATTTCCGTCTTTCATCCTAGAACTTTTTTTGAAAGCAGAGAATCTTTCCTGTCTTATTTAACACTATAGCTTCAGTTCAATGCCTGACAGAGGACATTTAGTAACATTTGTTTTAAAATGCTTATCTATATGCTTGCCTTTTTCAAGCTTTTCTCCTAAAGTTTATCTCCACGGGGGGCATAAACAGCAAAGTCCAACAGGGCCATGAAACGTAAGCTCAAATAGCTGAGAGCAAGCCAAAAATTAATACGAAATATTTTTTATTCTTGAAGGTCAATGTGTTTAGTTTTCTGTTGTTGTATAACAAATTACCAGAAAGCTAGTGGCTTACAACAACACAAATTCTTTATCTCACAGTTTCCACTGGGTGGAAGCTCACACATTTTAGCAAGTCCTCTGCTCAGTCTCATAATGAAATGAAGGTGACACCTGCCTGTGTCCTCATCCAGGGCTTGGCAGGGGCAAGATATATTCTCAGCTCCCCTTGCTGAGGACAGGAACCTGTAGCGGTAGGAACTCTCTACACCCACTCTTCCCAAGAGGGAGGGGGAGTGAGCCCTCAGGCCAGAAGCACACCCCGCCCCAACTGTCCAGTTACTCCACTTCCACAGTCCTCCCTCCCTTGCCCTAATTCCCCCCACCACTCCCATTCGATCTGCCGTCCTAGCAGACTTCCACTCTGACCTACAAATTCAATCACCTTCCTTTGAGGAGCTCTCACAACACTTATAAATAACTGTAACCTAAGGGATCCATTCTTCACAGGTACATGTGCAAAGTGCTCTTGTAGAACGGAAGGAAGGGAGTCGGAGAGGGGAGGTGCTGTCTGAAGAGGACTCCCAGGGGCCCTCGAAGGCTGGGCAACCCGCATAGCTGTGGGGGGTGGAGGGGATTCTAGAGGGAACATGGCCGTGAACATCCTGGCTTTCCTTCTGGGCAGATGATATAATTGCATCTTTCTTCTATTGCTTTAGAACTAGACAGAGACAGGGGAGGAAAAAAGAGTGGAAGGGGGGAGGAAATGGAAGAAGAGGAAAATATTTAGAAGTTTTTTTTCTCAATCTTCTTTATGAACTGTGAGGAAAGAACATATTTGTGATGAGTGTGGTTCTGCTGACATGAGCAGGTAGCCTGGGGGTGTGTGAGAGAGACAGAGACAGACACAAAGAGACAGAGAAATAAAGCAGCTAGAGAGTCTTCAAAAGTGGGTCAAGCAAGAACCAGGCTGACTAGCAGGCAGCCAGGAGTCTCTCTGTGCCACGATAAGTCAAGGCCTCATCTGTCCTGCCCAGGCCACGAAGGGCACCGGTGCAAGGTCTGGGTCCAGGCATTGTGGCCTAAGTTGCATATATTCTTTAACCACATCTGCCTGATGAAAGTTCAGGCCAAAAATAGGAAGGATTTCAAAGGCCCCCTCTCCTGCTTACAGAGGCATTTTTTTCTAGGACTTATGGAGCTATGGAGCCAATGGGATTAAGACTCTCTAGAGTCACAGAATGTATTATGCCTTCTTCTAAGCACTTGGGATCCCATCAATGCCACTGGTTAGAAACTGTTTCTCTGAGGTTAGAAACTGACTAGCAGAAAGAGGAAGGGGCTCCCATCCCCTGCCAAAACAATGTCCGGAATCAGTGCCCAACGGGAATCCTAAGAAACTAACCCTAAGGTTTGGAATCAGGAAGAGATCCTGGTAAAGCAACTGCCCCAATACCTTGCTTACCTGCATGTGTTCTGACCTGAATAGTTTCATCTATCATCAGCTGCGCCGATGGTACGAGCATTAACAAATCAGCTAATCGAGTCATAGTGTGATTTGTTGTAAAACAAAACAAAGCAAAGAATCCCCGGCTTGCATATTCCGTAGCTCCTTAATGTAGTTTTCACTCCCACAGTTGCCTGGCCTCCACGTTGCCTTGGCTTCCATTCAACCCGGAGAGATGTGTGTGGACAATCAGGACACCGAGAAGAGGAAGAGGTGGAACAGAGGATGGGAGGAAAAGGTGTGACCAGATGTTGTTTCCAGACAAATAGTCTGGTGGAGCCTAAGTTGCAAGGAATTCTGGGATGGGAAACCAAGTGTCTCCATTCAGCATAAAAGAGTAAAAGAAGGGAAGGAAAGAGGACCCCGAAAGATCTGCCTCTCAGACACTCGGAGGGGCTTGACTTTTTCTCTGATACTTTACCACTCTGCACTGAACTTGGAGCATTCTGCATCTCTGACAACAGGGGGAGGCAGTCATAGGGAAGAAAGTAGGCCCAGACTGGGCAGAAAGAACAACCAAAAAGTGACCTTCACTCTGATGCAGCCTGGAGGAAAGCGAGTGGACAAGGCAGGTGTGCCCCACACAGTGCTGGATGGAAAGCTATTGACAAGGGAGGAGCTGGGCAGCCAGCCGTGGGCACTGAGGGCGGTCTGGAGCCTTCAGAGGAAGGGTTAGGGGCCACGCTCTGTATAATGGGAGATGTCTTCAGCTCCAGCTCCAAAAAGGAAGTGACTCTTCCCAATTAAAGAGGAGTAAAACCCTTTCTCAGTGCTATTGTGTGTCCCACAAGAGTCTGCAGAGAGAATGAAGACCCAAAGCCAGCAGAGAGCAAGCAAGAGGCAATATCACACAGCTGTCCTGGCACAGGGAGCAACAATCAAGACACATTTCTGAAGCATGAGCTGGCCAAGCACATGCTCCAAAGTGAGTGAGTTAAGAGTGGTGAGGGGAACATAAGGACATAACCTCCTCCCACACAGCTTCCGGATACCTCAGGAATAGGCAAGCTGGACCCCCTCATCTTCCTCTTGCAAGTCCAAGCCATGCTGGCACCTAACCCAGACGAGACATGGATCACTTGGCCTCCTTCTCCAAGATCCTGTGACTTGGTGCCATTTTCCCCATCCTAATTTCCACTCTTCTCTTCCTGACATAATGCATACATGTTGTCTCTAATTCTGACACCGATTCCCATGGTGTGTTTTTTCCCATGCCACAAAGCACTAGTTTCGACACCATCTACCTGGAGATAGCATCAGATTCTGCAGGTTAAGGGCTCAGTCCTACAACACAATCCCCAAGCCCACCCCCGTCACTTCGGATGTCAACCACATGTCCAGGCTATCACCTGTGCTTCTGATCAACCAGCTACAGACTGGAGGTTCCAACGACATTCTTCCTGAGTACCATTAATTTGCTAGAGTGGCTCACAGAACTCAGAGAAAAATTTTACCTACTAGATTACTGTTATTATAAAACGATGTATAACTCACGAACAGCCAGATGGAAAAGATGCTTAAGGCAAGGTACGTGGGGAAAGGAGTATAAAGCTTTCATGCTTAGTGTGTCACTCTCCAGAAATGAACATGTGTTCACCAAACTGAAAACTCTCTGAACTCAGTCCATTTTGAGGTTTTACAGATGCTTCCTTAGATAGGCATGATTGATTAAATTATTGACAATGGTGATTTATTAAACTTCCAGTCCTTCTCCACAGGAGATCGGGGGTGGGACTGAAAGATCCAACTCTTCAATCACTTGGTTGGTTCTCTTGGTAACCAGCCCCATCCTTAGGTGCTTTCCAAAGAACACCTCATTAACATAACAAAGGACACCTTCTCCCTTCTTAGGAAATGCCAAGGGTTTTAGGAGCTCTGTGCCAGGACTGGGATAAAACCCAAATATATTAAATCATAACACCATACTGCCTCAAAGCATTTTTCTCTCTTGGCTGCCATGGGGTAGCAGTCTTCAAGACTGAGCTTCCCCTGCTTCCCCTTGAAAGCCCAGGATCAATTACACTGCCTGGCACTGCATTCCCCCACCCAAAATCTCAAACCCTGCATGGACTCACCCAGCCTCTTCTGAGGGCTGGGTCCTGACTTTCTGCCTTCCCAAGGATCAGCCACTATCTGGATCCCCAACTGCTCTTTATCTCCCAGGTCCAGGTGCCGACCATTCCTGTGATGCTGTCTGAGCACAAAATCTCACCTCCACGGAGAGAAAGGATCCCTTAGGCTCAAGTTTATGCAGGAGGTTGCTCCCTTGCCTGCCCCATTCTGGAACCAGAAACTTGCTTCTAAAACTCAGACAGGGGGACTTAAGAAGATGGCGGAGGAGTAAGAGGTCGCGCTCACCCTCTCCCACAAATACATCAAAAAACGCATCTAAATATAAAACAAGTTGGACAAATCATCATCTGAATGCTGATCAATTTAAACCTCCAAAAACTGCAAGAAACCCCTGAAATAACTGGGTAGAACAAGTGAAGGAAAAAAAAAAAAAGGTGAGAGAGAAAGGCAATTAGGACCGTAACCAGCACTCCAGGGAGG
>PVHT021183666.1:33315357-33405432 GCA_004024745.2 Catagonus wagneri
AAAAAAAAAAAAAAGACATGACTTAAAAAGAAAAAAAAATAAATAAAATAAAATAAAACTCAGACAGGGGTTCCCAGTATTATCACTCATATTGGACAACACAAAACATTGAACACAAGACTTGTGGAGTTCCTGTTGTGACTCAGTGGTAACAAACATGACTGGTATCCATGAGGATGCCGATTCCATCCCTGGCCTTGCTCAGTGGGTTAAAGGATCTGGCATTGCCACGAGCTGTGGTGTAGGTCACAGAAACAGCTTGGATCCCGAATTGCTGTGGCTGTGGTGTAGGCGAGCGGCTACAGCTCCGATTCAACACCTAGCCTGGGAACCTCCATATGCAGCAGGTGTAGCCCTAAAAAATAAAAAAATAAAAAAAAAATAGACTTGAAACATCATAAAGATAACATGGCCATTTCTGAGAATGACCAGGCCCTTGTTCTCTAAGGAGAATCACATGTAAGAAACACAAAGGACAGAGTGGGGCCAGGGGTCCTCGTTTCACAGGGAGTTGATAGACATGAAATTTGCCCTCATCCTGGGACATCCTGCTAGTGAATTTTGATGTGATGAGGAGCCCAACACGCAGGAATTATTTTAACTCTATCCCCGTCTGGGCCTGCCTGGGCCTCAGGATCTGGATAATATATTTTTGAGCGCACATTCATCCATCTAGTCATTCATTCATTCATTATATAATTCCTGTGACCTACTACCTGGGGCTTGCAGCTTCCGCAGAATAGTATTACATAGCGGTTATGAGTGTAGACTTACACCCAGGTTCAAGTTTTAGAACTTGTACTCATGAGCTATATGATTCTGACCTAATTATTCACTTTCTGAGCCCCTGTTTCCTCGTGAGTGAAAAGGAAAAATGTTACTACCTAATTTGTGGCATTTTCTGAGGCTTGGCATATAGTTACTGCTCCATAACTATTAGTTATTATTTTGTTTTACGCTGACCCCACCTGGGTTATCAGATACTCCTCACCATAAAATAAAGACATCTGTCACTCTCAGGCAATAAAACGATATGGATAAAATGTCTTTGACTTCTCTGTGTCGACTAAGATAATCTGGGCAGTGTTTAGGCTGTTTCTCATCTTGCTTTCTGATCTGCCAGGAACACAGGGGCTTCATCATTTAGGTAGGAATGAGGCAGGATTTCCGAGAACCTGCTCTGGGGATCTTAGCAGGCAAAAGCCTGCTCCTTGCCCCAGGACTGCTCTCCCCAACTTCTCAAGTGGGCAGCCCCATGCTATCCCAGTTTATGAGCTTGTCCAAAGTGAAGCACAACACTGATCAGTAGCCTCAGTCCCTCCAACGTGCATGACTTGGGATACAGTTGCTAACTCAGCTTTGGGTCTAGGGTCTGCTAACCAGTGGCTGTTCCCATGCTCCCTACTCCTGGTCTTCTTTTATGTCAACTAGACCCAGGAACGACTGGACTGGAGGGCATCCTGAGCCTCTGTGAATCGTCTATACTCTAGCACATCACAGCCACCCACTCTTCTCCCTGTGTGGACCATGTCCCAAGACCTGGCCTCTGCCTGAATTTCCTCTCCCTATTTCCCAGGTAGGGTTACACCTCCTCCCTGGGCTGGGGCCCCCGCTCTGCATCTCAGCCAGTGGCCTTGATTCTGAATCCTCCTCCTCCAGGCTGAAGTCTCTTTCCCATCTCTCTGCCCACTGCCTCCATTTGCATGCCCTTGGCTCATGTGGTTAGATCTGCCCCTGCTCACTGCTCAGGCTGGATGTGGAAATTGCCTGTTTGCCACCGTATCCTTCTGTTATCCCTGGGTCTGAATAAACCACTTGGGTTTGAATTCCTGAGTCCCTGCATCAGGACGGTGGCTCGAGCCCTTAGGCCACTCAGTCCAGACACATGGGCTTTAAGAGACCCCAGCACCTGCCAGGGGTAGGATCTTGGAAAAGTTCAAATTTCCATGTCCCAGTTTTCTCAAGTGTACGATGGGAAAAGAAGACCTGTCTCATCAGCCTACAATGAGGATTCAAGGAGGTAACACATGTGGTCTGTCCAGCACAACTCCTGGCACATTGTAAGCTATCCATAAAAGACAACCATCAAAGAGCTTAAAGCAGTCGGGTCAAAAGATATTTGTTCTCTTTCTGGCATAGTTTTGGGCTCACATATTTCTCATTGTTCCCTGTAAAGCTATAATGACGTTCCCTTCTCCAAAAAGCTCTCCTTGTCCCCAACTAGTATTCGGGACCCAAGGGGGGAATCTGAAGGCGTCTGAGGTGAGTAGGACAGAGTCTGCGTTCCCAGGTACTGGGAAGAGTGGTCTGGGGGTTCAGACACCTCTTGGTCACCAAAGGTGCAGGTGCTGCCCAGGACTCCAGCCTAAAGGCTCTAGGCACAAACACAACTCAGGGAAGAAGAGAAGGGAAGGGGTCGGGGTGAGGGGGAGTGGCTGGATAGGGAGGACTCAGGAAATGAGAATGGGATCACCCAGCAACGGGCCTCCCTGTAAACAGGGCAGAGGTGAACCTAAGGCTCCTCTGTCCTGGGACCAAGTGACATGACAGCACATCACAGCCAAGCTGCCCCTCCACCTTCTCTGCTCCACGATTTCAAGACTCACGGGCAGGGCTGGACTATGAACACTCTGCTCCTCCACCTTGATACTATCTGACCAGCCCTTAGCCCAGCTGCTATCAGCCCTCCGAGGCTTCACAAGGCTCTAATCAGGCTTCCCACCGGAAATACATTTCACAGATTGGGGTGGTGATAAGAACAATGGCCCGTGGGTCAAAGTCGCCTCTGATCCCAGCCTCTCCAAGAACAGCTTAGCCCCTCATCTTGAGGAAGACAAGAAGGGATTTGTCCAGTCATTAAGCCTGGGGCAAAGAAGGACACAAAAGAGGTTCCTAGAATCTCTCTGACCCTCTGGTCTCAAGAAGGTCAGGTTAGTTACTGCCATAGTGAGAGGCAGGAGAGGGGTCTGCCTGGACTAGGGACTGGAAGATTCAAGTTCAAAGTCTGGCTCTTCCTCAGAATCCCCATGTAGGATACTAAAGGAAACTGAAAACGGAGACACTCATCATCACCATCAGGAACATCATCTTAAAATTATGGGATCACGCCTGTGCACATGGCTGTCAGTACCTGCTCCACATGTGTCTTCCCTAGGCTGCTCTGGGTCAGCGCACTGAAGCTGGAAGAGAACGTACAGAGGTTGAATGCCACGTCACAGACTCTCCTACAGCTCAGAGCCTTGGGGACACAGCCTGCACACAACATGAGCACCAGCTCGATGGGATCAGCTGTGCGTGGACACAATCAGCTGTGAATGTGCTTGATAAAACTAGGCAACCTGGAGTTCCTGTTGTGACTCGGCAGGTTAAGGACCCGATTAGTATCGATGAGGATGTGGGTTTGTTCCCTGGCCTTGCTTGGGGGGTTAAGGATCCGGCGTTGCCGTGAGCTGTGGTGTAGGTCGCAGACCTGGCTCAGATCCCGTGTTGCTGTGGCTGTGGTGTAGGCCGGTGGCTGCAGCTCCGATCTGACCTGGGAATTTCCATACGCCGAGGGTGCGGCACTAAAAAGACAAAAACAAACAAACAAAGACAACCTAATACTCTGATGCTGCTTCCCGACATCAGTTACCTGAGAGCCAGAGCGGGACTTCCTATGTTTCCCAACCAGGAAAGTCCTCACAGAATGTAAGCTCTACGAGGGAACGAGGTTTTGTCTGTTTTGTTCACTGCTGTATCCACAGCACAAGGTACATAGTAGACAATCAATAAATATCTTATGAATGAATGAATGAATGAATTTTTCATAGCCAGGCCCACTAGTGTCATTCTGGAGCCATGCTCTCCATAGAACTGTGCCTCCTCTGTCTACAATAACTGGACGCAGCTTCTGCTGAATATCCTCCTCGATCTTCTAGACCTTACTATATATAAGAATCACCAGAGGAGCTTCTAAATAATACTAGCGTCCAGACCCCGTTTCTGGAAATGTGGTTGGGGTAAGACCTCGGCATTGGCATAGTTTTGCAATACTAATGAAAAATTAATGATTCCAATATGAGAACCACTGCTCTAGACAGAAAAAAGGATGGTTCCCCAAGGACAGAATGGGAGTGGAGTAGGGAGACCAAATGAGGTCACGATTCAGGGAGAACAAGTTCACCTGGATTCCTGAAAAGTCAAAATTCTTTTGGGTTTTGTTAATCAAGGAGTCAAAGTAAAGATACAGGCTTTTTCTTCTCTTTCTTCCCAAGCAGGAACCTAAGGCACCCAAAGCTGTTACAGGAGGGCCCCTTTGCCTTTCCTCCCAAAGACATCAACAAGCCAGAACTTTTCCCTATACCTATTCAGTAGCTCATTCAGGACTGCTCTGGACCTACTCTGCCCACCTGAGGCCCCCAAACAGGGACTGTAATATTGACTAGGCTCGCCTGGCTGAGGTCCTCCTCCTTAAATGATGCCTAGAAGGATTCTTTACTGAGGACCATAAATTAAAGATAGCAAAACTATTTGTTGCTAACAAATAAACCTACATGTGGGATGAGCTTTGCATGGTGTTTATAAACACATGCACACTCCCAGACACACACACACACACATGCAAACGACACACATGCACACCCACACATACACACATACGTATCCTCACACCAAAAATGAATAAAGTGCAACTATGGAGATCTGGTGCTAACTTCTGTAAACCAGTTTACTGAATGGGATGAATTCAATCACTGCACAAACAGAAAACAGTTTAGTATTTCTCTTATCGCTCCCTTCAACCACACTGCCTTCCCTTCAGGCTTTCTGGTCATTTTTGTGTATTTAAAGGGCTATTCTAATTTAAAATTTGAAGTATTTAAGTGATATAACCAATAAGGGGTAAATATCAAAAATATATAGACAACTCAACATTAAAAAAAAACAAGTAAAAAAATGAGCAGAAAACCTGAATAGACATTTTTCCAAAGAAGAAATACAGATGGCCAAAAGACACATGAAAAATGCTCAACATCATTAATCTTCAGAGAAATGCAAATTAAAACCGCAATGAGATATCACCTTTCAACTGTCAGAATGGCTATTATTGAAAGAGACCAGAAAAAACTGAAGAGGATGTGGAGAAAAGGGAACCCTCATGCACTGTTGGTGGGAACGAAGATTGCTGTAGCGACTATGGAAAACAGTGTGGTGGTTTCTCAAAAAACTAAAACTAGAACTACCATATGACCCAGCAATTCCACTTCTGGGTATTTACCTGAAAAAAAAAAATTTACACCCCAATGTTCACAGCATTATTTACAATAGCCAAAATATGGAAGCAACCCAACTATCAACAGACGAATGGATAAAGAAGATGTGGTGTATGTATACACACATATATACACAACAGAATACTACTCAGCATAAAAAAGAATGAAATTTGCGATAACATGGATGGACTTGGGAGCGAATTGTGTTAAGTGAAGTAAGTCAGAGAAAGACAAATCCTGTATGATATTACTTATATGTGGAATCTAAAATTATAAAACAAACTAGTGAAGACAACCAAAAAGAAGCAGACTCACTGATACAGAGAACAAACTAGTGGTTACCTGTGGGGAGAGGGAGAGGGGAGGGGAGGGGAGGGGCAAGATAGGGGTAAGGAGCTGAGAGTATGAACAACTAGGTATAAAATAAATAAGCTGTAAAGATACATTGTATAGCCCAGGGAACATAGCTATGCTTTTTTTTCCTTTTCATGTACTTATTGTGATCAATCCATAGTCTTTGGCAAAATGTCTATTCAAATTACTTGTCTTTTGAATTAGATTGTTGTCTCATTATAGCTGGTATTTTATAGTAACCATAAACGGAATACAACCTTTGAAAACTGTGAATCGCCATGCTGTACACCTGTACAACAGTACAACATATATTATTGTACATTAATTGTACCGTGATTTTAAAGAATAAGTAAATAAATAAATTAGGGTGAAGAAAATTCTTCTAGAACATGGTAGGAATTATGGGGATGGGGACTTCCACTGAGTAAAGAGGAAGTGAAGACAGGGGAAAAAATATGCGATGGGTGGAGAAAGGATTTAAAGAAAAAAATAAATGATAAAAACCAAAATAATTAATTGGTTAAAAAAAAGCTGGAAACACACCCAATTCCAAGTAAAAAAATAAAAATAAAAATAAAAACCAAAATAATTAATTAATTAAAAAAAGAAAGAAGGAAAGCTTGAAACACACCCAGTTCCAAGCATCTCACATCCACTCTCCTTCCTCTAAGCTCCGGCTGGACCTGTGGCTTGGGGATGATCAACAGGGAAGTGAAGAATGCCATGTTCCTTCACGCTCTCCTCGCTTCCTGCCCACTTCCTGCTGTTGATCCCTCTGAGGCTGGGCAGGGGAAGAGAGTGTCTGTAGTCTTACCTGTCCTGCAGGTGCTTTTCTCTTGAATGCTGACACCTTCTGGGAACTGTAGGTGTTCAAAGACTGGATTCACTGCTGGTTCTTTCCCCTGACCCCAGGGCGGGGGGCTGTGGGGAGGGGAGGGGATACGCTCTCTGGTCAACATCTTGCAACCCTTCTTAGCAACTCCCCCCCACAACCCACTCTGCAGCCTCTTCCTGTCACCTCTTAACTAGCAGATGACGCTCCCTGGCAGAGTCCCAACTCACATCTCAAGCCTAGTTACCTTCTCCAGTGCGTGTTTATCCCAAAGGAAAATGTTGCTTTCTTTTCATACTAGAGCTACTCTTTTTTCTGTTCATTCTTTCTATACTGCCTTAATGGGTGACTTCAGCCACCCTCCTGTCTTCCAAATTTAGTACGGGAGGTAAGTTGGGAGGAGGCACCAGTCTCTATATTCAAAGGTACCTCTAAACCCCAAGGGAACAAAACATCATTTTCTCCCAGTAAGTATCTCAAGAGAGACCTACAATTTCTGCAGTTCATCAGGGCTTTGAGATACCAGCCCCCTTTTTTTTGCAATGTCAGTTTCATCACTGTCTCTTCACTTGGTTTGGGAGTGATGGGAAACATCACAGCACGCCCAGCTGAGCTGACAACTCCTTACCTCAATGACTCTCCTAGAGAGCCCCTTTTAAATCTTTTATTTTCTATAGAAGCCTGGATGTGCTAAAGGTTGCTGGGCCTATTTTTGTTAACCTTTGAGGAGTCCTGAATTGATAGATTTAGCACCTCTCTCTAGAGAATGTGGGTACTTTCTTGCCTTGCCTAAATTTTGAATCAAGAGGAAGAGTTCTATCTCATATAATTTTATGCCACCAAATCCAACTCCCTGGGTCCTCAAATAAGGAAAAGCAGGTGGCAAGAACAATGCTGACCCTCCCAGGCCCTCTTCTGTGACTTCTTGCCATGGATATTCATCAGGGACCTACACTGATCTGAGTCCCTGGAAGCCACTGCTAGCCTGGCTCACGCTAGGCGCTCTGAGCTGAAATGCTGCTGACCGGACTTCTCAACCACAGATTATTGTGACTCCATTTACTCTAACCATTTCCATCCTTAATTGCTCATTGTCTCACCATGGATATGTTGCAGATGTGACTTTATTATTTACTTATTTATTTTTGCTTTTTAGGGCCTCACCCACAGCACATGGATGTTCCCAGGCTAGGGGGTGGAATAGGAGCTACAGCTGTCAGCCTATGCCATAGCCACAGCCACACCAGGTACCCAACCCACTGAGCGAGGCCGGGGATCAGACCCGCATCCTCATGGATACCAGTTGGATTTGTTTCCACTGCGCCATAACCGGAACTCCATAATGCTCTCTAAAATAGACCTTGGCTTTCCTGTCATGGCTAGATTAAGCTTCCAGTTCTAGGACACAGGCTGGAAGCTGCAGCTCCAATTCAACCCCTAGCCTGGGTGCGAACCCCCCTACGCCACGAGTGTGGCCCTATAAATAAATAAATAAATAAATAAATAAATAAATAAATAAATAAAAATAAATAAATAAAATAAAATAGACCTTAATGCATCTTGGATTTAGCCAGAAAAAGAAAGAAAGATTCTGGGCTGAATGTTGGCTAGAGTCCTTTCATCATCAACTTAGAAATCTCTCTCTTCATGGCTGTTTCCTGTGTCACCTTCCCAAATATCTAGCACCTGCGGCTCCTGTGTGGCCCAATCCATGTCTCTTAGAAGTTTTGCTGACACATATACATCATGCTTACTTTTCTGCGGGTTACATGTTTTTGCTTTTCATTCTCTCTTTGCCCTCACATTCTCTTCCCGTCTCTTTTTCTCCATTTTTCCTGCATGTACCTCAGTTTTGCTGGAGATCCTCAAGACCAAAGATGTTTCTGAGCCCTGTCTACAAGCTCAAAATATTTGCATTAGCAGATCCAAAACACTCTGTGGCCTCGGTCCTTCAGGCCGGATGGGGGACCCTAGGCCCAGCTTTGGGCCATTCATATGCTGTAGTCACATCGGCAAAGGCTGTTGTGTGGATGTCCCACCTGTACCTTTTCTGTCTCTGTGCACACCAGCCTGCTTCCAACTGCAGCACCCGGCCCCATGCCTCAGGGCTTTCTCCAGCTGCCTAGTACATCTGGAGCAGGTCAGGTGCTAGGAATTGACACCCTCACTTTCCCCCAGGAGTAGCACCCAGCTGATAACTGATAGGACTCAGTGGCCAAGGAACCCATTTCTCTTGCTCCTTGGAGGAGATAATTCCAAAGTGCATATTCTCCACTGGCTCCCAGAATCGCTTCTCCCAGAGGAATGAAGCTTCGGTTGCCACTCCTTTATTGGCCACCTTCCCTTCCTTGTTACACTTAGCTAGTACTTTTTGATATGCTGTCTCGGGGTACGCTTCTAGGGGAATCCCAACTAAAAACAATTCTAAGACAGAAATGAAAATATTGTGGGCAGATCGGCAGGGCCAATAGACTCAGATCCAGGGACTAAGAAGGTTTTTCCAGGGACGTGCCATAGCTGCTGTTGCATCTTTCAGTGTGCGGCTATGTAGACGGCACATCTTTATGAGAGCAAACCTAAAGGCAGACATCCTGGAAAGGCTGAGAATATTACTCCTCTCTGCTCCTCTTCCTCCTCTTTCCTTCCTCCTTCTTTCCCCTCCTTCCCCTCTTTCCTCACGGCCCCCCACCTTCAGAGTATGAGCCCAGCCATTCCTTCCTCCGGCCAGCCCAGCCACGAGCCCATCTGTAACCCAGCCATTCCTTTCTCCGGTCAGAGCTCCCAGCCTTGAGCTGAACTGGGTGCAGATGCCTGTCTCCCTTCTCTGCTCTGTGAGTGGCCCTTGGGGGCAGCCAGCATGCCACCATCTGTGAGCACACCCCAAAGTGCCAACCATTGTGTCAGGTCTTTTGGAAGGAAGTCAGCCAAATGATTCACTGGTGAAAGAATCCGGTCGTGGGAAATAAAGTCAAACCTAGACTTTTTTTTCCCCTATTAGATGATGGGAAACCTCTTATCTCTGTCAGCTGTGTCAAGAAAGTGACTAACTCATTATTTAATATCGGTAAAGGTGATTTAAGGACTTCAGAGAGAAGCCAGTAAAAAGCCACACTACAGCAATGATGGGGGGCGGGGAGGAGACAATGCTGCTCCTTCCTTCCTCCAGGGGTATCAGAACCCCATGGGGCTGCTCTTTCCATGGACGCAGGATTCATGGCAAAACCCCACAAGGGCTCTACGATGCCCTCTCACTGGGCTGTAGGTGGCCTGAAGGGGCTTGCTGTGGCAGCAAAATCACCGCCACTGAAAGCCACTCTTAGTGACTGCCTGGTGTCCTAGCCCTCAGGGTACAGGATGAAGGAATGGTGGAGATATCCCCATGACAGCACTTCCCCGAATAATTCCCCATGTAGCAGGTGGTGTCTACACCCGCTCACTGTGTGTGCAGCAGGGCTCCTGGCCCCATCTGCAGCGGGTGGGTCCAGGCAGTGTTGTCCTGGGAGCTCAGGAGCTGGAGCGATGCTTTGCCTGCTCATTTTGCAGACACACTCGAATTTTTTTCTGCCAGGCAGAACGATTTATTTGTCGGTCTTCGTTGAGGGCAATTATTTTTTAGCACCTTGCTGGGCATGCTGGGTGATCTCATCCCAAGGGAGAGCCCATGAGTACCTGTCTCACCCGGGGCAGAAGTGAGAAGGCAGCCTTCCTTCTCCTGTCTCATCCAGAAATTCTCACTTTCCCTGGCAACTTCACACAGAAATGAGGAGTCCACCTTTTTTTTTTTTTTTTTTGGTCTTGAGAGAACTGGTTTTCCCATAAAAGTTTCACCGAGGATGATATTTTAAAAGCACCTCCCTTTTGGAGAGTTTTTCTTTTCCAGACAGAAGACCTTTTGGGCCTTCTTCTTTTTAAATGAAAAAACAAGTAGTGTTCAACCTGACTCTGCAAATAAACCTCATATTAAAAAATATCTTAGATTTCCAGAAACAGACAGCTGATCAGGGCAAGAGGAAAAAGAGAGGAAAGGAATGGAGACAGAAGGACACAGGATGGGCCCTGGCAACAAACAATCCATGGAGAACAAGGGAGAGACACAGAGGCAGACAGGTGGACTGGGGGGAAGGAGAGGGAGAGATGGGGGGGGTGGACCAGGCATGGCAGGGAGACGGCAGGGACCTGGGGAGAGAAAGACCCCAGGCAGAGAGAGGGCCGGAAGGAAGAAATGGGCAGAGGGCACGATGCCCTCCCAAGGCTTCCTGGTTCTCCTTTCCCTACTGCCCAATTTCTCCAACAAGGATCTAGTCCCGGCTCTTCCACTTTCTCGCTCCCCGCCCCCGTTTGGATCCCCACTCCTACTGACCCGGCCCCTTCAAGGCTTCAATGGGCCAGATGCGCGTCCCCCTTAAGTCAACTCCGGGCTGACACTGCAGCCCCTCCCTGAGCCCTCTCCCTCTGTGGCGGCCGTGACTGTGACCGTGACCGTAGAGGCTGGGTCTCTGGGATACAGAGATCCTACACCAGTTCTGCTGTTCAGTAGCTGTCACACCTGGGGCACGTCCCTTACCCTCAGTGTTTTCACATCTGTAAACCGGCAGTCACAGCAGTACTTGGGTCACTGGTAACACTGGCTTCTGTGGTGTTTCTTGGATGTGTGTGCAGGCGTGGGCATGTGTGTTCATATATAATAAGAGATAAGGAACACAAAGATTCATTGTGAACCGTAAAATGATACACAAATATGAGTTGCTACTCTGGCTCTGGTTCTTTTGCTCTTACTGTCAATTTTCTCTGTCCGCCCTGCTTGCTCTTCTCTACCTCATCCTCCTTTATCCCCTTCCAACAGACCTTCTCCGAGACTTGTCTTTGGTTCCTTTCAATCCCTAACCTCTCCTCTACCTCTGCTTCTGTAGACTCCAGAAACATCATCTCCAGCCCCACGCTCACTCTGGAGCCACAAACCAGGCTGTGCAGCCCACATGCTTCAGCGGCACTTCAGATTAACAGGGGCAGAATGTCTGCTTGCCCTCAGGCTGGACCGTTTTCTTCTAGAGGAGTGGGAGAGAAGAGAATATGGGTAGGCAGGCTCAGGTTTAACTCCTGGCAGTGCTGAGGATGTGTTTCTGTGCAGTAATCTTCTAAATTCAGTTTGCTCGTCCACAGTGTAGGGGTAATAAAACCCAGCTGAGAAACAGGATGAAATCTCGCCGTGATGAGATGTGAAACAACAGCACACGGAGGTGAGCCGGGGAGGTGAGCCAAAAGGGCATATCTGGGGCTAGATAGTCTATAAACACTTCTCAAGCACCAGTGAGTGAGAGGTCACAGGAGGACGATGTTCCCAAGGGCAGGTGGCAGGCTTGACTCTAGCAAGCTGGCAAAACAGCATAGAGGTTTAAGAGCACAGCCAAGAGCCAAATCTTGGCTTTACTACTTCCTAGCTGTGTTGCTCTGGGAAAGTTACTTAACTTCTCTGTGCCTCAGTTTTCTTGTTTGCAAAATGAGTTGTCATGAGGATCGCTCACCAGATAAAACAGATATGTTCATGTGGGTCGCTGACAACAGTGCCTGGCATGAAGAAAGTACCATGCAGGTATTTTATTTAACGAATGCTACGTCAGCTACTAGTGACGTTGTTTATTAAGGGTTGCATGTTCTTTTCGTACTCGGGAGGCTTTGGGGGTCCCATGGCAGCTAGAAAACAAGGGGCCTGAGGATGATCCCCACCGTGCCTCGTGCCAAGTGTTGCTTCACCTTCCTTTGAGCCATCGTCCTCTCCCTCTGAAACCAGGTGGGCGTTCACCACTCTCCGCCTCACCCCCTGGTACGAGCTACTGCACATGCACCCAAGCTGTGACATCACCAGGCGGGACAGACATGCCTGTGTGGGCAAGGGGATGACAGAGGGAGGGTGAAAAGCGCCTCCAGGCCCCCGTTTCCCAGGCCCTGGTGACTCAGGCATGTGGCACCATGGGTCACTCTTGACACTGTGGCCAGGCAGGTGGAGCCGGGCCCTGGGCAGAGGAAGAGAAACAGGTCTGGGAAGACAAGGAGGGGACTGCGGGGGAATCATGCCCCGTGGAGGGCTGACCTGGTCCTGAGGGCAGGGAGCAGTTTTATTTAAGAAAGTTTTCTCTTGCTCCTGGGTGGGAAATGGGGCTCAGTACAGGTTGAGATGGGAAATGAGGAGACGGGCACAGACACTGAATCTGGCGGTGGCCACAGGGATGGAGCAGAGGGACCAGACAAGTCCAGCCATAAAGGAAGAACTGGCCAGGCTCGGTGACAGATTTAGCATCAGCGTGGAGCAGATGAGAATCTGGACAGAATGAGGTCTGCAGAGTAAAATGGGTGGGACAGTAGTGCTTTGTTGACAGTGACAAGTGCTACACTTTTCAGAGGTGCTGTTTCACCTGGGGAGACGCCACAAGCAAAGGGCAAAGGTGCAGTGTCCCCCAAACGGAGTGAGCCCTGCTGGGAGCCAGCCGGCCCGTGTGGCGCTGCCTTGTACTTCTTGTCTCAACCAGGTTTGCTCAAGAACCAGGGAAAACCTGAGCTTCCTGCTGGGGGCGGCTGGAGGGAGAGCCTCCAGGCCAGGCTAGTCTAAGATGCCACCCTCTCTGCTGCTCATGCACTTCCCTAGAGCTCTGGGGTGACACGGGAGATTTAGTTACTAGCTTATCAAGAAATTTGTGAGTGGATTGCTTCGTCTGCAAAAGGAAATGATGATAAGAGGAAGAATAAGTTAAGAAACATATGTAAAGTTCAAGCAGAGTGTGGGCACAAAGTAAATGTTCACTTAAGCAAGGCAATATGACTAACACTATTACTAACTAGTATCACATCCCACCTGGCTCTTCTCTCGCTCCTTTTTTTTTTTTTTTTTTGCTTCTTTTAGGGCTGCACCTGTGGCATATGGAGGTTCCCAGGCTAGGGGTTGAATCAGAGCTATAGCTGCCGGCCTGCAGCAGTCACAGCAACGCAGGATCCGAGACACATCTGCAACCTACACCACAGCTCACGGCAACGCTGGATCCTTAACCCACTGAGCGAAGCCAGGGATCGAACCTGCGTCCTCAGGGACACTAGTCGGGCTTGTTACGGCTGAACCACCACAGGAACTTCCTCTCTTTGTTTTTAATACCTCCAACACGTCTCAGTCCTTCTCCCTCAAAAACGTGTCCAAGACAGTTAAATCTCCCCCTATATACATCAAAGAACTTGGTGGGCATCCGACGAAACTGTGGGGTCTGCTTCCTTCTTGGAGCAGATCTCCTCTACTGTCAAGAAAGGAGTCAGAATCAGGAAGGAGAGAGGGCCTTCTGGTCACCGAGGCCGGCTGAGCACCAGCCGTGCCACTACACTGCCCGGTGGAGTCCGCATGTCCCTAGCAGCAGGTATCACATCACAGAAAACGGAAAATGAAATAGAGAGGTCAAGTGGCATGATTGAGGGTCACGCAGAAGCAACCAGGGAGGCCAGGATTAAGTGGGGGGCTACCTGACTCCAAAGTCTGGGCCCCCGCAATCCCGTCAAACCTCCCATCTCTGAGTGGGGAGGAGCAATCGCTCCTTTGATTAATAGCTCACGAAGGAAAGTTATTAGGTTCCACGTGGCCTTCCAGATGCAGTTGCCAAAGGAACCAAAAATGTTCTAGACCTAAGTGACCCAGATCTTCTGTGTGTGGGGACAGGGTCATTGTTTGTATCCATGCCTTCCTGGACACAGCGATGGCTGTGAAATGGAATCAAGCCGAGGATATGCGTGGAAGGACACTCACCTGGGCAGCATCTCCTCTATATCCAGAGCCGTAGCCCAGCCTTTACCACAGCCAGGATGCCCAGTAGGAGAATTCCAAGTCACTACGCTCTTAGGAGCACAGAGCTCATGCTCCACCCTGGCCACTGGGAAACGCAAACCTCATCTACTCCCTTCCATCCCTCCCTGCTTCCAGCCCCGAGAGTAGGTTGCTGGCATTTACGAGAGCCAGCATGTCAGCATGCGCTTTGAACCTCTCTTTCCCACCTGTGACCTCATTCCAGCACACATGGAAGTGCAATCAAGAGTCCTGGGATCGGAGTTCCCGTCGTGGCGCAGTGGTTAACGAATCCGACTAGGAACCATGAGGTTGCGGGTTCGATCCCTGACCTTGCTCAGTGGGTTAAGGATCTGGCGTTGCCGTGAGCTGTGGTGTAGGTTGCAGACGCGGCTCGGATCCTGCGGTGCTGTGGCTGCAGCGCAGGCCAGTGGCCACAGCTCCGATTAGACCCCTAGCCTGCGAACCTCCACATGCCGCGGGTGCGGCCATTAAAACGACAAAAAAGGAAAAAAAAAAAAAGTCCTGGGATCAAATCTAAGCTCTGCCGTCTGAGTCTGTGCGCTTTGGGAAGTTACTTCCCTCACTACAGCCCTGTGATTTTTACTGGGGAGAAACTTGGGGTCAGAGAGGGCACCAGGGTAAATGGCAGAAAAGGCTTTTGTAGCCAGGTCTGTACGATTCCAAATCCAAGGCTCTTTCAAAAAAAAAATCTGGCCCATGGAGAAAGGACCTCAGCAAACAGAAAAGAAAACCTCAGCTGCTTCTCCTACTACCATCCGAAATACAACCAACCAAACTCAGCCATGGGCAAACTCAACAGGTGAGGCAGAAGGGCAAAGCTCTCCGCCCCCTTCAGGTTCCATCAGTGAAGACACCCTAGGCTGTGGGAGATGGTCCCCCCTTCGTGGGATCCCATTTCAGCGTCTGGACAGCACAGACCGGCTATGGGAAGGCCTCAGCCCTGGGGATACTGCCAGTCTCTGCAGCGCACGCGATGACCAGGAATTCAAGACGGAAGAAGCCAGGAGTAGGACAGACATCCTTCATGTGCTTCTGAGGAAGATCCCAACAGGCACCGGCGGGCTGAGGACCACACACAAGGCCCAGCGAGACGGGAAGCCTTCAGTTCGGAGATATTCCTGCCTGTCTCCTCCACCTAGAAAGGGATCAAGTCAGTGTGACTTCTGGAGCCCAGGCTACTCGGCATGGTTGCGCTTCTAGGGTGGACTTTCTGACATGTCCTTCTTCTTTTTTTTTTTTTTCTTAATGGATTTTATTTCAATTATAGGTGTACATAAATCATCACGAGTCAATTTTACAGATTTTGTATCCCAAACCCCCAGTGCATCCCCCCACCCTGACATGTCCTTCTTAGTCTCCTTTTACTAGGGGGAGCTGGAGCCACACCTTGCATGACCTGGTGGCAGATTCCAAAGAGAAGCAGTTTACTAGTCCTTTACTCACTCACCCTGCTAGGCGGTGGGGGCACCATCGTAACATGACAGAGCAAGGCCCATGTCCTCTTGGGCTTAGTGGAGTGGCATGAGATTTGGGGCAGGTGGACCAGGACTCCAATCCCAGGCCCAGCATCTACTATCCCGATGATCTCACTCATTCCTAAACTCTCTGAACCTCAACTCCCTTGGGGGTCAGATGTAAGCAATGATGCCACTCTCGCGTGATTCAGTGAGTGGAAGGATTTACTCAAATAAATGTGAAAGTGTTGTGCTAGCCATAAAGATCGCATCGACTTTAGTCATTACTGTTCATAATATGGCTATTATTATAATTATTATTATTATTGCTATACTTTTCCATTCAGGAAGTTTTCTCTGCCTGACCTGCTTTTTGTGCCAGAATCTGAGTAAATTTCTCTTTGCACAGCAGGCTTGGACAATATTGACTGACCTACTCTGGATCATTAGCTGACTTTTTTTTTTTTTTTGAGATATAAATTTACGTACTACACAGTCCACCCATTTAAAATAAACATGTCAATGTTTTTCATATATTCACATAGTTGTCTGACCGTCACCAAATCTAATTTTAGAATGTTTTCCTTGCCCCTAAGAGAAACTTCATGCCCATTAGCAGTCACTCACATTCCCTCAAACTGATCCCCTCTCCTCCCTATAAGCAACCCGTAATTTTTATGTCTCTATAGATTTGCCCTTTCTGAACATTACATATAAACAGAATCCTACAAAATGTGGTCCCTTGTGACTGGCTTGTTTCACTCAGCCTAATGCTTTCAGGATCCATCCATGTTGTAGCATGTATCAGTATTTCATTTTTTAAAACTGCTGAATAACATTCTATTTCAGATCAAATAAATTTTATTCACGTAATCATTAGTAAGAGACATTCGGCTATTTCTACTTTTTAGCTATTATGAAAAATGCTGTTATGAATATCTGTGTATAAGTTTCTATGTAGACATATGTTTTAATTGCCCTTGTGTATATACCTTATTGAATTGCTGGGTCGTATGGTCACTCTAAATTTAACATCTGGAGGAATTGCCAAATTGTTTTTCAAAGCATCTGCACCATCTTACATTCCCACCAACAATACCCTAGTGTTGCAATTTTTTCACATCTTCACCAACACTTGTTATTATGTCTTTTTGATTACAGTAAATGTGAAGTGATAGCTCCTCACGGTCTTGATTTGCATTTTCCTAAAGACTAATGATATTGCCAAGTGCTTATTGGACATTTGTACATCTTATTTGGAGAAATATCTATTCAAATCCTTTGCTCATTTTAAATTTGTATCATTTGTCTTTTTATTATGAGTTATGAGGGGAGGTTTTTTTCATATCTTGGACACAAACCCCTTATCAAATATAAAATGTACAAATATTTTTCTCACATTCTGTGAGTTGTCTTTTCACTTTCCTTTTTTTTTTTTGTCTTTTTTTTTTTTAGGGCCACACCTGCGGCATATGGAGGTTTCTAGGCTAGGGGGTCTAACTGGAGCTGTAACCACCAGCCTACGCCACAGTCACAGCAATGCCAGATCCGAGATGCATCTGCGACCTACACCACAGCTCACGGCAACGCAGGATCCTTAACCCACTGAGCGAGGCCAGGGATGGAACCCGCAACCTCATAGTTCCTAGTCGGATTTGTTTCCACTGCGCCACGAGAGGCACTCCTCCCACACCTCTTATCACTAATATTTTACTTGTTCCTAAAGGAAAAACTTCCCTGTCCTTCACCCACTCTCACTTCCAACAAGATCAGATACCTTCGAACACATCTTCATAGGCATTGTCCTTTCCCTATTTGACATTTTTCACAATTTCTGATTATACACATATATATTTAATGATTTCATCATCTTTTTTTTTGATAGGCTGCAAACTTCACGAGCAAAGGGTTTATGACTGTTTTGCTCATGACTCTAGGCTTATCATAGAGCTTGACACAGACTAGATGCTGAATAAATAGTTGTAGAATGAATCAATGATCACAGGAACTGGGAATCCGTCAGAATGACCCATTTGTTTTGAGAGGGGTTTGTTTTCAGGGTCCTCATGGGAACCAGAGCAACATAAACATATCGCTCCCTAGGGGACAGAGCAGGGAAAAAAAGCATCCTTTCTGTCTGTAAGGTGGCTTCAGTGGTACCGGACCCTCAGGCTGGGCAGGAAGCATGTGGAAGCAGCATGAGCATCGTAACAGCTTAGAAGGCCAGGGTTTCAGCAGCAGCAGGCAGAGACAGCCTGGGGGCTAAGTGCTTGCTCCTGGGGAAGCTGAACTTGTAGGTGGAGGAGGTGAAGAGTAAGAGCTGTCAGCACCTGCGATGCCTCATCCGCCACAGGAAAGCCGTTCACCTGCAAGGGAACTAGTCTGAGAAAACAACATCACTTTCTGGAAATCCTCAACCAAATCAGCCAAAATCTCATTCTGACAAAATCCCTCGTAAGACTGCAGCACTTGCCTTGACCAGCCTGTTTAGTTACCTGTTATTTTAGAAAATGTGAGAAGTATATTTATTTATTTATTTCTCTATTCTATTCTATTCTATTCTATTCTATTCTATTCTATTCTGCTTTTTAGGGCCATACTCGGGGCATATGGAAGTTCCCAGGCCAGGGGTAGAATCAGAGCTACACCACAGCCACAGCAATGCGGGATCCCCGGCCCACTGAGGGAGGCCAGGGATCAAACCCGCATCCCCATGGATACTAGTCGGATTCATTTCCACTCTGCCACAACGGGAACGCCATCAAAGGCTTTTTAACTCAAGCATTCCATTTACTTCCAGAGACAGCTTCTGAGCTTGTACCATGAGCCAGGCACAGTGCCGGATAAGAGGATGCCTGGATAAACGTGCCGTGGTCCCTCTTCTCAAGGCTCTCCCAATCTAGGGCTGAGACAAATTGTCAATAGAATATTATGATGCAGCCATGAGTGCCCTGATGGAGTCTTAGAGAAGGCACTGACACAAAGGTGATTCCTTTTCGTAGGGGTGGCCTGGGAAGGACTCTTAGAAGAGGTGATTCTGGAGATGGGTCTTGAACTAGGAATCAGAATAATCAAGGGGACACGATGGGATCAAGAAGCAAAGAGGTTTCACGTAGAAGAACTGAGTTGTGCTAAAAAGGTAGGAGCATTAGTCAAGCTGGAAACATCCTCAACTAGAGAACAATGGCAGTGCTCTTGAGAATGAGTTCACTACCTGCTCATGCTCAAATCTGACAGGTCTCTAACACCAGGCAGTTCCGTCTCCTGACTATGTCTTGAATTCTCTCCAGCCCTACTGCCTTTGCTCCAAGCCAGCCCCTCATAAGGGGCTACTGCATAGCCTCCTAAACAAACTGGTCTCCCTGCCTGAACCCTCCGAGACATCCTACACACAACTGTCACATCAGGCAGAGGACTCAGGGATGCTAGCAGTGGCTTCTCTCTGTCTCGACTCTGTGTCTCTTTGTGTTGACTGCACTCTCAAAGCTAGCCACCAGCCTCTGGTGACCCCACAGCCACAGGTTAGCAGGCTTCCTGCTTCAGGACCAGCAGCAAGTTCTTCCTCACAGTGCCAATAACAGTTCAAGAACTGGGTCTCATTGGCTCACTAGTGGTTTATGTCCTTTCTGAATCAATCTCTCAGAATCAAATAATGAAATATAGTCAGCCCTCTGTATCTGCAGCTTCCACATTCACAGGTTCAACCAACTGTGGATCAGAACTAATCAGAAAAAAAAAAATACAGAAGTTCCAAAAAAGTGAAACTTAAATTTGCCACACACTAGCAACCATCAAACATAGCATTTACATTGAATTTACAACTATTTACAAAGCGCTTACATTGTATTAGCTCTTATAAGTAAGCTACAGATGATCTAAAGTATGCAGAAGGATGTGTGTAAGTTACATGCAGATATCACACACCTTTATACAAGGGACTTGAGCATCTGAGGACTCTGGTATCTGCAGGGGTGGGGGGGGCAGGGGAGTCCCAGCTCCCGTGGGAACAGAGGGACAGCTTACACTAATTGGCCAGGCCTGAATGTAAGCCTACTCAAGAACCAAAAGGAACAATATGAACTCACAGTGGTAGAGGGGTGACTCCCCAAAGCAAGACACAGAAGTTGTGATCAGCCGAAGGGTTACAGGAAGGTTGGAGGGGCAAAAGGAATAGTCATTCCCTTCAGTGACTGAGCGCAAACCTGATCCCGCTGCTCCACTGCCTTCAGGAGATGGAGAGCAAGGCCTCCAAGGCATCTCTGACATGCCTCCCCATCGCTGCCCCCAGGCCCTGCCTTCCACCATCCACGGCTTGGACTGCACTGTTCCTCCTTCCTCCCTCCACAAAGCTCAGTCCTTCCCGGAGCAGGGTTCTCCTGGCCCTCCGCAGAGCTGGCCGCTCCTTCTTCGAGTATAACACTGACAGCTCTCTATTCTGCACCTGTTCGTTTGTCCCCTCCTCATCCCTGCCCTGTAAAAGCTTCCTGACACACACTGGTTGCTTGGTGGATGCTGGCTGAATTATGTAATTAAGCAGCTAGCCAAGGAGAGGCATTGCAGACTGTTCCAAGGCCTGGATCCTCTGGATATAATTTTGACGTAGACTGGACTGACCGGGGGCACTCGTACTGGAGAGAAAAGCCAGGCTCTACTTAAGTTGTTCCCCGATGCACTGAAAATAAGTTTCACTTTTCTTTTCAGTGATTGTGCAGGGCAAGGGCTGCTGTCGGCAGTGGGCAGCTTCAGACCTGGGGAGAGAGGACAGACTCTGCACCGGCAGAAGCTGTGGTGTAGGTCACAGATGCGGCTCGGATCTGATGCTGTGGCTGTGGTATAGGCCGGCAGCTGTAGCTCTGATCAGACCCCTAGCCTGGGAACCTCCATATGCCGCCAGGGTGCAGCCCTAAAAAGCAAAAAATTAAAAAAAAAAAGTTCAAAACATTTTTTTAAATTAAAAAAAGGCAAAGACTCAAGAATTACCCTTAAGAAGTTTACAGTCATAAACTAGAGCAGAAAATATACACTAAAAGAATAAAATTGAATCCAACCAAGTTAGGGAAGTTTGTTACCATATCAGTTAATGAAATAATGTTTCCTAATACAAGTCTTAGATACTTAAAAGTCATTACCAGAAATCTTTAAAATGATAGAGGTGAGGGACCTAAGAATTCATTTAGCTCAAATTCAGAATTGCTCAAACTTTCTGACCTTATAAGAAATATTTTACATCACAATTCAATACACACACACCCCTAACTGAAATGATACATTCTGATATATTCTATTCCAATGATTTCTTTTCTTTTTTTTTGTCTTTTTGTCTTTTTAGGGCTGCACCCACGGCACATAGAAGTTCCCAAGGTAGGGGTCCAATCGGAGCTGCAGCCACTGGCCTACACCACAGCCACAGCAACGCCAAATCCAAGCCATGTCTATGACCTACACCATAGCTCACAGGAACGCCAGATCCCCAATCCACCAAGCGAGGCCAGGGATCGAACCAGCAAACTCATGGTTCCTAATCGGATTTGTTAACCACTGAGCCACAACAGGAACTCCCAAAATTCATTATTTTACACATGGATATTTAATTGTTCCGGTACTGCTTTGTGAGAAGATGATCCCCTTGTCTCTGAATTGCCCTTGCACCTTTGACAAAAATCAGTTGTCCAAACATGAATGGAGCTATGTGTATACTTTGTATTCTGCTCCATTTAGCTATCTGTGTTAATTACATATTGTTTTGATTGAAACTATGTTGAATCTATAGATCAATTTGGGTAGAAGTGACATCTTAACAATATTCTAACTTGTACACAAGATATCTAACCCATAAGATAAATCTGTTTATTTTAGGTATATTTTAATTTCTCTTGGGAGAATTTTGTAGTTTTCAATGTATAGGTGTTTCGTATCTTTAGTCAGATGTATCCTTAAGTACTTCATATTTTTTGATACTGACAGAAATGGTACTGTTTTTAATTTCAATTTTGAACTGTTTGCTGCAAGTATAAAGAAATAACGATTGATTTTTGGAAAGTTATCCTGTATCTGGTAATCTTGCTATATTCATTTATTAGTTCTGATAGATTTTTTTTGTAGACGCCTTCAGATTTTACAGAAACAAACATATCTGTGAATAAAGAAGATTTTACTGCTTATTTCCATTCTGGATGCCTTTTATTTCTTTTTCCTGCCTCAATGCATTGTCTAGGACCTCTAGTAAAATGTTGCTATACAAAGGCATTTAACCATTAAGCATATTAGTAGCTACATTTTTTTTTGGTAGCTGCCTTTAATCAGGGTAAAGAAGATATACCTTCATTTTCTGCTTTGCTGAAGTTTTAAAATCAGGAATGGACATTGTATTTTTAGAAATGCTTTTTTTCTTGCCTCTATTAAGATAATCATATTTTTCAAGTTTGTTAATACAGTAGATTACACTAATATTCAAATGCTAAAATCAACCCTGCATTCCTGCAATAAATCCTACATTATCATGTATATTCTTTTTATATGCTATCCAATTGAATTCAAGCTAAAATCTTGACTAGAATGTTTAATATCTATGTTAATGAGATATAGCGGTCTGTAGTTTTCTTTTCTTATAATGTCTTTGTATGGGGTAATGGTGTCCGCGTAGAACAAGTCTGAAGTTACTTTCCCTCTTTAGCTTCCCAGTAGAGTTTGTGTAACATTCGTATTATTTCCCCCTTGAACAGTTCGTAGAATTCACCCATGAAACACTCTAGAATTGGAGATACCTTTGTAGAAAAATATTTAAACTATAAATTCAATTTTCTCTAATAGCTATAGGGCTCTTTATGTTACCTATTTCTTATTGGATGAGCATTTTTAGTCTATGTATTTTAAGAAATTTGTCCATGTCATCTAAAATTTCTAACTTATGAAAACAAAGTTCATGATGTTCCCTTATTAACCTATTAATATTTGTAGAGGCTATATTCTTTTTTTTTCCCCTGATTACTTTAACTAGAGTTTTGTCAATTTTATTGCTCTTCTTTAAGAACCAGTTTTTTTGTTTTATTGCTTTCTCTTGTATATTTTACTGGTTTCCACTTTAATTTTTGTTATTATTTCTTTTCTTTCACTTAGAGTCTAATTTGCTCTTCTTTTTCTGATTTCTTTAGATGGAAACGTAAGTCATTGATCTGAGACCTTTTAAGTTTTCTAGTATAGGCATATTGTGCAATAAATTTCCCCTTAAGTACTGCTTTGGTAGAATCTTATTAATGCTGATATGCTGTGATTTTATTTTTAGTTAATTTAAAATAGCTTCTAATTTCCCTTTTGATTTCCCCTAAGTTTCAAAATAGCTGAGAATACTTTCAGTTATCTTTTTTTGTTACTGATCTCTAAGTTACTTTCACTGTGATCAGATAACATGCTTTTTACGATTAAATACTTTTAAATATAATGAGGCTTGTTTTATTGCCCAGAATGTGCTGTTTCTTGGTAAATGTCATGTTTGCACTTGAAAAGAATGTATACACCACTTTAGTTGGGTGGATTATTCTACAAATGTCAATTAAGTCAAGTCAGTTGATAACATTGTTCAAATTGCCTTCATTTTAAATTTTAATTTCAAATTGTGGCAAGTAGGTACAAACAACTTATTTTTGGATATTGATCTTTTATCTGTCATTCTGATTTTTCTCTTTTTTTTTCTACCAATTATTGAGATAGAAGCAGTGAAATTTCCAACTCTACAGTGGATCTGTATATATTTCTTTATATTTCTATCAGTTTTGCTTCATATATTTTGAAGCCGTTTTTAGGTATATAAACATTTAGAGTTGCAATTTCCTTTTCAGGTGTTGATATTTTTATCATTATGATCTGACCTTTTCTTTTTTAATTCTTTTTTAATCTCTGGTGACATTCTTTGCTTCAAAATCTTCTTTGTTCTGATTTAACATAGCCATTCCAACTTTCTTTTGGTTATGGTTAGCAAAGTACATGTTTTTCTATCCTTTTGCTTTTAACATATTGTGTCTTCATATTTGAAATGCATTTCTTATATTTTGCATGTATCTAGGCTTTTTTTTTTAACTTAATGGATTTTATTTCAGTTATAGGTGTACATAAATCATCACAAGTCAATTTTATAGATTTTGTGTCCCAAACCCACAGTGTATCCCCCCACCCCCCAGATTGTCGTATTTGAAAAACTAAGGTTTTCCAAAGTCTGTGAGTCATTGTCTGTTCTGCAAAGAGGTTCATTGTGTCTTTTTAGTGTCCACATGAAAGCGGTAGCATTGGGTGTTGCTGTCTAGGCTTTTCTTTTTTCATACAAGTTGACAATTTCCCTGTTAAAACTGGTGGTGTTCAGACTGTTTACATCTAGTGTGATTACTGAAATGGTTTGTTTTAAGTTCATCATCTTGCTACTTGTTTTTTAGGCCCCATCTATTTTTTGAATTTTTCCCCTTCTTCTGTCTTCTTTTGTATTAAATATTGTTAATAATTCTACTGTATTTCCTGTTATCTTATTAACTACAACTTAGTTTTGTTATTTTAGTAGCTTCTGTAGGATTCATAATATGGCACCAATACTTTGTCATAGTCTACCTTAAAGTGATACCATACAACTCAACACATAGTATAAGGACTTTAGAGTAGTAATCCTGCCTCTGGACTTTTGTGCCATTGTTGTCACGAAATTCACTTATATATGTTATAAACCCCATAGTAAATTGTTATTACTTTTGTATATATAGTCAATTATCTTTTAAAGAGATTAAAATAATAAGAAAAACCATATATTTCCTCAAGTTATCACTTCTTGTGCTCTGCATTCCTTTGTAGGTCCATGTTTCACCAAACCATTTTTTCCCACCTTTGTTTCATCTAGTTTTTAAAAAGATAGCTTCACTGTGTATGGCATTTCTAGATTGATAGGTTTTTTCTTTCAATAACTTTTTTTTTGCTTTTTAGGGCCATACCTGCGGCATATAGAAGTTCCCAGCCTAGGGGTTGAATCAGAGCTGCAGCTGCCAGCCTACACCACAGCCACAGCAACACAGGATCCAAGCTGTGTCTATGACCTACACCACAGCTCACAGCAATGCCGGATTCTTAAAGCACTGAGTGAGCCCAGGGATTCGAACCCACGCCCTAATGAATACTAGTCAGATTCGTTTTCACTAAACCATGATAGGAACTCCTTCTTTCAATACTTTAAAGGTGTTACTCCAATGTCCCTTGATTTGCATTGTTCCTATGATAAATTATGCTGTCATCCTTCTCTAGGTTTTCTTCTGTAGAGTGTGCCTTTCCCTGGACACTCCCCCACTGTTTTTTAATTTTTTTTCTTGGTTAACAATTTACTCTTTTAGTGTGTTTTTTTTTTTCATTGCTTAATGATTTTTATTACCATTAGAGGTGTACAAAAATCATCACAACTCAATTTGATGGCATTTGCATCCCAAACCCTCAGTGCATCCCCCCCACCCCCCAGATTGTCTTATTTGGAAACCAAAGGTTTTCCAAAATCTGTAAGTCATTGTCTGTTCTGCGAAGAGGTTCATTGTGTCTTTTTAGTTTCCACTCGTAAGCGCTAGCATTGGGCGTTGCTGTCTCATTGTCTGACTGGTTTCACTTCCCATGATAATTTTTAGGTCCATCCATGTTGCTATAAATGTTATTTCATTCCTTTTAATGGCTGAGTAATATTCCACTGTGTGTATGTACCACATCTTCCCTATCCACTCCTCTGTCGATGGGCATTTAGGTTGTTTCCATGACCTGGATATTGCACAGAGTGCTGAAACAAACACTGGAGTACATGTGTCTTTTCGAGTCATGGTTTCCTCTGGATAGATGCCCAGGAGTGGGATTGCTGGATCAAATGGTAATTCTATTTTGAGTTTTCCAAGGACTCTCCATAATGTTTTCCACAGTGGTTGCACCAATTTGCATTCCCACCAACAGTGTAATAGGGTTCCTTTTTCTCCACACCCTCTCCAGCACTTATTGTTTGTAGACTTTTTGATGATGGCCATTCTGGCTGGTGTAAGGTGGTATCTCATAGTGGTTTTGATTTGCATTTCTCTAATGAGGAGCGATGCTGAACATCTTTTCATGTATTTATTTGCCATCTGCATGTCTTCTCTGGAGAATTGTCTGCCTAGATCCTCTGCCCATTTTTTGATGGGGTTGTTTGTTTCTTTGGTGTTGAGCTGTAGGAGGTGTTTGTAAATTTTGGAGATTAATCCCTTGTCAGTCTATTCATTTGCAAATATTTTCTCCCATTCTGTGGGTTGTCTTTTCATTTTGTTTAGGGTTTCCTTTGCTATGCAGAAACTTTTAAGTTTAATTAAGTCCTATTTGTTTATTTTTGTTTTTATTGTCATTATTTTAGGAGGTGGACCTGAGAAGATATTGCTGTGGTTTCTGTTGGAGAGTGGCCTATGTTTTCCTCTAGGAGTTTTATAGTATCTGGTCTTATATTTAGGTCTTCAATCCATTTTGAGTTTATTTTTGTGTATCATGTTAGGAAGTGTTCTAATTTCATTCTTTTACATGTGACTGTCCAGTTTTCTCAGCGCCACTTATATGAAGGGGCTGTCTTTTCTCCATTGTATATTCTTGCCTCCTTTGTCATAGATCAGTTGACTGTATATGCATGAGTTTAATTCTAGGCTGTCTAACCTGTTCCTCTGATCTATATTTCTGTCTTTGGGCCATACCATATGGTTTTGATGACTGTAGCTCTGTAGTATAGTCTGAAGTCAGGGAGCCCAATTCCTCCAGCTCCATGTTTCCTTCTCAGGATGGCTTTGGCTACTCTGGGTCTTTGGTGCTTCTGAACAAACTTTAAAATATTTTGTTCTAGTTCTGTGTAAGGTGTCCTTGGTAATTTGATAGGGATTTCATTGAATCTGTAGATTGCCTTGGGTAGTATAGTCATTTTGACAGTACTGATTCTTCTAATCCAAGAGCATGGCATATCTATCCATCTGTTGGTGTCATCTTTGATTTCTTTCATCAGTGTCTTATAGTTTTCAGAGTACAAATCTTTTGTCTCTTTAGGTAGGTTTGTTCCTAAGTATTTTATCCTTTTTGATGCGATGGTACATGGCATTGTTTCCCTAATTTCACTTTCTGAACTTTCGTTGTTAGCATACAGAAATGCAATCGATTTCAGTGTATTACTTTTGTGTCCTGTGACTTTGCCAAATTCATTGATGAGCTCTAACAGTTTTCTGGTGGTGTCTTTAGGATTTTCTAGGTATAATATCATGTTATCTGCAAATAGTGATAGTTTTACTTCTTCCTTTCCAATTTGGATCCCTTTTATTTCTCTGATTGCCATGGCTAAGACTTCCAAAACTATGCTGAATAGTAGTGGCGAGAGGAGACGTCCTTGTCTTGTTCCTGATCTCAGTGGGAATGAATTCTTTCAGCTTTTCACCATTGAGAATGATGTTAGCTCTGGGTCTGTCACATATGGCCTTTATTATGTTGAGTTAGGTTCCCTTTATGCCCACTTTCTGAAGGGTTTTTATCAGAAATGGGTGTTGGATTTTGTCAAAGGCTTTTTCAGCATCTATTGAGAGGATCATATGGTTTTTATTCTTCAGCTTGTTAATGTGGTGCATCATACTAATTGATTTGCAGATACTGAAGAATCCTTGCATTCCTGGGATAAATCCCACTTGATCATGATGTACAATCCTCTTAATGTAGCATTGGACTGGGTTTGCTGGTATTTTGTTGAGAATTTTCACATCTATGTTCATCAGTGAAATTGGCCTGTGATTTTCTTTTTTGTGTGTGTGGTATCTTTGTCTGGTTTTGGTATGAGGGTGATGGTGGCCTCATAGAATGAGTTTGGGAGTGGTACTTCCTCTGCAACTTTTTGGAATAGTTTCAGAAGGATAGATGTTAGCTCTTCTTTAAATGTTTAATAGAAATCGCCTGGACTTTTGTTTCCTGGAAGTTTTTAATCACAGTTTTAATTTCAGTACTTGTGATTGGTCTCTTCATCTTTTCTATTTAGTCTTGGTTTAGTCTTGGAAGACTGTACTTTTCTAAGAATTTGTCCATTTATTTTGGGTTTTCTAATTTATTGGCAGATAGTTGCATATAGCAGTCTCTTATGACCCTTTGTATTTCTGTGATGTCCATTGTTACCGCTTTTTCATTTCTAATTTTATGGATTTGAGTCCTATTTTTTTCTTGATAAGTCTGGCTAAGGGTTTATCGATTTTGTTGATCTTTTAGTTTCATTGATCTTTTCTATGGTTTTCTTCATTTTTATTTCATTGATTTCTGCTCTGATCTTTATGATTTCTTTCCTTCTGCTAACTTTAGGTTTTGTCTCTTCTCTCTCTAGCTGCTTTAGACATAAAATTAGATTTTTTATTTGAGCTTTTTCTTGTTCCTTGAGGTAGGCTTGTATTGCTACAAACTTGCCTCTTAGAACTGCTTTTGGAGTTCCCATCGTGGCACAGCAGAATTGAATCCAGCTAGGAACCGTGAGGTTGCTGGTTCAATCCCTGGCCTTGCTCAGTGGGTTAAGGACTCAGCGTTGCTGTAAGCTGTAGTGTAGGTTGCAGATGTGGCTTGGATCTGGCATTGCTGTGGCTGTGGCATAGGCCGCCAGCTACAGCCCTTATTAGACCCCTAGCCTGGTAACCTCCATATGCCGCGGGTATGGCCCTAAAATGACAAAGACCAAAAAAAAAAAAAAAAAAAAAACCTGCTTTTGCTGCATCCCATAGGTTATGGAGTGTTGTATCTTTGTTGTCATTTGCTTCTAGGTATTTTTTAATTTCCTCTTTGATTTCTTCAGTGATCCATTGGTTGTTTAGTAGCATGTTGTTTAGTCTCCATGTGTTTGTGTTTTTTGCAGTTTTTTTCTTGTTGATTTCCAGTCGTACAGCCTTGTGGTCAGAAAAGATGCTTGATATAATTTCAATTTTCTTAAAGTTACTGAGGCTTGATTTGTGGCCCAGAATGTAATCAATCCTAGAGAATGTTCTGTGTGCACCTGAGAAGAATGTGTATTCTGCTGATTTGGGATGGAATATCCTATAAATATCTATTAAATCCATATGGTTTAATCTTCAATTAGGGTCTGTGTTTCCTTGTTGATTTTCTGTCTGGATGATCTCTCCACTGCTGTAAGTGGGGTGTTAATACTAGTATTGTATTATTGTCAATTTCTCCTTTTAAGGTTGTTAGCAGTTGTCTTATATATTGAGGGATCTTCTGTTCAGTGCACATATATTTACAATTGTTATATCTTCTTCTTGGATTGATCCTTTGATCATTATATAATGACTTTATTTGTCTAATATTCTTTATTTTAAGGTCTATTTTGTCTGATATGAGTATTGCTGCTCCAGCTTTCTTTTGATTCCCATTTGCATGGAATATTTTCTTTTTTCTTCCTTTCTTCTCTTATTCTCTCCTCCTGCGGTTTGACGACTATCTTTAGTGTTGTATTTCAGTTGATTTTTCTTATTTGTGTATCAACTGTAGATTTTTGGTTTGCAGTTACCCTGAAGTTTTGATGTAGGCATATATATATATATATATATATAGACACACACACACACACACATATGAGATTGTATTAAGTTGTTTCTGCTGAAAAATCTGCTGATAACCTTATTGGGTTCCCTTGTATGTTATTTCTTTCCCCTAGCCTTGGTGTAGTTTTGTGTTTCCTGTGGTTGAAGTTCATTAAATTTCTTAAATCTGTGGATTTACAGTTTTCATCAGATTTCTTAAGCGTCTTCTCTTCTTCAAGGATAAGAATTATATGCCTATAAGTCCTCTTGAGGTCGTTCCACAAGTCAATGATGCTCTTTTTTAATCTTTTTCCCTCAGTTTTTTGTTTTGGATAGTTTTAATTGCTGTGTCTTCACAGTTACTAACCTTCTCTTCTGTGATTTCTAACATACTGTTAATCTCATGTAGTGTACTTTTCATCTCTGTAGTTTTCAACTTTAGAAGTTTGAGTCTTTTTAATATTTTTACACCTTTTTCAAATATATGGAATGCAGTTATAATTATCCTTAATTTCTTTCTCTGCTGTTTCCAACATTTGTGTCAGTTTTACGCTGGTTTTGATGGATTGCTTTTTCTCCTCAAGGGTCTCAAGGGTCAAGTTCTCCTTTTTCTTTATATTCTTGGAAACTTTTACTGGATGCCAGACACTGAATTTATCTTGTTGAGCATAGGATATTTTTAAATTCCTATAAATATATTTTTGAGCTTTTTCTAGGAAACAGTGAAGTTACTTGGAAACAGCTTGATTATTTCTAGTCTTGCTTTTAGGATTCAGTAGGTGGGCTCAGAGCAAGGCTCAGTCCAGGGATAATTATTCTCCACTACCGAAGCAAGTTCTTCTAGAGTATTCTGCTCAATGGCCCATGAATTATGTGTTTTTCCTGTATGACTGAGGGAAACAGGGCTATTTCTGGCCCTGCATGTGCACTGGAAACTAATTCTTTAATTTTCTGGATGATTCTTTCTCCAGCCTTTGAGAGCCTTCTCACATGTATGTGCTAATCATATCCTGATAAAAACTTGAGAGGGACTCTATGCAGATCTCAAAGTTTCCCTCTCTGTGCAGCTCTCTCCTCTTTGGTACTTTTCCCCATACTGCATATTGAGGCTGCCTTAGTTCCCCTGCCCTCTTAGTTTCATCTTCTCAACTCAGGAAGTATGTTGCGCTTTCCGTGGATTTCCCCTCCCTGGACTATGGACTGGAAGCTCTGTCGAGGCAACAAGCTTGGGCAGTCATAGAGCTCAGCAAGTTTGTTTCTCACACCTCAGTGATCACTGTCTTTCATTGCCTGTTATCAGTATCTTGAAATTTTTCATTTTAGATATTTTATCTTTTCTTAGTTGTTTCAGGCAGGAGGATATATCCAATCCCCATTATTCCATTTTGGTCAAAAGTGGAGTTTCTCTCCATTCTTTTTCTTCCTTTCTCTACAATGAGATTTGTGTAGGATGATTCCTTAAAACTTGTCTGTAAACTGGAGTTCCCATCATGGCTCAGAGGAAATGAATCTGACTAGCATCCACGAGGATGCAGGTTCGATCCCTGGCCTCGCTCAGTGGGTTAAGGATCTGGTACTGCCGTGAGCTGTGGTGTAGTTGCAGATGCAGCTCAGATCTGGTGTTGCTATTACTGTGCTGTAGGCCAGCGTCTGCAGCTCTGATTTCACCCCTAGCCTGGAAACCTCCATATGCTGCAGGTGCAGCCCTAAAAAGCTCCCCCCAAAAATCTGTAAACTGAGAAAGCATCATGTTACTCTCCATGGGCCCAGATCACCTCAATAAATACAACGGCATCATTTTCAAAAAGTCTCTTGACTTTTCTGGAAGCTTGAGGAATTTTTATAAGTTAAAACACTTGGTCACTGACCTCCAGAAACTCATACTATAATGGAGCTATTTTTATATTAATAAATAACTCTAGCAAGACTAACTATTCTGTCATCCCGTTGAAAAACTGATGCAGCACACCCCCCTACAGCCTGCGGGCTGAGAGATGGGTAGGGTGGGGCCTAAAAGGGGGATGCAATCCAGCAAATTCATCTATAAACCAGAGATTTCAAAAGACTGACTGATAAATGGAAAATCCTATATTTATCTGTGATGTCTATCTTCAGAGATTTAGAGCAGCAGCTTAAAAGACGCTAATACAGATGTAATCTCAGTTTCAAACAGTCCAAGGTGGCAGCTGGGTTTGGGGAATCTGAGATTAAAGTCTTCCTGGGGCCCCTGACAGTACCATCGATGTTCTTGCCTGCAGGCAATGCAGGGCTGGTGATTCAGGTGGTTCACTGAGCGGCAGGTGGTAACACGGAACATGTGTGGGTGTTATGCTTTTAGGGAAGACAGCCTTGGAGTAAGATCCCAGCATTGTCATTTACTGTCTTCTGTGATTTGGGGCAAATCAGTGGTCCTCTCTGAACTCTGTTTCCCCAGGATACATTTTTCTATGATGACTGAAATCATTCATTTCATAGAGCAAGATCAGTAACCCCCCTTTCTGAAATCCCATTCAAATTATCTATCTTTTGTTAGTGATCTTCTCCTACATAGTACAATATAATACAATTGTTTAGCTCTCAGCTTTCTTATTTGCCAAAAAAAAAAAAAGGAGAAGTTGTCTTGGCTGAAGTTGTGTGTCTCCAAATCTTTGAGGTCTTTTATTTGTAGACTTAGCTTGGGTTACTTCTAGTGATAGTTACTCTCATTTGGCCATTACTATCTTTCTCATTTCATTTCAGGAGATATCCCCTTACCAGAGACTGACTGGACAGATCTTCACCATAGGGCTTGTCACCTTGCTTTGGGAATCATTTGCTATTATTTTTATTGACTGCCCCACTAGAAGATGAAACCTTTCAAAGCTAAGACTAAGTATTACTCACTTTGATATTATCAACACCTACTATATTAAAAAAAAAATAATAGGTTTTTAAAATAACAATAATAATCAATGAATGGACCAATGGAATAGCAAATAGATGTGCTATCTGGGAAAGATACATCTGAAACGGATCTAAGGCTGAAGACTAGCAAGTTAAGTGCCTTAATGGGAATAATAATTTAAGTGAGGCCAGTCAGAACCCAGAGAGCATGCAAGACACCCTTTCTGGAAAGCAGCTCTGAAAAAAGCAGTGTGGTAGAGAGAAAGGAGCATATTACCCACCATCAAATGGGCTTCAGTTCAAACCTAGGTCTTCTACGGTTAAAATGTGTGACCTGGGATAAACCATTAAATCCATCTGAGCTTTAGTTGTGTTTTAAAAGTTAAAAGGGAGAAATAATAACTTGGTAATCATTAATGCTCTTTGTTGAATATTTCTGATTATTCTGTATTTCACTTCTCCCTTGATTTGGGGCACAATCATACAATTGACTTTCTTCAGTGAAATGTGGAAGTGTTTAAGCTAGTGCAAGGCTTGCACTGTTTCTCCCCCTAACCCTAAAGATTAGGAAAGTTCCAGAGGTGAAGTCTTTACCACCTGGGTCTCTGAGTAGGTATGAAGTACAAGAGAGCCCCCACTGACCTAAAGAAATAAACTTTTTGTTTGGTTTTAAGCAGCTAAGATTTAGAGCTTATTTGTTACTACAGCATAACCAAACTTACTGTTACTGACACAAATTGTTGGGTGGTATCTAACTGTTAGGTTGTTGAAATAACTAGATGAGATTTTTTTTAAAGGTCTGTGTTAATTTTTAAGTCTTTGCGGGCCTGGTGCTGCTGGGTTGAAAATGTAAAAAAAAGACAAACAAATTTAGTTTGAACATGGTAATGTCTTTGGTGGGGCAATAGCACTGCAAAGTCTATTAATAAGAGAATTCCTAGCCTTAACAACTGTCAAATAACTGAGGTGTTTACAGCCTTGTTGGAACAAAAACATACACACACATACATCACATATCAATTAAAGAGCAAGACAGTATATACCAAAGAATGAATATTTAGTGTTGGCAAGCAGTATTTAGCAATATCTAATAAGATATAAATACTGTGGCAAAGGGAGCTAATGAAGAGAGAGACCAGCTGTAGCTAGAGGAAATGGGGAAGGGAGTTTGAAAGAAGGCATGAAGATGGATAGGGTATGAACAGAGGGAGGACAGAGAACACCATGAATTTCTAAAAACTGTGACACTTCTAAAACATCTAAGTCTCGCTCTTCTTGCTGCAGTCCTCTGATAAGAAGTTGTATCTGGATATAAAAAGCTGCATTTTCACTTTTCTTTCCAGGCAGTATGATATCGTCAGTTCTCGGCATATAATAGAGACTCAAAAATTTATTGATCATTCCATGTAGGAATGAATGGATGACTGGGTTTTATAGAGAGCTAGATTCAAATTTCAGCTCTCTTCTATTATGTGACCTTATAAAAGTTACTTATCATCTCTGTGGTTTATGTTCTATATGCGAATACAGTTTTGTGTTCAAATGCTGCACAGTGCTTTGCATGGTGGCAGCTCCATAAAGAGAATAGTCTACCATTTTTTCTCTGTTGCAACATAGTTTTCATAGTGGTCAGAGTTAATACTCTTCATTAAGGTGATGTGCATTCTTGGCATGAAGAGAGCTTTCTAATATATCAATATCATAGAAAATATACTAGTGAACATCATTGTGCCTCTAGAGTCTTCTTCTATTGGATATTCAAAGTTTGGACTCATTGAGTCAAAGGCAATGAGCATATCCATGGAAAAATCAACAATTTCAAAGGGATGATAAGAGGTGGTGGCAAAATGGAGCATTACTATAAGAGCCCCAGTTCAGCTGATGAACTTAGATTGGAACAAAAGATCTGCTTGGGCTTGTTAGCAGATTTTATTTAGCAAAGTTATTTTAGGGTGAAAACTCTTACCCTGTTTTAAATTAATCTTCAGGCCTCCATCCCGCCATTTCCTCTCATCTCCCAAGCCTACCCACATCACCTCTGGAGTTCAATCCTTTATTAGTGAATGATACCATCTGAAGGTGGCACAGCTGGCTGGGGTGTTGATTAATTATTTCCTGCGTGATGTGTGGGCCTGTCCTCACTCCTCAGATGCCCTGAGTGCCTCTATCAGATCTTTCTGCACTAAAGTTTTTCGGGGTGTTTATTGCCCAAGTTAGAAATACTGATTTAACTTACAGCAAAAGAAGGCACAATACACAGAATTACAATAAGAGATGGCACTTCTAAGAGTGAAATGTAAGCACAGAGGACTTTTTGTTTTTTTCCTTTTTGCCTTTTCTAGGGCCGCACCCGTGGCACATGGAGGTTCCCAGGCTAGGGGTCTAACAGGAGCTGTAGCCGCCGGCCTTCGCCACAGCCACAGCAACGCAGGATCCAAGCCGTGTCTGCAACCTATACCACAGCTCACGGCAATGCCGGATTGCTGACCCACTGAGCAAGGCCAGGGATCGAACACACAACCTCATCGTTCCTAGTTGGATTCGTTAACCACTGAGCCACGACAGGAACTCCAGAGGACTCTTTTTGGAACCAAATCGTGTGTGTGTGTGTGTGTACACACATGTATCTTTTTACTTAGGATTTTTACTCCCCAGGGTTTCCAGTTCATTCAACAATATTTCATGTCCAAAAGCAAACTCACGATCTTCTACTTTCTCATATTTGGTCTTTTCCACAATTCCTTAACTTGGTGAATGGTACCAACTATCCATCCACTTGGGCAGTGGCAGAAACCTGGGGGCTGTTTTTGATTCTTCCTTTTCCCTCAGCGCCTCCACCCTCTCCACATTCGAGCAATCAAATCCTGTATTATTTCAACTATTACACCATCCTTGGTCCAGGCCACTTTGTCTCCGCAGAGACCTCCCCCGGTGTCACCACTCACTCAGACCACCACTGTCTCTCCTCTGCATTACTGGTTAACGGAGTTCCTCTAACCTTTTACGGTAGAAAAGGAGATATACAGCCCAGCTCCCCCTTCGTAGGAAGACTTACTGCCCACCTACGTTAGCTCCGTCAGCTCTTGCAGAGTTTGCAGAGTGTGCAGACAGCCACCTCACCTGGGGTCATGCCCTTCCCAGGGAATCCAAGACAGGTGACCGGCCACGCTAGGAAGTGCAAAAGCTTGGCCATTTCAGCCTGATGTGGGACAACTTTGACAGACAGTACTCCAGACTTCCCAGCACGCTGGTTGAGCCTTTGTCACTGAGGCTTTCTCCGTGAGTCCTCCTACAGAACCCAACCTGCAACACCTCCCCTCCCCTCTCCACTCTCGCCATTCACCGCGGTGACCTGCTTCCAGTATAAGCTGAATATCGCTCTCCCACTTACATTCTGCGGTACTGTCCCTGTGCTTTAAGGGTAAAGCTCCACATTCTGTACCCGGAGAGCTCATCCTTCTACTCCTCCTTTCCCATCGCGCACTTCTCCCTTGCTGTCCATTTTACACCTCAGCCACACCAGCTCTGTTTGTTTCCCGAGGCTGCTGTAACAAAGCACTGCAGGCTAGATGGCTTAAACAACACAAATGCTTTTGTCTCATGGCCCTGGAGGTTAGAAGTCCACAAACGAAATGTCAGGATAGCCATGCTTCCTCCAGAAACTGTAATGGAATCCTCCCTTGCTTCTTCCTAGCTTTTGGTGGTTTGCTGGTAATCTCTGGCAGTCTTTAATTTGTAGATGCATCACTTCAATCCCCCATCACCACACAATATTCCCGCTGTGCCTCTGTCCTCATGCGACCATCTTCTTATAAATATATCATTGGATTAGGGGCTTACTATACACCCATATGAATTCTACTTAACTAACTGCATCTTCAGCAACACTATTTCTCAATAAGGTGATACTCTGAGATACCAGGAATTAAGACTATAATAATTTTTTTTTGAGGGAGACACAACTTAACCCTTAACATGGCATTTGTTCAATCCCTGAAGCAAACTGCACTCATCTTGCTTCAAGTCTTTTCTATATACTTCCCACAGCTTCCCAGTTGCCTGTCCAAGTCCTTCCTCCTCTCACTCTCAGTTAAAAATTCTTTCTCCTTAGGCAGACTTTTCTATTCCTCTCTTCCCCCCAAGCTAGGCCAGCTCTTCTCAATCACAGTTCCTTGTATTTCCTTCCACAGCATCATCACCACTTGTAATTACAGATCTGTTGTAGTAAATATTTTAACACTGGCTGTCTCCTCCACTAGCCTATAAACTCCAGGGACTGTGTCTCTCTTGCGCTCTATGTACCTCCAGTGCTGAGCACGGTGCCTAGCATATAACAGGTGCACGGCACATATATATTACATCAGAGACCTCAGAAAACTTTTATTGAGCTATTTAGGTTTTATCCCTCCTTACAGTTTTGAAATCTTTGGTGTCCTTGTTACCAGGAGATATGGTATTGTATTGACCCAATCAAGACCACAACTTGCTAAGGAAATGAAGAGAAAGAAAGTCGCAGATAAAGGTGCTTGATAGCTGATCCCTAAGAGGCCCAGACAGAGCCTTCTTCTAGGGGCCAGTTGCAAATCTACTACCCAACATGGAAAGTGGGAAAGGACTCTCTTATTCTCCTGGATTGTGAACTTTCCTGCAGTCAGGAGCCTCTAGAAACTGAGAGTTCTCATTGGGTTTCCGGGATCATGCCAGTAAGTAGTCCACCTAGAGAAGGGAGGACGCCTCATTCACTCAGCTGATATTCTGGAAGGTAGGGCCGTGAAAACCACCCAAATACATAAAAAATAACTATTGAGAGGAGGTTGTGGTTGGGGAAGGTGGAGAGGAAGGTTCTAATTAAGAGATGTTATTGAAATATACCTATTAAATGAAGGGTACCCACGGGTCACCTGTTTATTCCTCGAGTAGAGAGAGGTAAGTAGTTCTTATTTGATGAAACTCCATCTCAACCCTTTGTGTGCTATGCTTCCTGAAGTACCATTTTTCCCCCCTCAGGATGCCCTTTGGCTGAGTTACCTTTCCTATTTTTTCCTCTCAGGGACTCTTATGTCCCTCTGTCACTATCTAAAGCCGCCGTCATCCCATCTGTGGCTGGGACCAAGGTTTATCGCTAAGAAGGGCAAAGATGTGTCCCAGTTGGAAGTATTCTCATTTCACAGTGCTGCTGTGTGCCAGAGTGGAAGGTCTAAGATGAGTATTCAATGTTTTGGTTTCTTTAAAATTGTTCTTTTTTTAACCTTCCCAAGGACATAACTTTTATCAGAGAATGTCTTAGAAAGATTAGATTTTGTGAGAGAGAGACTGTAAAAAGAATGACCAAGGTATTCATTAATTCTGGCAATCACAATTTAGGCTTCAGGGTCACAGTCTGCATCCGCAGCTACCGTCTTGAGATGTGGTTTTCCAAATTCTTTTGTCTTTCTCTTTAGGTATCAGGGTCCAAGCCAGGAAGACCTGGCTCCAAGAGTACTTCTAAGGTGTGGAGAAGATACCCTTGCCCTCACGGGAGCCAGGTGCACTCTACAGGAGAAGAAACGGAGCAGAGGCAAAAGACAGGCTCTCTGCTTCCTATCCCAGGGGATAGCAGGAGACAGAAGGAGCACACAGAACCCAGAGAAACAAGACCCATGCTGTGGGTCTTGTTGGCTGTCTCCCAGCAGACTCAGCAGGGGATGTGTTAGTTTAGAAGAAGAGCCAAGAAGGCTGGAGGCTCTGTTCTGCAACCCACTGAAGACCGGGAGGAAGAGGCTAGTTCTCAGGCTGTCCACCCTCTGAGCTGGGGTCCCCCTCATCACCCTGGTGGTTCAGCAGAGTCAGGCACAGGCAGGCCTGCAGCTCAAGTCTCCTGAGTCATCTTTGGCTCCAGGGTGGTAGAGACAGGCTTCGGAAACACCTGTGAGTCCAGAGGAGTTTGCCAGAAGGAGCACCATGGCGAGGAGGAGGGATCTCAGGAGATAGGGCTACTGAGGGAGATACTCAAGTCCAAGTCAAATGGGAGTCTCTCAGCAGAGGAGATTCTGATACCCGAGAACGCCAAGGTCAGGGTGAGTCAGCCCAAGGGAGTGAGAAGGCCTTGAACAAGCTGAGCGAGGCCAGATCACGAGTCACACTTCCGCAGAGACCAGAGGAAGCAGGGCTCATCAGCACAAAGGCCCTGAATCTTCCCCAAGGCCATAGCCTAGAGGTTGCACAAGCCACCACCCCTCACACACACAGGTCTGGACACACCTTTGGGAACAAAAGAAAGACAAAGCCCAAACTTTATCTGTAAGACTGAGCAGTTTTATCCAAGAGAGTTTAATGTAAGACTTTAACACTGGGTTTAATATTGAGTTAGTCTTTAATTTGAACACCTGTATTTTTTTTTTCTTTTCTAACCAATTGGCTGTGGCCTTGGGAGGAAGTCTGTATTCGAGGTGGGAAAAATAAAGTGTCTTTTTCTCTGTGCCTCCAAGTTATAGTGTAAAGTTAATACCTTACTTCTGACACCTATGGATAAAGGAACCATGAAGTCACTTGTCAAAAATCTCAGCAATATTGTAAAAACCGAGCATTCAGTTGCTGTAGGGTTGGATGGGTCACATTCCTGAAGGCCTCCCCCCAACCCATAAAAAAAGGCTGACTGCAACTTTCACAACTGCAGAGAATGCAGAAGGAGTGGGCCAGGGTGGTGTGTTCCTCCAGCACTCCTTTCTTCTCCACTTTAGGGACAGGCGCGCACACACAGCCCATAGTCAGAGCTGTGCTCTAGGGACTGGCGTGGCTCCTCTGCCCACAGTGGGCACCAGGTGCCTTCCAAGGAGACCTGCCCATTCACTTCCGCTCCTTGGCGATACCTGTAGGGGTTATGTTAGCAAAACAATTTGTTTAAAATGACCCAGCCCACAATACACGATGAACCACCCGTATGTTGGTTAACATACGCATGGATATATTTAGAACAGTGATGAAATAAAAAATCGTACTCTAAGACAAGTCAAGAAAAATTTAAACATACAGTTTGTTTTGTTTTGCCTTTTGGGGCTGCACCTGCAGCATGTGGAGGTTCCCAGTCTAGGGGTCGAATCGGAGCTAGAGCTGCCAGCCTACGCCACAGCCACAGCAATGCAGGATCCGAGCTGTGTCTGCAACCTATACCACAAGCTCACGGCAACGCTGGATCCTTAACCCACTGAGCAAGGCCAAGGATAGAACCCGCAACCTCATGGTTCCTAGTCAGATTAATTTCCACTGCACCACGACGGGAACTCTAAACATAGTTTTTTTTCTCTGCCCTTTGGCCTCCTCTCTCCCCTCTACTGTGCATGATGTATCTGCATTATGCATCAACCAAACCTCCCCACCCGCAGAAATACCTGTTCACCAATCAAGAGCGACATTCTCCAAGCAGCAACAGGACAAGATAACATCCCTTCTTAATCCCGTGAGGGGCCGTGATGGCCCACAATCCACTACTTTGTAAGCATAGACCCGGATTGTGTAAACTGTCAACACAGGTTATTTAATGTATAGCCCTCTCGAAAACTTTTAACTGTGCTTTGACCTCTAACGGGCAAAATACTTCTCAGAGCTTTCTGAGAGGCTGCTCCTGGGTTCTAATCCTCAACTGGGCCCGAATAAAATTTTCCATTTCTTCCGTAGGTCAACTGATTTTTTTCGTTAACGGTAGGAGAAAAATAACATGATTAAAACAACATGGGTCCCGTGTTGACTACCTGCCCGTCCCCGCTAGGACAAGCCACAGGGACAGTGGCAGTCTCGTCCCTATTCTTTCCTTCTTTAGTTTTCCTCGTGGTTCTTCCACCGGCCTCCTTGGGTATGCTGTGCGGAGCCAACTGCACTGTGATCCCGGCCCAGCCTTTCAGGGCTGAAGTAATAATCATCAGTGAGCTCCGAGCCATTCCACCTGCAAAGTCTTCATCAGCCATACCTCTGGCCATTCCTGCTTTTGTTTCTATTTGTACAAGAAACTCATGTGTAAATTCTAGTTCTCCTCCACTGAAAACCCACTTGGTCAAGTACCTATTGCCAAAGGTCAGTGAATGTCTGCTTGACATCAGGGATGATGAGCACAACCCTCTATTTAACTTCTGATGGAAAGGACAACTCCCAGGCTACGGGCCTCTGCTCCTCCATCATATTATCCACAAGTTTTTACTGTGAATACTGCCTTTCCCCCATTACTGGGGGTCCCGCCGGAGGTAGCACAGGGACTCCAAATCACCCACTTGCTTTCTAAATGCTTTTTCCCTGCTTAGCTCTGTAATTCACTCTGCATATGTAAGATGAAACCTGTTCTTACACGTGCACTTTTATCTCTGTGTTCATTATCAGCAATTCAGAGGACTCAATATTATCGTTAGAAAACCTTACAAGAGTACAATCCAACTCTACGGAAAAAATTCCTTAAGGACGGGCACGTTGATTTATACAGTCGTCCATCTTTATCCATGAAAGATTGGTTCCAGGACCACCCCCACCCTCACGCCACAGATGCCAAAATCCAAGGAAACTTAAGTCTGTTACATAAAGTGGCGCAGTGCAGTGGCCCGCTGTATGTGAGGGCTCCGCACACACGGAGAGGGAGGGCCAGCTGTACTTCCTTCACTTGCCTCAGAGCCTAGCAGAAAAAATTATCAATTTGATTTGAGGTCAATCACTTCACATCCAATTATATTTGATATCTAACCAGTGATTATTCAGGGTTTGCAATAAGCCTGAGCCTTTCTTATACCTTCTCTCATTTAGTCTTCACAACAACACTGGGAATGACGGACTATCTGGTATTCGTGGGTTTACAGAGGAGAAAACACAGATTTAGAGAAGCCAGGTGACTCGCCCAATCACTTGGCTAGAAGGTGGTGATCCTGGAATTAGAACACACTCTCCTTCTGCTTTGGAACATGGTGCTGGTCTACACCACAGCTGCTTCTCCAGTGGTAGTTCTTGCCTTAAAGAAGAGGGATCCTAAGGTGAGCAGACTTGCCCGATCAAGAGAAAGTCCTTTGTGTGGAGAGGTAAGAACCCAGCTTCACGGAGCAGGGCCTGGAGGCCCATCCTGAGACAGGTACCAGCCCAGCAGGTTCCCAGGTCTCTGGGTGTGTTAGCAAACCAGCTCCAAAGTAGTTTCTGGTGCATGTGGAAGGGCAATCTGGATCCATCTCACTACTCCTGCCGGGGGTGGGATAGAGGGGTATAAGGCTGGTTTGGCTGGGTCCTCTGCCTCACAAGGCCCAGGCTAGTGGCTTCAGCAATAGCCTTTTCCATTAAGAGGGCAAAATGGAATCCGTCTTCCCAATACAAGGAGGTTGTGACGGGAGTGACAAGAAACACTTCCACACCCTGCCTGTCCTTGACTATGATCATGCAGAGCCCCAGGTACCATCCCTTGAGCAAGCAATGGGACCATCCACGTTACCCAACCGGGCTTAGCAGGAGTTGACAGGGCCAGAGACAGCTGGGACCCAGGTGGGTCTAGCCTTTCCCATTGGTGTAAAAGCTCCCTGAGAGCTGGGACCTTAAATGTCTTATTTACTGCTGTACCCAGGGTCTTGAACTGTGTCTGCCACATAATAAGCACCCAATAGATATTTTTGAACAAACAATTGGATAGAAAAAGCAAAAAAAAAAAAAAAACCAAGAGGCATGCTGCATCTTGTGTGCACAGAACCTCATCTGCAAGGGAAACCTACACACAGGCCTCTTTTTAAAGGTCCCCCCACCCGCCTTTAGATCCTGCCAGCACCACTCCCTTCTTCAACCCATAATGTTTCCTAAAAAAAGTTTCAGAATGATCTCGAAGCATTGCCCTTCTGCTGGCACCCTCTTTTCCAAAGGCAAGAAAAACTGGTCTATCAAGTTTCTCTTAGACTGAGCAGAAGCACCTGTCCCCAGCTGCAGAACCATGGCTCTCTAGGGAGCAGCTACGGCCTTTCAGCTGAACACCACTTCCCTGAGGCAGAGAGGAGAGGCAGAAGCCACGCCACAGTCCAGTGGTGGGTCTCGGCCTCAAGCTGCCCCAGGCAGGCCCATTGTGAGGCCAGGCCCCAGGGGACATCTGAGAGAGGTCACAACATCCCGTGCCTCTGGAAACGCTCATCTAGGCTCCCTCATGATTCTTTGTCTGAGGGGGTCTTGTAGCATGTGTGGCCAAGAGTCTCAGAGGATATCTGACCACAGGAAACGTTAGCTTAGCTAAGCCTCGGTTTTCTTATCTACAAATTCAGACTAACAGTCGCATCTACCTCATAGAAGCATTCGCACGCTAAATAAAAGAATACATACAATGCACTTAGCACAGTGCTTGGCACACAATAAGAACACAATAAGTAATAGTCATGATTATTCCTGTTAAGTATGGTGTGTTCCTGTGCTTTTGTTGCAAAAAACAAAAACAAAAACAAATACAAATAAATATAACCCACAATCTGAGATGAAAAGAAAAACCGCACTTATCCTTATTGATTCATTCAACCAAGACTGCATCAGGCTCTATGGCCAGGTCCTGGATGGGATGGAGAAGGTCTCTGAATTCTTTAAGTTCTCTGAACTTGTGCTTATGTTGACCCCTGGAATGAATCCCATACTCTCTGTCTGCCTGTCTCATTTTTGGTCTCCGAAATTCAGCCAAAGGGAACCTCCTTTCAAGATGTGCTCCCCGAGTGGGTGGATCCCGTGCTGGATTCCTTGGGAGGCAAATTCTGCGACCAGAATGCAGGAAAGCCTCCAGATGGATAGCCTACAGAAGGGAGGGGGAGTAAGCAGACTGGGTAGAGGGAGGGGTTGAGCCACAAGGCAGTCCCAGCAGGGGCCTCGGCAACCCCACAGATCTGTCAAATAGCAGCAAGGGGGCCAGGCCTTTGCAAGCCCAGGTCGCATCCCGTGTTGGATGAACACTGCCTCTGGAAACGTGACCGTGGGTGAGGCAGTCTCCTTCAGTCAAGACAATCCCCAGAGAGGGTGGCCAGCTGAAGCCTACCTGCAGCTGGGTAATGAGTCCATCTCTGAAACGGGATGTGGATGGTGCCATGTAGCATCCACAATAGAGTTTGTCAGTGATGAAGAGATGTTGGCTCTCATCTGCTCAATGGGTAGATTACATGAGTGGGAAAAAGGAAAGGACTCCACTTGAGCTTGAGCTCTCACCTGCACTAACATCTGTATTATGCCCTTTGTCTTTTGTCTTTTTAGGGCCGCACCTGCGGCATATGAAGGTTCCAAGGCTAGGGGTAAAATCGGAGCTAGAGCTACTGGCCTACACCACAGACACAGCAATGCCAGATCTGAGCCATGTCTGCGACCTACATCCTAGCTCACGGCAACGCCGGATCCTTAACCCACTGAGCAAGGCCAGGGATCGAGCCCGCCACCTCATGGTTCCTAGTTGGATTCATTTCTGCTGTGCCACGACGGGAACTCCTGTATTATCCCGTTCTAACCCACAGCTCTGTGTGCTTTCTTCATTGCTAAGTGTGCCTGCCATCGAGGGTAGAAATCAACAAATGTGGAGGGGTTTACGATAAACAAAGTGAGTCAGGATAGGGGAGGGTAGGTAAAGGTTGAGGTCATCTCCAGATTGGCCTGGGACTATTTTAAGACAATTTTTAATGCTTCTATGGTTTGTTTGAAGAGAGGAGGAGGCAGGTGGATTTCAGTCTCACCTGAAAAAGCAGGGAGTTGTTTCCTTGGGCTGTCAGGTAGGTCTGTGGCTGTTATCTGTTTGGCACGGTCTATCTTAAGAAAATGAAGCTGGTGGTTCTGCTGTCTGTTGGCATGCTCCAACAAGGCCAAACTCGAGACACATTGAACATAAATGTCTGTTCGAATGAATTCTGGGATCACACAGTGGATCTGAAAACATGTTTTCAATTAAAGGCTGCTCTCAGGAAACTGCAGCTGCCTTTCCACCCTCAAAAGAAAAATATCCAAAAATCCAACCCCAAGCTGAGAAATGAACTTATATTTCAGGTTTAGAACAGCTTTTTATCAAGGGTTTCAGAGTCCCCAAGATGTTTTTCAAATTTCTTATTTTTACTACTAAAACTTTTATGAATTTTAAGAATTATAAACACATCCCAAACTCATTTTAGTAGATTTGTTTATTGTAGGGGCACGGGGAAGTAATTCTTTTTTTTTTTTTCTTTCTTAAATTATAGTTGATTTACAATGTTTCTTTAAGACCTGCTATACAGCAAAGTGACCCAGTCCCACACATTTCCCTGTACTGTACAGCAGGGCTGCATTGCCCATCCATTTCAAATAGGGTGAAGCAATTCTGAAGCTACTTTATATATATTATAGGACTGAGAGGTGAATGAATACAAACAAATGTTGAGATCCAGGGAGTCCACGAGGGAAGAAGGGATATGCAAATATGAACTGATAAACATGTGAGGCATCGATGTGTTAATTAACTAGATGAAGAAAATCCTTTCATAACGTACATCAAACCACCATGATGTCCAAGTCAAGAATTTTATAATTTTAGGCATCAATTATACCTCCATACAAATGAAAAGAGAAAAATGTGGATTAGGAGAAGGCAAATAAGAATTCCATGGGGACGGAAATGGAAATAGTAAAGTCAGGATCTCTAAAACAGGTGTGTGTGAATACACATGTTTTATGTGCACATAGGTATCAATATGTATTTATATAAATGCATATATTCTCCAGATCTGTCTACTAAAAGGGTCAGGAAGTAAACCCTCCCTCTCCACATAGCAAGGAGCATGTCGATTGCTCCAATCTTGGTCTCTAATACCACTCCCCACTTAGAGAAAACAGGTTTCTCAGAGAAATGGCTGATTCCGGAGCTGAGGTCACGTAGGGGACAAAATGAGCCTAGAACCTTTTATTATGCCTAGAACATTTTATTACGCCAAGGATGCTACAGGAGGAGAAAGAGAAAAATTGGGGCATGTCACAAGGACATGGGAATCAGATTAAAGGGACTCCCACTAACCAAATCAATTAAATCCACTAAAGAATAATAAAGCATTGGAAAAAACAAGAATTTGTATGTCCTGACCAATAAAGAATAGATAGGTAGATGGAGAGATGACAGATAGATAATTGAATGAATGAATGAATGAATGGAGAAGGGAGAACTCTTGCTCATAGTAAAATGCAGAAAACTGGCTAGTAAATGTGGAAAGAGTCCTGTAGTTGGAAAATACTCATTTTGCAACCATCTTGATAAAGACAGAATGAAGCAGGAACTGCACATGAAAACAAAATCTAGGAGGAAATTTTGACTAAGAGGAAAATATTTGAACCATCTTAAAGTGTTTCCCTCATAGACTGTTTATTAGTTACAAGGAAGAAAAAAACTAATAAGTGTAGAGTGAAGTGATCAAACAGCACTTTGATGGGGTGCTCAAACCTGACATCACCAAGAGGGACAGGTGGACACTAAGAGCTTTCAGATGTGACACCCTGAGCACACAATATCACCTATGCAGTGTCCGGGCCAAGAATGCATAATCTGAGTTTGATCATGAGGAAACACCAGGTAAATGGAAAAATGAAGACCATCATATAAACCAAAGAGGAGAAGGGGTAACTCTTCAAAACTATCAGTTAATGTCATAAAAGACAAAAGCTGTGGATGAAGAAGACCAAAGACCGAAGACGAACAACAGCAAATGTTAGGGAGGATGTGAAGAAACTGGAATTCTAATACATGGTTGACAGAGTATAAAACAGTGCAGCTATTTTGGAAAACAGTCTGGCAACTCCTCAGATTTTAAACACTGAGTTACCATACGACTCAGCAATTCCATTCCTACAGATACCCAAGTGAAACAAAAAAACATATATCCATATAAAAACTTATACATGAATATTCATAATGGTATTATTCGGGACAGCCAAAAAAAGCAGATTATAGGCAAATGTCCCTGAACTGACGAATAGATAAACAAAATGTGATATATCCACCCGGTGGGTTATTTTGGCGACGGAAAAGAATAAAGTACTGATACATGCCGCAACATGAATGATTCTTGAAAACATTACATTAATGAAAGAAGCCAGACACAAAGGACCACATACTGTATGATTCCATTTACATGAAATGTCCAGAAGAGGCAAATCTACATGGGCAGAAAGCAGATTAGTGATTGCCTAGGTCTAGGGGCGGAGGAGAGAGAATGCTAATGGATGAAGGGTTTATTGGGGGTGTTAAAAATGTCTAAACTTCAGTTGTGGTGAAAGTTGCACAATTCCATGAACTGCATACTTTGTTTATTTATTTGCTTTTTAGAGCTGTACCTGAGGCATATGGAAGTTCCCAGGCTAGGGGGTCAAATCAGAGCTACAACTGCCGGCCTCCGCCACAGCCACAGCCACAGCCACACTAGATCCGAGCCGTGTCTGCAACCTACACCAGAGCTCGTGGCAATGATGAACCCTTAACTCACTGAGTGAGGCCAGGGATCGAACCCGTATCTTCAACAGACACCAGTTGGATTTGTTACCATTGAGCCACAACAGGAACTCCTGAACTGCATGCTTTAAAATGGTGAATTTTGTGGTATCAGAATTATATCTCAATAAAGATGGCTTTAAAAGTCTAGTGTTCTTGATTTAAAATATCTGGGTGGCAAAAAAATATTTAGTAGCTTATCTGTATAAAGAGTAATTTTTTAAAAATAAATAAAACTGATACAAGGATGGGTTGGGAAGCATGGAGGCCATTTGTGGCCTGGGCAGGAGCAGCTTTAGTGAAGAAATAAAGGCAGAAAGCAGACTGGACTGAGCCAGAGGAATGGGAGGTGCAGAAGCAGAGCTCTTTTGCAGCACAGACAGCTCTTCCAAGGAGCTGCCACGTAAAGGGAAGTGGAGAGATGGAGTGAAAGATAAAAAGGCAAGCAAGGGCTGCAGCGGGCTTTGCTCATGTAGCAGAACTGGAGTGTCGAATGTTGATGAGCAGGATCCAGTGGAAAAGGCCCAACTGGAGTTGCAAGAGTTGCAAGAAAATAAAATAATCTACCCAGCAAAGCCCAAGAAATATTACGGGATCTGGAATCCATGAGACACCCAGAAGCACACTTACTCTATCAAATAGGAGAGAAAAGAAGAGGAGAAGGGCTGGTACAGACAGGTCTGGGGTTTAGCTTCAATAAGATGGGAAAGTTTCTGACAGCTGCCCTCCCACCATGAAGAAGGAAACAGGGTTAGAGGTTCAAAGTTTCACATTCTAAGTTGGTCACCTACTAGCTGCGTCATCATGGCAAACACAGTCAGCTTCTCTGAGCCTGTCTCTGCCTTTGTAAAGCGGATAAGGCCTTGGAGTGTTCTCGAGGGGATAAAACAGCACGGGTAAAATACAGAGCAGAGCAGGATCTTGACAATTGCTAGTTTATTTTTTAGTTCATTTTTATATCCTTGCTCACTGTTACCACGACCCCCAAATACATGCAAAAATAAGAGCTTCTTAATGGCAATAACTTTATCAATCACATTCTTTTTTTTCTTTCGTTTTTTAATGATTTTTTTTTCCATTTAAGCTGGTTTACGGTGTTCTGTCAATTTTCTACTGTACAGCAAGGTGACCCAGTCACAAACACATACACTTTTACTTAGTTTGTCAGACTCCATCGTAAGTGACTAGATAGGGTTCCCAGGGCTACACAGCAGATCTCATTGCTTATCTACTCCAAAGGCAACAGTTTGGATCTATTGGGCAAGTCTCTAAGACATTGCCTAGAGGAACCTGCATAAGCCTCACTAGGGCCAGAAGCTTGGCTTTCTTCTCATCCCTCCTGACTGCTGCCCCCACCAGAGCTGGTGCCCTCCCTTCCTCCCCCTGCCCCTCCCTGACCTGATGAGGGGGTTCTGCACCATGATTAGAAGGTTTACAGGCTTCATTTCAGTTATTTTCAGACCCAATATATACAGAAGAGAATAAAGGGTAATCTTAAAAGACCGGTAAATTCTCACTGAGGAAGGGAAATTCACCATCTCGTTTTGGCACGAGAGAAAGGCTTTGGCGCGCTGAGATGCCCAAGTTCACGGCAGCTGGAAAAGGACAGAGGGAAAAACCCAATCTTTTGCTTTCTATGCTCTGTCTTTTTAAAAATTTCTTAACATTTTAATGAAAAATTTTGAACATACAATTAGAGTGGTATAATTGTATAATGACCTAGTAGAGAAGCTAGTATAATGAACCCATGTACCCAACAATTAGCAAGATTTTGCTGCATTGGCTTCATCTCTCTTTTTTTTCGCTAATGTAATTCCGAACTTCCTGTCATTTCACACTCCCCACTTCAGGATGAATTTTTTAATGGATTTTTCATTTCTTTTTTTTTTTTTTTTACTTAGCCAAGGGATTATTTTTGCACCTAGTGAACTTGACATCAATCTTCTGGTATCACCTAATACCAAGTCTATATTCAAATTTCTCTGACAGTTTAACTTTTTTTTTCTATTTTCTTTCTTTCTCCCTTCCTTTCTTCCTCTTTCTTCCTTCCTTCCTTTTCTTTCTTTCTTCCTTTCTTTCACTCTCTCTCCCCCTCCCTCCTTACTTAGTTTGAATCACAATGCCAGACCCACACATGGCATTTGGTGATTCTGTCTCTTAAAACTTTTTTAAGAGAGGGAGCTTCTGTTTCCTAAGCCCGCCCCTTGCTTTTGATGCCAGTGCTTTGGGAGAACTAGATTCACTGTCCTGAGAACATCCTACATTCTAGATTCGTTTATTTCCTTGTGATGAAATTTAATTTGCTCTCTCTCCTCCTGTAATCCCTGTAAACTAGAAGTTGGTTTTTCACGTTCGACTGGCTTCAGGTCTTTGGCACTGATGGAGGTGGTGCTGTGCGCTTCACACTGGACCACGTCAGGAGGCAACAGCACTGCCTATGCCGTTCTTGAGGATGCTGAGGTTGATCAGTGGGTTCAGATGGTTGTCCCGTCCTTTTCTGAGGCATAGCAACTATGAAGCAAGTTATCAAAAGTCAAATTGAGAGTGATCTTTAATTCATTTAGAAATCACTACCTCAGTCCCTACCACGAGCTAGGCACTTCATTAAGGAGACGTAGAAATAAATAACAAATACTCTTCTCGCCCTTAAGGGAACCCACTGGGATGAAGGAAACACTGTGAACTGCCCTGGCCTTACCCCATGAGTAGCTGTGGCTACTCCTCTGTAGGTTTGCAGCTCTATAAATACTTGTAAGACACAGCCTGGGGGCCAGGAAGTGCCAACATTTTCTCCTAAGACATCACCTTGCTTGGAGCCTACAGCTTTCTAGGACTCCTGGTCAACAGTTGTTTTCCTTAGGGAAACTGAAGGAATGAGGGAGTCTTCTGTAATAACCACAAGGTGCCCAGGCTGAGTCTTCCCTGATGAAGAAGTTTGACTTAATAATTCAAGGAGCGAACCGGACTTTTTGCTCTTTTGGGTCAAGTTTTAAAAAGTAGAAACTCTCACCTCTTGAGAAGTGAAAGGGTCTAGAGTGTGGTTGCTTTAAAAGGTTTATGTCTTAAGTACGATGTGGCTACACGTCAATAGGGAGACTTTTAAGTCTGTACTTGGCAAAATTCGAATTTTAGAATTGGGGCAACTTAGCTTTTGTGTGCTGTCCAAATGCCCCACCCTTTAGTGGTTCTCACTCTGTTCAAAGCCCTTAACAAGACTTCTCTGTTGGAATTCTATTTTGTATTCTGCTCTTGTGTGGGGGATAACAGGGAATATAATTCACTACACCTCAGAGAAAGTCAAGTTTATTCGGAGGTTCTGTATCCTTTAAAAGAGGTTCTGCCAAGTCACCTGGTGCCCGGTACCATTCTTGGAGGTGAAGAGTGTGGAAGGGGTTGAGGGCATTGTTGCCCCAGCAGTATGGACACTCCACTCAGGGCCCCTTCTTTCCCTGAGTATTTTTACACACCTTTAAAAGTGATGAAAGCACTCTTTATTGCAAAAGCTCCCTCTGCTTGCATTTCTAGCAACGCTTCCTAGCCGGCTCTGGAGCTGGAACAAATTCTCTCCTCTGTCGGCTCCTCCTTTCCCCTCTCTCCTCCTGAGTGCTGTGCCTGCCCTGGAGACTGCAACCACAAATGACACATCCACCCTGCTGTTGACAGAGGAGGCTGTGGCCTCTCCTTCGCTGCCCCACCCACCACCTCAGGGACCTCCTCCCCCAGAGGGTTCACCCCAGTCCTCCCCGGGGGTCAGGGCATTCCCTACAGGTTGGGTTGATCAGAATTCCCTTGGCTGAGTTGTCTCGGCAACTGCCAGGGGAGGCCGATGAGAACAAAGGTGGGGACCTGCCACTCTCCTCACCTGTGCTGGAGCCCAACCAGCCTCCGAAGGCTAGTGGCTCAGACATTAGTTGTGTCATCCCCAGTCACCTAGTTTCACACACAGTGTCTTTCTTCTGTTTTATCATTAACTCTACATGATTTTGGCTCATGTGCCGAATAACTCTTTGGGAGGCCTCTGAATGTGTACGTTTGGGGATTTAGGAGAATATTCTGAATATGCTAAGTAAGGGACATGAGGATCGTGATTGCTGGGGGCGGGGAGGGGGGGGAGACAGGGTCAAATGAGAACAGGGTGGTTTTGCACATGCTTGTCTACCTGAAGTTTATCATACACACATAGGTCATGGATACTTCTGGTAGCTTCGAAGCAACAGATAGTTGTGGTGGGGAGATCATCAGAGTCACAGAAGTTCTTCCCCACCGGCTGCTCTCTTTAGTAGCTTCCATAAGACACTTTGACTTATTTGCAAGTCCTTACATCTGAGTTATAAATGAACACTTTCAACAAATTTACGAGCTCAGAGTCAGACATTCCTCTCCCACTGAATCACAGGAGTATCCCTTGCATTAGAAAGAGGGCACAAAAGAGGGTGCAGACCTATAAAACCAAAGCAATATTGAAGACCTTCTATGTGCTCCATCCTTTTCTAGGGAAGTAAGGTGGTTCAGCTTTTTCAAGTGCCCCTGGGTTCAGATCCTAAGCCAACCACTTGTCCTCTGCAGTGAGCCCTGGGAGATGCCATCTCTTCATACGTAAATTAGGGAAGAAACAGCGCTCATAAATGTATGGAGAGACCTAAAAAGGAAAGCAGGTGTACAATATTGGCTCCTAGTGGTGCTCATCACTAGTTAGTCCTCTTTCTTATCATGGAGAAAATTTGGATGCTTTCTCAAAACTCATTAAATCAGTATAGCAACTGTGGAATAAGAGCTTCGGCCAACTCCCTAGGCTTAAATCTAGCTTTCCCTTTGGAGTGGATAAGCAATGAGATCCTGCTGTATAGCACTGGGAACTCTACCTAGTCACTTATGATGGAGCCTGATAATGTGAGAAAAAGAATGTATGTATGTATGTGTGACTGGGTCACCTTGCTGTACAGTAGAAAACTGACGGACTACTGTAAACCAGCTATAATGGAAAAAAAAAGAAATCATTTAAAATAAAACAAGTTAAAAAAAAATCTGGCTTTCCTCTCTTATAAGCCCTATGACCCTGAACATATTCATTATATTTGCTATGCCCCAGTTCCCTTATCTGGAAAGTGGGGATAGTGGCAATACCTATCTCATGGGGTTGTTGTAGGGCTTCACTGAGATAAGAGCCCCCTGGCACACAGTAAATGCTCAATAAACATTACCAACTACGTTGCAGAACGTGAGAAGTACGAGAGTTAGAGCGAAATTACACTTTCCATTTGAATTTCTCATTGTGGAAAACTTTCTCAGTTGAAAAAAAAAAATGCTGTCACTTTCTTTCTAAGAGCAAAATTTGTCCATTAAGGAGCTCCTTGAGTTAAAATGTCCTATCAGGAGGCCTTACGTTTGAAGGACTTGGAAAGTCCATACAGCACGCAACTTGTGAGACGAAATAGGTTATGTTTCTATAAACTCTTCCCACTCTAAGGTTAGTGCCACTAGGGGTTCTCCAGCGACAATGCCTGCTTTTGTTGGGGACTGACATTTAAAAGTGTTTGATTATTCAGTACATCTTGTTTGAAGTGTTGCTTTACTACAGCTTTTAATGGCAAATTCCATTCTGGATTTCCTGCCAACCAATCTATAAAGCTTTGTTTGAGATTGAAAGCATGCAGAAGTGTGCTTTTATTCTTTTTTTTTTTTTTTTTTAAGCTAGGAAGTGCTAGGTGTACCTGAAAGAGAAAAAGAAAAAAGAAGGAGGAGGAGGAGAGAAGTCCTGTGGGTGTAGGATGAGTGTTTGCTCTAAGAACTGGCTGGTTGGCTCCAGTGTCCAGCAATTAAGAAAGGTTTAAGAGGGCCAAGATGAAGAATGTGGCAAGGCGAGCAAGCAGATCCATCAACACCCGGCCCAGAAGAAACAGCCAGACTCTACTCCGCCCCTCTTATTCAACAGCTCCGTTCCTGTTCTGAACTGATGTGATGACAAAGCAGCTTTGAGAGCATTCTTACCAGAATGTCACATTACATAACACCTGGTCTGCATGGCCTGCTGCGGGTGCCATGGGTTAATATCCAAGACTGGCATTCCAGGGTTAGACTCAGGAAGTAAACATGGAGCGGTCTTCGTGCCAATGTTCACAGATGGCACTGGGTTAAAGAGCATTTCGGGCTTATGTTCCCAAGGATGTATCTGTGTAAGCTACCATATGTTCATGTTGGAGTAATAGATTAAAAATAAAATGACAGTGTCCACTAATTGAGAACTTTTTAAATTTTTTCCCATTTGAATCATTTATTTCTTCTGAGTTCTGCAGAATTTCTCTTCTACCATCTTAGACTTCATTCAGTAACAACAACAGAAATTTTTTGTTGTTGTTGTTGTTTTAGAGCTGCACCCTTGGCATATGGAGGTTCCCAGGCTAGGGGTCGAAGCAGAGCTAAAGCTGCCAGCCTACACCACAGCCACAGCAGGGCAGGATCCGAGCTGTGTCTGAGACCTACACCACAGCTCATGGCAACACCAGATCCTTAACCCACTGAGTAAGGGCAGGTATTGAACCTGCATCCTCGTGGATGCTAGTCAGATTCTTTTCCACTGAGCCATGACAGGAACTCTGAGAACTTCTTTTAATATGGATAAATATCACGCATATAATGATAAGTGAAAAGAGCAGCTGCAAAAGACTATGTAGCTGTATGAAGCAATTTATGTGACTTTTAAAATAAGACTAGGAGTTCCCATCACGGCTCAGCAGTAACAAACCCAACTAGGATCCACAAGGACACAGGTTCGATCCCTGACCTTGTTCGGTGGGCTAAGCATCCAGTGCTGCCATGAGCTGTGGTGTAAGTCGCAGACGCATCTCGGATATGCTGTTGCTGTGGCTGTGGTGTAGGGTGGCAGCCGTAGCTCCGATTGTCTAGCCTGGGAAATTCTATGGCCCTAAAAAGACCAAAAAAAAAAAAAAGGAAGAAGGAAGGAAGGAAGATAAGAAGGAAGGAAGGAAATAAATAAGACTAAACAGCCTTCTATATCCATGGGTTCCGCAACCTTGGATTCAAGCAACCGTGGATAGAAACCATTCAGAAAAAAGTTCCAGAAAGTTCCAGAAAGCAAAACTTGAATTTGCCACATTCTGGAAACTCTGTACACAGCATTTACTTTGTATTAAGAATTATAAGTAATCTGAAAATGATTTAAAGTATACAGAGGATGTGCATAAATTATATGCACATTCCACGCCATTTGTATAAACGACCTGAGCATCCGTGGATTTTGGTATCCAGAGGGTCTTTGAATCAGTCCTCAATGGACACCTAGGGACAACCGTATTACATATTTACAGAATCAAATACAAGTCATAAGGTGCAAAAACACATCCAGAAATCACCAATACCAACTTCAGGATGGTCAGTTAGTTTTACAGAAGGATGAAGACATGAATGAAGGGAGGGGTGGGATGGGAGCAAGGCCCCACCTATATCTGAGGATTATTTTTCCTTTAAATCTAAAATAAAGAGATCTAAGACTACTATGTCAAAATGTTAGCATGCATTAAACCTAGGTGACAGATATGTGGTATTTGTCATATGTTCCAAACTTTTTTCAAATATTTCACAATTTAAAATCTCAAATTAGAAAGTAATAGTACATCTAAGATAGGGTATTGTGCATCATTCAAAAGAATAAGGAAAGTGTATAGGTTATCAGAAAAATATGTACGGAGTTCCCGACATGGCTCAGTGGAAACAAATCTGACTAGTATCCATGAGGCCGTCGGTTCAATCCCTGGCCTCGCTCAGTGGGTTAAGGATCCCGCATTGCTGTGAGCTGTGGTGTAGGTCATAGACATGGCTCGGATCCTGCTTTGCCGTGGCTATGGTGTAGGCTGGCAGCTATAGCTCTGATTCGACCCCTAGCCTGGGAACCTCCATATGCCAAGGGTGTGGCCCTAAAAGCCCATATATATATATATATATATATATATATATATATATATATATATATATATATATATGGAATATTTTAGATCAGAAAACGAGGTTGCTCACATTGGCCCAGGTAGGAATGGAAACCAGGTCCGGGTGGGGTGGGTAGGGCATGGTCAGGTGAGGGCTCCTCTTGACTGCCTCTTTTCCCTCATCTCCCCCCAAACCATGGGCCGCATGGGCCAGCCAGCTGCGGCGGGGGCTGACACCATGCTCCTGACCTCCAAAGCCAACTTCTACACAGGAGTTAAGCCGCTTGTGACTGGGGGTGCAGAGCTGGGGTATGGGTGCAAGGCCAGCTGGGGTGCCCTGTGGAGGACCCCACTACCCCTTCTTGATTTCCCACATATCCACTTGAGTTTCCCACACTAGGACTCTCCAAACCCAAACTCGGTCTCCTGGATTCTACCTTCCACCATCTGCCTCTAAGGTGCCGCCCCCAACCTCTTAGATTTTAAACCTACTCACCAGTGTGCCAAACCACCCCACAGGTTCCCATAAAGGTAATTTCCAGCCAGAAGGAGGAGGGCATCATTACAAAAAGAAGAACAAATACAAAAACAAGACAAAAATAGGTTGCTGTAGAGTATGATACTATAATCTGTTTTTGTATAATACACATACATATATTCAAACACATACACATATATCTAAACCTTTCCCCTGGGCTCTATACTCGTAGTCAATGCCTGAAATCTCCATTTGGATGTTACTCAAGTAGTCAAAAGACCTGTGGGGTCCAAAGCCAACCTCTTCATCTTTCCCTCCAGACATTCTCGTCTTCTGTTGCTTCCTCTCTCGGTCCATGACACCATCATCCACTAGTTGCTGGATGAAAATCCCAGGAGTCAATGAGGACTTTTCCCTTTCCCTCAAGGCCTGCTGGTCCTACCTGTCTGCTCCATCCCATCTTCTCACCTTCCTTGCCACTCCCCAGTCCATTATCACTCACTGGAGACCTGAAAGGGTTTCCCAACCAGCTCTCCTGGCAGGAATTGTTGATCCCTACAATCCATTCTCCACATAGCCAGAGTGGTCCAATAAAGGCAATAATCATCACTTACCTAAAACCCATCCATTGTTCTCAACTCATATGGATCTGGATATCCCACTGTCCCCTGCCTTGTCAGGCACGAGGTCCCTCCTCCACCCTCCAGCCACCCTAGAGGACTTTCAATTCCTGAGGATCGTGGCCCTCCTTCTAGAGGTAGTACACCTACTGTTCTTCTTGCTTTAAACACTTGATCCTTTTTTCCTTTATAATCAGAAATAACCTAAACATTTAATTAAAATGTCCACATGGAGGGAAGATCAAATAAATGCATTATTTATTTCTTGAATAGTTTATTTAATTCAGCAAACATCTGTAGAATACCAACTGTGCTCTCAGGTCTGTATTAGACGTTATAGTTCCCTTGTTTGGCTTCCACATCTCAAGCCCAATTGCTGCAGGTTACATTACGGCTTTCATTTTGATCACAGCCCTTAGTACAGGAACGTCCATAGCTGAGCCCAGCTCTACTATGTGATAACTGAGATTCAGTGGGAATGCAAACCCATTTTCATTTCTCATAGGACAGAAAAATTTGTACTGTAATAAGCCATCTCCTTCAGGAGATGAGGCTAAACGATTGCCACGGCAATCATTTTCCTCTTACTTATAGACAACTACAAGTCCAGAAAACAAGCCATATCCCCACTGATCATTTGTTCTGAGATTTCTGTACCCACTCTGTTGTCAGCTGTTCCCTGATGATGACTTTGTGTTTCTCAAGGGTTTGCCAGGGACCTCACTGAGGAACTGGAGCCCAGGGTGAGAAGTTTGGGGGTTTACAGACAAGTGCCCACTGCACTGTGTGCCCTGCCTATCAGAGCTTTCTCATATTCTTGGGCACAGTTCAGGCCTCATTTCCAAAGCCTTGGAGCATGTATTTGTAAGACTGAAATTATCTGGGTTGATTATCAATATTAATTCAACTTAGTTTTTCCTGTATGTGTGTGCGTGCGTGTGTGTGTGTGCATGTGTGTGTGTGGCTGCAGCATGCAGCTGCTTGATGTGCAATCTCAGTTCCCAGACCAGGGATGGAAACTGGGCCACAGTGGTAAAAGCACTGAGTCCTAACCAAAAGACCACCAAAGAACTCCCTGACTCAGTTTCTATTTTTCCTTTTTATCTCCTTAAAAGACCTGAGTGTACAAGAAAATACTCAATGAAATCTAATTATGAGATCAATGGATATAGTTTAGCATAGTGCTTAAAGCAAGGGCTTTAGAGACAGAGAAATCTTGCTCAATATTCTCTTTCCTTCCTGCCCTACATTTTGCTTCCAGACAAACTCCTATTCATCCATCAATACCCACTTTTAATATCACTTCTGGAAGATTTTCTCCAATTCAATTAATCTGTGTAGTCTTTTCTTTTCTTTTTTTTTTTTTTTTGGTACGTTCCCAGAGCATGTCTATCATGTTTAGTTTAGCACTTGCCTATTGTCTTAAAATTATTTGTTAACTTATATTTTTCTTCCATTGAATTACTTGGTTCTACAAGGCCAGACCACACTTATTTTGTTCAGCATGGGGTCTGTCATACATTATAGTGATCAAAATATGAGCACTAAGTAATCAGTCAGACCTGGGTTCAAATCCTAACTACATCTTACTGTTTTTATTTAACCATATGAAGTTAATCTCCATAAACCTCAGTTTCCTCATCTAAAAGAATTTACCTTTAACAGTTGAGGAAATTTAAATTAAGTATTACACATAAATGTTTGATGTGGTAACTGGCCCATACTGAAGGATTTTTTTTTTTTTTTTGTCTTTTTAGGGCCGCACCCACAGCATATGGAGGTTCCCGGGCTAAGGGTCTAATCGGAGCTGTAGCAGCCGGCCTACACCACAGCCACAGCAATGCAGGATCCGAGCCGCGTCTGCGACCAACACCACAGCTCATGGCAACGCCAGATCCTTAACCCACTGAGCAAGGCCAGGGATCAAACCCGCAACATCATGGTTCCTAGTCGGATTCATTTCTGCTGTACCAAGATAGGAACTCTGGATTTTTTTTTTTTCTATGTCTGAGCTGCAGCTACGACCTATGCCACAGCTGTGGCAATGCCAGATGCTTCACCCACTGCATCAGGCCAGGGATCAAACTCATGCCTCAGCAGCAACCTGAGCTGCAGAGACAATGCCAGATCCTTAACCAGCTGCACCACAGCAGGAACTCCCTGAAGGATTTTTTTTTGTTCTCTTTTATTATTAACTGCACAGATGTTTGTTAGCTAAATTAACAAATGAATGACCCAAACCTCTGACCACAACCCCTTCATGCTGACTGATGAAGGCATTATGAATGAAATGTAGGAGGAAATGTCCTTGACAGAATGTTTGCTTTGCTCAAAAATACAGCTAAAAACATATGGATATTTTAAATGGTCATTTGTGAAACATACCTATTAGGAAAAAATAGCCTCCTCGTTCTAAACCGCTTCCCGAGTGATGGTAAAAATCAAACTCAGTTTAAATGCTGAAGGTCTTATAATGTGCATTATTTCTGTCTACCTGTTTGGGCAAGCGATTTGCCCTTGCAGCCTGCAAGAGACGGCTTAATTAGTGGTCATTAGAATAGATGCAGCTGATTACACCTCACTTAAAAGCATTTCAGGTCGATTTGTTTCACTTTGTAATCTACCTTTATCCTTTCCTGGCAACTTTTCTGCTTACTCCTCACTGAAGTTCAAGAGATAGACACGTTTTTCATAAAATTTCACAGCCTGTTATTTTGCCTCAGGCTCTTCGTCTTTTCCTAATTATGGTAACAGCAGCACAGATTCCCAGAGTGCCTACTATGTGCCAGTCAGAGAGTGTGGTAAGTACCACATATTGTATATCTCCTTTTCCTCCGAGGTTATCACTGTCTAACATACAAGATAATTTGCTTCTCTATTATTTCATTGTTTATCATCTGTCTTTCCTCCCCTCCCACCCCTCACCGCTAGGAAATCAAGAGCCCAAGAGCACAGATCTTTGTTTTGTTTCCTGATACATCCCCATAGAATAATGCCTGGCATATAGTAGATGCTCAGTAAACATTTGTTGAATGAACACATCTTTAGGTAGCTAGTATTATCTTCATTTTCAGGCTAGAGAAACTGAGGTCCAGGGATAAATAATAAACAGCCCAGCATCACACAGCTGGTAAGCAGCAGTGGTGGCCCTTCGACTCAGACTTGTCCGACTCTAAATTCTTTACTTTCTCCAGAAGGGAATGCCTTGCTGCAATCAAGTCCTCCTCTGGAACATATGCATCCCCTGTGCCTGGGCTGACTTCAGTTGGGATTTGATTGAGGATGGCAATGCCAGGAGCCCACAAGATTGTGTTGTCCAAACTAGACAAGGAGACAGGTCAGACTGCTGGCCTCCAGGAGATGCTTGGAGTCAGGCTGTCTGTTCATAATACCCTCTGGCTCTGTGGGTATTATGGTCTCCTCAAACACTATTTTTCCTGCATGCCAGAAGTTAATATAATCTCCCCTACCTCGTACAGACCTCCCAAACTTTCTGTGAAGATTCATGGTGTCTGGGCAGAGATTCACAGTGTCTGGAGAGGGGTGCTCTCTAAATGCCAGGTGTTATTAAGTATTATTATAATGAGCATTTACTGCTACTCATTCCCTTTGATATTCAGAACTATGCACCTTGGTTCTCGGACCTCTTTAGGTAAAACCCAAACCTATTTCATCCCCAGCTCCTTTCCTCTGTATATGGAAAGTTACACAAATGTTGGCTGAGTTCCACATTCCCACCCTGGATATGGTGAGAGAGCCAAATTAAGAAATCATGACCTGTTGTGGGAATTTTGGTACCCTCTCATCACACACATTTCCTTGGCAAGATCTTCCTATACCATAGCTTCAGCTGTTATTTAATGATTGGCTCCCCAATAAGCATCACTCTCCCACTCTGCTTTTCAAACCTCATTTTGCCATTGCCTTCTGCACACCTCCACCATCTGGATGTCTGAAAAGCATCTCATACCTGGAATGTACAGAGCCCAGTTTATGATCTTACCTCCAAGACTAAACACTTATCTCAAATCTTTGTCTTTTTTTTGCCACACCCACAGCATGTGGAAGTTCCTGGTTCAGGGATCAAACCTGCACCACAGCAGTGACCCAAGCTGCTACAGTGACAAAGCCAGATCCTTAACTCACTGCACCATAAAGGAACGCCTCAATTCTTTGTCTAAATGATATCTGTCATCTTTCACTCCTCAATTCTCATTTCTTCACTGCCCATATCCAGGCATTAAGCTCTGTCTGTTCCAAATGAAAAATGCCTCCCCTCTGTTTCCTACTCTCCACATCTACAAACACTGCCCTAGGTGCTGACCTTCTCCCTGGGCTTTCAAGACAGTTTCTTCCTTTTACACATAGCCATAACAGCTATGTTTTGACACAGCAAATCTGATGATGTTACACAGTCCAACTCTAGGATCTCCAGAACTTGCCCCAATCTATCATGCAAATATCATGACCCCCATCATTTGCTAACATCTTGTCCTCACCACTGCCTTCCATGCCTACCCTATGCTTCAGACTCTTCACCCTCCCCTACACACCATGGTCTTCATGTCTTCATGCCTTCACACACTCTGTTCCCTTTGTCTGGAATGTCTTTCCCTTTCTTCATCACCTATCACATTCACATACATCTTCTAAGTCCAATCTTTTCTGCTTTTTCCAATCCCTGTGGCTGGAGGCACATCTTTCTCTGTGATTCCATAGCCATTTATAAAGGCCCTCATGTTATCCAGGATTCTCCAGAAAAACAGAACCAGTAGGCTCTATAAGTAGGAAGCGCTTTATTATAAGGAATTGATGCACGTTATTCTGGAGACCGAGAAGTTCCCTAATCTGCTGTCTACACTCTGGAGACTGTGGTGTAATTCGGTCCGAGTCCAAAAGCCAGAGAACAAGGAGCACTGAGGGTGGGACTAGACTGATGTCCCAGCTCAGCAAGAGGGATGGATTCTTCCTTCCTCCAACTTTTTGCTCTATTTAAACCTTCAAGAGGTTGGATGACGCCCAGCCACGTTGGAGAAGGCAAATCGCCTTCCTAAATCCTCCAGTTCAAATGCTCATTTCACCCAGAAACACCTTCCACAAATACCCAGATATAATCTTTAGCCAAATATTTGGGCACCTTGCAATCCAGTCAAGTTGACACAAAAAATCAGCCATCACATCTCTCAAAACAATTCTAACAGCATCATTTAACACGTATTTGCGATGGGTACTTTTCTGACACTCATTTAATCCCTGCAACACAAAGAGCAGATGTTATCCTTATTCTCATATTATGGATTAAGAGGCTGAGACCAAAGTTAAGTCACTTGTCCCGGGTCACCCAGCGAGGAATGGAACTGCCCATTCAAAGGGAGACGGTCTGCACCAGAGTCGATGCACGCGTCCTCTACACATTTTCTCTCTCACTGTGAGATTTATGTATCCGTCTAGACTGTAATGTATGTTGGTTTTCGCCACTCTAAAACCTGGATAATTATTATTAATGCCTATTTCTCAAGGCTTTGGGGAATCATTAACAAATCTTAGAAATTAGATGTAGATGGTAAAATGCTAATAAGAAATTATGATTATTACCTTCAACAGTTGCACCAGTATATTGACAGTAATTCATCCTTTCAATCCATCCTTTTTTTTTTTTTTGGATATGTGTCAGTGTTCTAGAGCACAGATGAAATAATATTATTTGCTAGCATTAGTTTAGCTGCTTATGATACAACAGAGAGCAAGACAGATACGTCTCCTGTATATATATATGGGTATAGAGTCTGGTGGAAAGACAGTTGTTAAATGTGTGCTTGCCAGCATAATAAGTATTTTGACAGAAGGGCATATATAACAATAACAACAAGTGCTAAAACTTTCTAGGGATTTTTTTTACTCATTTTTATTGAAATATATTAGTTTCGGGTGTACTACAAGTTAGTCAACATTTATATACATTACAAACTGATCACAAGTCTAGTAAGCATTTGTCACCAAAGTTATTACATTGCTGACTCTGTTTCCTATGCTATAAATTACATCCCATGACTTATTTTATAAAAGGGATTTTGTACCTCTTAATCCCCTTCACCTGTTTTGCCCACCCCCCCATTATCCATAAATTTATTCTCTATGAGTCTATTTCTATCTTGTTTTGTTTTTTAATTTCCACATATAAGTGAAATCATACAATATATGTTTTTTTTCTGACTTATTTCATTTAGCATAATACCCTTTAGGTCTGTCTATGTTGTTGTAAATGGAAAGATTTCATTCTTTTTTATGGCTGAGTAATATTCCATTGTGTATACATAGACCACCCCTTCTTTATTCATTCTTCCATCCATGGATGTTTAAGTTGTTTCCACATCTTGATTGTTATAAATAATGCTGCAATGATCACAGGGTTGTGCATATCTTTTCAAATCAGTGTTTGTTTTCTTCAAAAAAAATACCCGGACATAGAATTGCTGGATTATAGGGCAGTGCTATTTTTAATTTCCGGAGGAACATTCATGTTTTCCACAGTGGCTGCACAATTTACAAACCCACCAACAGTGCATGAGCGTTCCCTTTTCTCCATATCCTTTCTAACACTTGTTATTTGTTGTCTTTTAGATGACAGCCATTCTGAAAGGTGTGAGGTGATATTTCATTGGGGTTTTGATTTGCATTATCCTGATGATCAGTGATATTGAGCATCTTTTCAGGTACCTATTGGTCATCCTTATTTCTTCCTTAGAAAAATGTCTATTCAGGTCCTCTGCCCATTTTTCAAGAGAGCTGTTTGGGTTTTTTGGCTTTAAATTGTGTTAGTTCTTTATATATTTTGGATATTAACCTTTTATCAGATACGCCATTTTCAAATATCTTCTCCAATTCAGTAGGTTACCTTTCTGTTTTATTGATAGTTTTGTTTGGTGTACAAAAGCTCTTTAGTTTAATCTGGTCCCATTTGTTTATTTTTCCTTTTATTTCCCTTCCCTGAGGAGATAGATCCAAAAAAATATTAAAACCAATATCAAAGAAAATACTGCCTGTGTTTCCTTCTAAGATTTTCATGGTTTTCAGTCTTACATTTACATCTTTAATTCACTTTTGAGTTTATTTTCGTATATGATGTAAAAAAACTGGCCCAGTTTCATTCTTTTGCATGTAGTTTTCCAGTTTTCCCAACACCATTTATTAAAGAGACTGTCTTTTCCCCAATGTGTATTCTTGGCTTGGCTCCTTTGTCTTAAAATGACTATAGAAGTGTGTGTTCGTTTCTGGATTCTCTATTCTGTTCCATTGATCTATGGATCTGTTTTTGTATCGGTACCATACTATTTTGATTACTCTGGCTGTGTATTATAGTTTAAAATCAGGGCACATAAAACCTCCAGCTTTCTTTTTCTTAAGATTGTTTTGGCTGATAAGGATCTATTGTAGGCCACAAGAAAACACTTTTTTCATGAATCTTATGTTCTAACAGAAGATAGAGACCAATAAAAGTGTCAGATAGTGGTAAGTTCTATGAAGAAAATCAGTCAGGATGGGGGGTATGAAACAGTCTGGGGGTATTGGTTAGGATTGCTTATTAATTTCAGTTGCACTGAACAGGCAAAATAAATAAGGATGGCTTAATATAAGGTGTTTGTTTCTCTGAAATGATGAAATCCAGAGCTTTTGGAATAGTTTGACAATCATTAGTCTTTCTCTTTCTTCTCTGCCAGTCTTTTTTTTTTTTTTTGTCTTTTTGTCTTTTTATGGCCGCACCCGCGACATATGGAGGTTCCCAGGCTAGGGGTCTAATCAGAGCTGTAGCCACGGGCCTATGCCACAGCAACACGGGATCCGAGCCGCGTCTGTGACCTACACCACAGCTCAGAGCAATGCCGGATCCTTAACCCACTGAGCAAAGCCAGGGATCGAACCCGCAACCTCATGGTTCCTAGCCAGATTCGTTAACCACTGTGCCACGACGGGACCTCCCTCTGCCAGTCTTAGTGTGTCTTACATGTTCAGGATTGCCTCGTGGTTCAAGGTGGCTGCAAGATCTCCAGCCATCACATCTGAGGTTCAGAAACGAAAAGGGAAAATGGGAGTGAGGGCAAATAAGGGACACATCCCAGTTAGGTCAGTCTCCTTTAAGGAAATCTGCCAGTAATCGCATCCAACTTCTTCCTCTTAGATTTTAACAGTCATCCCTAAATGTAAGGGAGATTGGGAAAAGCAATTCATCAACTGTGTGCAATGATATCCAGACTATAACCAGGATTTATTCAAAAGAAATAAGGGAAATGTAGTATTGGAGAGACCAGGGTTTACATAAGGCTTTTCAGAAGAGAGAGGCTTAGGCAGACTCGATAGGTACGAGTGGCTGGGCCAAGACAGAAGGAGCACTGCTGCAGATAGAAGAACAGCAGCTCCTATGCTTCTACAGGGCTGGGAGCAAGTTGATCTTTGCTGTATGCCCAGAACCTGGCACAATACTCACCTCCAGAAATATTTATTGTCTAAATACTGGCCTCTGATTAGGTACCTATGCCACTCAATGTGTAGTCCCTACCCCAGGAATAACCCCCCAAAGAAACTCTCTTAGTTATTTCCATTCCATCCCATTCCTGGTGAAAAAAATCATCTTTTATCTAGCTGCTGGCAGGGCTCACAGGTGCCAAGAAATCAAGATATTAAACATGTTTTGCAATCAGACCTGACCATAACTTCCTAATGAATCAGGAGCACTGCTTCACAGGCCAGTACATCTCACATATTAAGTATCCTTTGTTGTTTATAGCTGCACAAACTGCTGAGGTCGGGATTAAGGTAAGGAAATGAGAAGAAACCTGCCCATCCCTTCCTGTTGACGAAATTCCAGTGCAGTCTGGTTCTCCAGTTTGGTCATTATTGAGTCAAGTCTGGGAGATCTGACACTAAGCCAGTCTCTACTCTGCTGGCAGACCTGGAAAGCTTGGATGTGGTGGCTCAAAGGAGGGACCAAATAACTATGTGCCTTGTTCAGAGCCTGGCACATGGCAGATGGTCAATAAATATTGGCTCCCTGAATGGCTGGGGCATTTTGACCAAGAATTTACAGAAGCATGACATTTGGACTAAGTTAAAGAGGTTCCTGTAAAAGTGAAGAGAAGGACTCACATTTGAGATGGAAAGAACAGTGTGTACAAAGGGAGAGATGCATGAACAGATAATCTCAAGTGGTTCATTGAGGCTAGGAACAAGTAGAAGTGTGAGATGAGACTGTGAAGACGAACTGGGCAGCACAGCGCTAAAATGTTTAGACTTTCTCCTTCAGCTGTCATCCACTGAGCAAGCAGAGGAATCCAATCATTCCCTTGCTTAGAGCTCTTCAGTGATGCCCAGGGCACTGAAAAACAAAAAATCCAAACTTCTACCTGTGGCCCGGGACTCTACATGCTCTAACCCCTGCCTACTTCTCCAATCTCATCTTGGCTATGCTCCCTCTCACCTTCCCATCTTCCTGGGCCCTTCATCCTTTTACAGTTACATGTATCTCTCCACCCTCATCACACCAGACTTCTGAAATGAATTCTCATTACTTGCTGCCCCCACCTTTCCACTTCCCACTCACCCCTCAAGCCACTAAATGTGATTTCAGCTCCTGCCGATCTTCTGAAACTCCTCTCTCCAAGGGTATAGTTATCAATTGCCAAATAAATTAGCGCAGGTGGCCACCCTTGTCTTGAAATTCACTCCCCTTAAACATGATTTCCACGATGTTACTTTCTCCTTCTCCTACTTCTCTGTTTTCTCTTAGCCTCTGTGAATTCCTCTTCCTTTATGTACTATGTAAATCCCAGTCTTCTCCAGAGCTCTATGTCCAGTATATTCCTCTCTACTCTTCTTTGAGCATCCGAACTTCCCCATCCTCTCATCAGATGGAACCCACAGGCACCTCAGCTCGACATATTCCAAAATAAGCTGACCACCTCCCACCTCTTGCCTCTCATGCCATTCAAGAAATAGGGCCAGGAGTGTATCCTGTTCATCTCTTTGCCTCTAGTTCTTGAGCCAGTGGATGCTCATGAGTTTGCTGAGTCAATGAATCCTTACCTTCACCTCTCCCAACCTCCCCTTCCCCTGCTACGCTAGCAGGGGAGACACCAGTAAAAGAGCCAGCACATGTTGGCATTATAAGAACTTTAATGGAGCTGTGCATAAGGTGCCCTGGGAGCAAGAAGGGAGCCCGTGGCCACTTCAAGATGTCCCCATGGATGGTATGGCAGAAATATGCCTGGGATGTTAACTTTTTGAAAGAGCGCAAATGGAAAGAGCACCCCAACTTCCAACCCTGAAGATCAGCTTAAGAACAATTCATGACTCTAGACCGGTGGTTCCCACTCTTTTTCCATATGAGGACCCCTTCTAGTATCAAAAAGTTTAGATATCTCCATGTAACAGTAGCTGATGCAGAAAACCCTACAACTCCTCCAGCTTCAGCAAGGACAGTATGAGTCTGATTGTACTCATCACCGTGCCAACTATAAAGATTCCCAAGTATACAAATGTGAAAGTTTATTATGCTTACGGACTGCCTGCAATGGGTATGGGTTTGCAGACTCATAAAGACTGCATAGCACTCCTAGGAGCCAGGGGTTTAGACTCACTAATTCTACTTACCATAGCCTTTTATGCCTCTCAGCTACCCTTCCCTCTAGATCTGGACCATCTCAGGAAACTCATCAACTTAGAAGGCAGGCCTGGTTGAAAAATGAATAACTAGTGATACCTTCACAACTAAGTATTTCTATTTCGGCATTAAGCAATTAGTTCAAACCTGTAAGAATCTGTATTTTACAGACAATGAACAGACTACTTTCCTTCAAGCAACTAGTCAGAGACTCAGCCTACTGTGAAGCCTGCTTTGCCGCCACATGGTAGATGAGAAGACCATCTTTCCCTGAGACCATGAATCACTTTGTTGCCTGTCCCTCAAGGCATGCAGGGTGGCTGGTTTGGGGTCGTGCTGAACCTATTCCAATGACTCAAGTGCAACCTTCACTCTTATGGCTTTAGTTCCCATTTTCGACAGCCACGTTCAACCAGGACATAAGAAAACAATCTCCCATGGTACTTTGCTCATAGTTTAATTATGACACCATTTATTCTTTCATTGTTGTTATTACTTCAGTTATATGTATGTATGTATTTAAAAAGTCAAGTGACACGTAAGTTTATAAAAATGGCAATTTTTCACATTATTCTCTGATCTCATTTCCCAAAGATAATCACAGGTAACAGCACAACAGTCTTTTGTTTAATGAAAAGGAAAAAAAATACCATATTTACTCTTCTGCCCCATGATTTTTTCTTCTTTTTCTTTCGCAATATTCACTTTCTATCATGAAAATCCTCAGATAAACACAGAAAACAGTATCATGAATCCCCATGTACCTAACACCCAGCTTCAACAAATATCAACAATTTGCCAATTTTGTTTTACTCTCCTTCATGTCCAACTTTTTTCTCTGAAAAATTCTAGTGCTCTCAGACATTATCTTATTTTACCATAGTACTTTTTTATATTTCTAACAAGTAAAATCTTTTGGAAACAATCATTTTTTACCATCATCATATCTAAAAATAATAACCGAGGATTCCTGTCATGGCTAAGTGGTAATGAACCTGACTAGTATTCATGAGGACACAGGTTTGATACCTGGCCTCGCTCAGTGGGTTAAGGATCTAGAGTTGCTGTGAACTGTGGTGTAGGTCGCAGACGCGGCAGTTGCTGTGGCTGTGGCATAGGCTGGCATCTGCAGCTCCAATTGGACCCACGGCCTAGGAACTTCCATATGCCTCATGTGTGGCCCTAAAAAGCAAAAAAAAAAAAAAAAAAAAAAAAAAAGATAAGTAAAAAAAAAAAATAACCACCTCTCAATGAATTTTTTTAACCTTTGGTTTGTTTGAATTGCTACCCAAATAAAGTCCATAACTCGTTGATATGTCTCTTAGTCTCTTTTCATATATAACAGTTACAGCTCCACTCCCTTTTTCAAGCTATTTATACGTGGGCTTTTGTCCTGTAAAATTTCTCACAGTCTGGATGTGTTTATTACAAACTCAGACTATCATTCCACATGTTCTTCTCGTCTCCGTTTCCTATAACCGCAATACAACTAGACTCTTGATTAGATTCAGATTCATTAGTTGGGGTGGAATATTTGGTAAACGGGACTGAGTGCTTTCTATTTTATCATACCAGGAGGTACATCAGGACTGGATGTCAGTATTGTCAACTGATCCAACCACTATAAGGTTTCTCATTAACCTGACACCTGCTTATTTTAGTATCCATCAATGATCGCTATCTAGATGCATTAATTCATTAGGGCTTACAGAAAGGTAATTTTCTAATTCTCTCATTCTTTCTACACTTGTTAGCTGATTTTTTTACATTTTTTAAATTTAAGTGTAACTGACTTACAATGTTGTGCCAATTTCTACTGTATAGCAAAGTGACTCAGTGATACATATATACACATACGTATATATATACATTCCTTTTCTCATATTATTTTCCATCATAGTCTATCCCAAGAGAATATAGTTCCCTATGCTGCACAGTAGGACCTCATTGCCTATCCATGAAATTCCTTTACAAAGAATAACTTTCCCTCAGGGGAAAGAAAAACACTTTTTCTCCCTTTCTTGTACACACTGTGTTTGATGACTTAGAAACGCCATGTGTACAAGAAAGGCAGAATGAATGTTCTTTTATTGTTAATTTCCAGAATAACGATTTGGTACCCTAGCAGGCTCGTATTAATCAAAGGTGATTAGCAGGTTAATATTTTTTTTAGTATCATTGTGAACCTCTAGATTTTTATATTTTTGATGTGTTTCAATCCATTGCAATTGTTATTCTCATTGAAACTCACTATTTTACTGTCTTTCAACACTGGAGCCCCTCCAGGTTGCCCCTGTGTTTATATAAAATCACAAAGTCTTTAAGAGGTTCCTTGCTTTCTAGTACATAAGATGTAGCCAGCCCATCTAACTTATTTCTTGCATTGTATTTGGAATCAGCCATTACTTCAAGGAGGCTTTTATCTTTTTAATAGAAAATGATATTTAAATATCACAATATAGGTGCTGGCAGTACTCATTACTGCAGGGCAGCAACTGATTCCGGATCTTTTCTGTAGACAAAACCGAGAATTGTGTCATTTTTAGAGCTATAAAAGAGGAATGAGTTTAAACTATTTCCCTTTCCTTGCTTTTTTATTTAACAATATATTATAGATATTTTCCCATGTCAGCAATGCAGATCTAATTAAATAATATGATTGTAACATAGTTTAACTAGTTTGTTCTTCAGGAAAAGTGTGAATCCAAATGCCTTACTAAATGTAAAATCACAATACCAGTGTCTTAGAGAATATTTTTCATGATTTAATGCCACCTGTTTTACTGATTCCTTTTGCACGTCAGGTACATAGCAGGAACTCAATATTTGTGTGTTGACTTGGATTGAGAAAGCCAAACCCCACAGAAGAAGATGTAAAAAAGAAAAACACTAGACTAACACCTCTGTTCACAGAAACTTTAGGAAAGCTTTATGCCTCTGGTCACAAGGTATGACAGGCTGAAGAAGTAGGCATAAGCCCAATCCACAGACTGAAGCCAAGTTAACTTAAGCGGAGCCTAGCCCAGATCAGCTGATCCCCAGCTGACTCGCAGATGCCTGAGAATAAATTATTATTTTAAGCCACACTGAATTTGGAAGTGATTTGTTGAACTTTATTATTATCATATTCTTGGACAGAATGACTCAATATCACAAAGATATCAATATAGGATGATCCCAACAAAAATATAATGAGAAAGGTTATTATCAGCTACAGAAGATATTTCTAAAACTAAAATTATAGATCCTACTAAAATGAAAAGGGAGAAAGACCAGAGAGGTAAGAGTTGTATGTTAAGATTCCTGTCTTGCTTGGGGACAAACACAGTGCTTTTAGGATTATAGAGTGGTCAGAAAAAACAAGCAAAAGTATGGCTCTTAGCAAGTTTGGAGAAATCGAAGAGCAAAATTAAATGTATAGCTTTTAAATCAGCTAAAGAAATTCTATCCTCCAAAAAAAGAAGAAAAGGGAAAAAAATGTGACTTAAATGGGAATGGCAGAGAAAGGACTGCCAAAAAGCCACTTGCCAAAAGAAATAAGAATATTAACAACAACAAAAAAATTGTCAAAGACCTAAATGTAAAAGTTAAAATTATAAAACTCTTAGAAGAAAATAGAGAAAAGGCTTCATGGCCTTGGATTTTTAAGGATTTCTTGGCTATAACACTGAAAGCAAAGACAACAAAAGAAAAAAATAGGTTAGTTGAACTTCGACATTTTAAAATATTTTGTGCATCAAAGACACCATCAACAAAGACAATAAATGGAATGGAAGAAGATATTTATAAATCATATATGATAAGGAATTCAGAATATATAAAGAACTTCTACAACGCAACAACAACAGCAAAAACAATCCAATTCAAAGTGGGTAAAGGACTTGAAAACACATTTCCCCAAAGAAGATAACAGAGGTTCCTAGGGAGAGAGGAGAGGAGAAAACAGTAAGTTATTATTTAACAGTTAACATTTCTGTTTGGAATGACAGAAAAAATAGTCCTGGAAATGGACAGCAGTGTTTTTAAGTACATTGTGAATGTACTTAATACCACTGAATTGTACACTTAAAGTTAAAATGGTAAATTTTATGTTCTATTTTACCACAATAAAAAAATTAAAGAAAACAAGAACAATGTGTTTCCTAGCTCTTTCCACTAAAAATTCCAAACAGAGATCACCAGTCCAATGGAAATCAGTCAGTACCCCTAATGTCCAGGCTGTGGTTTCTAAATATCATTTCCCCTTAAAAGGAATCAGGTCTCCTTACAGTGATGGCTGATTTCAGGTCTGGGTCAGAAAATGTACAGTGAGCCTGGAACATCTTGACAAACCCAAGAGCAAAGGAAGCTATCAAATTCTAAGAAAAATGTATGAAAAAGGATTTAGGAACTAACACTGAAGAAGCTCCCCCACTTAGCCAAAGATGGGACCAAAACTACAATGGTTTGAAACACATTAAATACACTAAATTCAAAATTTCATAATGATTCCCAAAAAGATGAACAAAGAAGAAAAAGTTCATTAGTCATCTTTGGAAAATGCTAGGGAATAATCATATTATTTTGAACACTGGTAAATAAAAATAAAAGGTAAGATAATAAAGGTTATCCCATATTTCAGGATAATCAGGATTTAAACTATCCTTCAGGGTGACACTTGATAAAAGGAAGAATCTTTAGTATTCTATTTAAAAAAAAAAAAAGGTACTCCATTAATCAATGACAGGGGAATGAGGGAGGGAGAGAGGGAAGGAAGAGAAGGAAAGAAAAAGACAACGCAAAAGAAGAAAGAGAAAGACAGGATGCATGTTCGATTCCTGGCCTCACTCAGTGGGTTAAAGGATCCTGCTGTGGGTCACAGACTCAGCTCAGACCTGGCATTACTATGGCTGTGGTGTAGGCCAGCAGCTGCAGCTCTGATTCAACCCCTAGCTTGGGAACTCTCATATGCTGCAGGTGCAGCCCTAAAAAGCAAAAAAATTAAAAAAAAAAAAAAAGATAAAGGAGAAAATGTATGAGGCTGATAGAAGAAAATATAGAATCAAATCTTTGTGGCTTCTTTCTTAAACAAGAACCCTAAGCCACAAACCACAAGGCAGGAATGAGGGTGCTAAATATAACAATATTAAAATTAAAGACATTTTTTTCAACAGCAGATACTGTAGACACAGTTAAAGATGGAAGACGAATTGGGGTAAGATATTTACACTTGTTCTAAGGTTAAAAATGTAACAGTCAGAGGATGTAAGAAACTCCTGAATCTGCTAAAAAGGGGAGACCCAAAAGAAAAATGGTTAATAATGATAGTCTGTGAACAGAAGGGGGAACGCAAAAGATAATGAACATAAGAAAGTCAGCTTCACTAGAATTCAAAGAAATGCAAATCAAAGCAAACTTGTAAATGGTAGAAAGTTGAATAACATCAAGTGCTGGTGAGGCTGTGGGGAAAATGGGAATCTTCACATTACTAAGAACTTGACATAGTGTAGCCATTCAGAAAAGCAATCAAGTCATTCAGCACTCAAACTTCTGGGTTTTAACCCTCAAATTCTCACATATAGCCACTGATCTCTGTACTCACTGCAACATTTGTTGAGGACATGATAACAACCTAGGTGTCCCTCACTAACGAAATATTAAATTAAAAGGATGGAATCCCAGGCAGGTCAGAAAATAACGAACTAGATTTCCATTTTGCAGTGTGGAGTGCTCACACAAACATAATATCATGTAAAAAAAGAAAAATAATGAGTTTTACAGCTCAGTAAAGATAATGTAAAACAGAAGCACACAGACTATTTCAATCTACTTTTCAAGGACACGTATAAACACACAAGCAAATGGATTGTGCCAGCACATGGCTCAACTCCAGGATTACCATTCATAGTTTCCTATGTGAATGGTGCCCTCTGCTGCATGATTCCAGAACACAACATAAACGGTGCCCCCTGGAGGTGTGCAGCATGACAGCCCTGAATATGTAAGATGGTTTTGGAAAGTCGTCGTTTAAATACACTAGAATAGGTGTCTGTGGTGTGAGGAAGAAGGGGAACATGAAGACAGAAGACAGAAGAGGGAAATTGCACAAACTGAGGATGGCAGTGTGACCTAAAAGAAGAAACAGGATGCTGTGGTCCTAAGGCGGGGAAGGATGGACCTTGAAGAGGGGTCTTGAGGTGAATAACCAACAACCTTATACGTCCCACTAAAAAATGGAGATTTTATCCTGAAAGCTATGGCGAATCCTGGAAGTTCTGACACAGGAAAAATCTGCATGGGATTGGATGAGAGGGACAGAGGCTGGGACAACAGTCCTTTAAAGCAATCCATGCTAAGCGTCCACACGTGCAGTGAAGTCAGCATGGACACAGTGATGCCCTACATCAGGTGTGCATGCCCAACTCCACAGGGATATCTGAAAGGCCCAGAGACCCCTCCCTTTACCCTTCCCTGATCCTGATGCTCAATCAGGAACAAGACCTGGTTAAAAGTACGGAGGACAGGAGTTCCCATCATGGCTCAGTGGTTAACGAATCCAACTAGGAACCATGAGGTCGTGGGTTCGATCCCTGGCCTTGCTCAGTGGCTTAAGGATCCGGCGTTGCCGTGAGCTGTGGTGTAGGTTGCAGACGCGGCTCGGATCCCGCGTTGCTGTGGCTGTGGCGAAGGCCGGCAGCTACAGCTCCTATTAGACCCCTAGCCTGAGAACCTCCATATGCCGCGGGTGCGGCCCTAGGAAAGACAAAAAAAAAAAAAAGTACTGGGGACAGCCCCAGCACAGTCATGGTTGTTACCACCTTCCAGATGTGACTGTGAATAGAAGACAGCTCTCTGCCCTGATGGCCAAGGACTCCAGGTTGTTGACCAATTATGCATCTGTGTCCTTGGGCATTCATGCTGATATAGAGGATATTTTTTGTGGAAAATTTTTTTTTCATTGGCAAAGACTTCATTTCTCTCAGACAGATGTCCAGATATTTACACAGGAATTTCTCCTTTGTCTTTTCCTAAATCTTCACCTGGTAGATCTTTACTGGCCCTACGATTTTGAAAAAAAACACTCCGCCTGCCTGATGGAAATACCTGGACAAGAAGAGATAATCTCTGAGCACTCCCCCAGCCCCACACCCTAATGCCAACACTGTGGGGCCCATAAAGAATCTTTTTTCTGAGTGTGCAGAACATTTATTTCATGGGTGTAACGTGCCATGTGTGACAAGGGTAAAATAGGTACAGGAATTAGTAAGGCCTGGTTCAGAATCTTGTATCTGCTACTTATCAATTATGTGGCCTTAGCTTCTTTATCTACAAAAACTGGAGGTTAAAATGTTCTATCTCACAAAGTGAACGCAGGGAAACTGCATGTGAAAATACTGAGCATGAGGCGCTGGCATTTGGAAAGCACTTAAGAAAAGATATGGAGTTCCCTTCGTGGCTCAGTGGTTAACGAATCCGACTAAGAACCATGAGGTTGCGGGTTCGATCCCTGGCCTTGCTCAGTGGGTTAAGGATCCGGCGTTGCCGTGAGCTGTGGTGTAGGTTGCAGATGCAGCTCGGATCCCGCGTTGCTGTGGCTGTGGCGAAGGCCGGCGGCTACAGCTCCTGTTAGACCCCTAGCCTGGGAACCTCCATATGCCGCGGGTGCAGCTCTATGTAAAGGCAAAAAGACAAAAAAAAGAAAAAAGAAACAAAAAGAAAAGATAGCTCGTGGAGTTCCCTGGTGGCCTAGCGGTTAAAGATATGGCATTGTCACTGCTCAGGTCACCACCACAGCAAAGGGTAAGATCCCGGCCTGGGAATTTCTGCTGGCCCTGGACACAACCAAAAACAAAACAAAACAGAACAACTCCTCTCATCCTCTTATTTCTGTGTAAGAGAATACCTTTCATAAGCATCTTCACACTGAGAATTTCACAAATTTAAGGGGATCAACTCTTCCCTTTGTCAAGAATTTAGGGGTGTGGACTTCCCATTGTGGTGCAGCAGAAAAGAATCCGACTAGGAACCATGAGGTTGCAGGTTCCATCCCTGGCCTCACTCAGTGGATTAAGGATCTGGCATTGCCCTAAACTGTGGTGTAGGTCATAGATGCGGCTCAGATCCCACATTGCTGTGACTGTGACGTAGGCCAGCAGCTGTAGCTCCAATTAGACCCCTAGCCTGGGAACCTCCATACGCTGTGGGTGAGACCCTAAAAAGCAAAAAAGAAAGAAAAAAAAAGGAATTTAAGGGTGAACGCAGCTGTATTATGTAGAAAGATATGCCTATAAAAATCTAAACTATTAACTAGAGGCTGTTAATAAACGGGCTTATGTATGTACTTTATTTTAATTTTTGATAGGGGTGGGGGCAGGGAGAAGCACAAAACCAAATACATTTTATGATATCACCTCCTAAAGATAACCTTTTCTACTAGACTCGAGATGAAAAAGATAATGAGTATTTTCTTTTTATAAGTGATTCTCCTATGTGTTAATCCCCTCAACCTCACTCACATGGAGTCTTTGGCCCTCCTGCTCAGATGGATCATTGTCCAGCTCTGATATGAGACAAGATCGCTATCAATAAGCAGCGTTTAGGGGAGATAAGGAAGTGGGAAGAAGAAAAAGTACCACGTCCTCTTAATACTTCTGATCAGATGATCTGCCTTTCAGGTTATGAGGATACTTTAAATCAGTGGTTGCCAGCCCTGGGTTCCAGAGGTCACACAAATTAATTAATTTTGGCTAAAATACATTCTTAACAAAACGTAATATCTAATGAAAGCCAGGGTGTGGTGAAAAAGGCACTGTTATGCATTGGCAGATTGTAGTTAGACCAAATCTTCTGAAAAGCAATTTGGCAATTAAGTATCAAGACTTTAAATATCTGCACTCCTTGACCTGGGAATTCTCTTTCTGGGAATTTATCTTATTGGTGGGGAAGGGTGTCTAATTAGGGAAATGGATAATAGTAAAAACATATATATGTACTGGGAATAACCTGATAACATAAGAACAGTTACATGCGCTATGGTGCATTCATCAGATAGATGGAACCCTTTACAAGGAGTCTGTCAAAATCTGAGCCTAAAACCATATACACAATCTCATTTAAATCATGTTTTTTTTAAAAAAAAAAAAAAAGGAAGCAAAATACGAAATCTTGACGATTCAAAAGGTCTGGGAAAGACCAAATTTTGGTTAGTGATAAGCTTTTGGTGATCATATTTTGAATGACTTTTCTTTCTTATTTATATTATTTTCAGGCCCACCAGAACAACTACAGAGTGTAACTTTGCTAATTAGCAAATCATCGCCATGTTTTATAAGAAAGTAAACAGAGATGCCAGACTAAATCTTTTTTAGGCTGGAAGATGGCTGAGAATGAGATCATTAAAAATTAAATATACAATAAATCCTATCAGTTCCTAAAAAGGATGGGACTGGTTGGTGAGGAGCCTCCACCACCTCATACTCTCCTGCACAGGCATGCTTCTTCCTCCCCAGGGTTTCTGCTGGGCTTGGGCAACGGGAGAGGAGGTCCTTTTCCCAGAGGCACTGAAATCCTGGTGCTCCTGCATTCTGTTACACATTCGTTCTCATTCTTAGTGAATGAAAATTTAATGCCTAGCATCTATTAGGTACTTTCTAGGCACTACTTTGGTGCTTGTTAATCTCCATCATTCACCTTTCTCAGGCTTGCAAAAGTGCTTAGTAAATGGATCTATTATCTCCCTTCTTTCACCACGCCCACCGCCCCCTCCCCCCAGCACTCCGACCACCACCAGCAACACCCTGCTCTTTCTTCTCTCCACACGGCAAAGTGCCTTTGGGGGATAAGACTGATTTGGCTGAAAGGAAAAATGGGCAGCCTGGGGCACCCTCTGTTGCGAACAACTTCGCTATCTGAAGAGTTGATGGGAGAAGCACATTCGGGCAGCTGGTAGGGGAAGGTTCTGAAAAGAAGGCACCAGAAAATCCCACAGGCCTTCTTCCTACGATGTGGCTTTTTTGCTTTCCAGGCTTCAGGCAGATTTGCTGACGTCAGCAGCCCGTCAGAGTTTAAAATAATATTAGTGAAAAGGAAAGCAGCCATTTTCCGTCAGGCAGTCCTGTTCTGCCAACTTCTGTGTTCTCTTTTGAGTTAATAAATGTCCAAGGACCACCTCCCCTTCCACCCGGGAGGGGGGAGCACAATAATTTTAAAACCACAGGTCAGCCCACTGCCAGCAAAAACCATTCAGACAAGTAGCATTTGTGACAATCTAATGAGGATTTTACCTCTGCCTCCAAAAGAAAGCTATCATTAGACTTTGTGTTTATGGGATCAAATGATTGTCTGGGGACAGTGGGTTTCTTTTGGTCCCTTCCTTATTTTAATCATGCTCAAGACCAAATGCATAGATGTTTTCTGCATCAGACTAAACTAAAAAACCATAATTACTCCAGCTAATGTCTTTGGAAAACATCAGTTAAGAAAACGGCCTTTTAATTCTCATTTTACTTGAAAATCTGAAAATATCTACACAGGTTGTAAGAGCACGGTACACTGGAGGGTGGTGCGGGGCTGTCTCTAAAAAGGAGACAGCTCAAATGGTTTGAGGAGGTCAGGTGAGCAGGCCCCTCCTGGAAACAAGCAAAGACTCTCTCCAAGGAAACCAATTTCTCTGAAAGAGAGACCTCTAAGTTATCTTCCCGTGTAGTGTTGAAATCGGAGCCAGCCCCTGCACAGTTACGCTGATACGAGGTTGGCACCGCACACACACCCCATTGTTAATACCTCCTCGGGACAGATTAGATCCCACATTCCTCAGAAGTTCTAAGCTCCGGAGGGAACACCGCCAGCAGGCTCCTTCCATCAGGCAACAACTAGCTACAACTGATAAGTTTTCATTGAAATTAACTGCAACAATTACATTGAGTCCCCACAGGGCTCTGTCACTAGCTATTAAGAGAGAGGCATTGCACTTGCATGCTGTGATGTCTGCGAAGGTGTGAGCCAGACAAAAGTAATTCAAGCCAAGTCTCTGGCTCAGTTTTATATGCTTTTATCTATGGCTATGTGCTGTTGTTAACTAAATTCTTCACCCAAGGTGGACTATTAGATTGTTTTATGTTTTCTTTTCAGGTCTTATCTAGCAAACTTTGATATTTACACTATCTCAGTTTAGGTTTGGACAAGTCACTGATCTCTGGCTAAAGATACTGAAGTTAGACTTGGGTTTGTTCGGTAAAACCTGTTGAGGTCATGGTTGATTTTACTCCTGCAGCTTACTTAAAAAGCTGCACACTAACAAAAATCTTTGTTTTCAAGGACTTGGTTTCAACTGGAGTGCTCATTAAACAGCAAATGTAGTTTGTACTTGAATCCTGCAACGTCTCTTTGACTTTTTTCTAATAGTGACTGAAGGGCTGAAGTGGCAACAAAAAGAAAAAGAAAAACACACATAACTATGCAGGAGCAAATCACAAAGGGCCTGGATTAAATTTTAACCAGGGGTTATGACTACCAGGATTCTGTATCGCAAAGAGTTGGGTCTGGCTACTTTAGGAATAAAAGATGATTTGGGGAAAGGGACCCCATTTTAACACATACTGTATTTACTAGGAGGAAATACAGAGTTTGTCTCTGAAAGAAAATAAAAGGCAAAGGGTTTAGCAGATGGGTAATTCCCGAATCTGCAGAAATGTAAACAGCCAAGATTTTGGTGCCTATGAGTTTTATCAAAGATATAAGTAAGGCTGAGACCAACACCAGTGCGTCCTCTTTGGCTAGTTTTAACACGTTCACAGTCACAATTAACATTCAAGGAATTTCCTTTTCATCCAAGTTTCTTTTAAAAGCACTTTATGCCACAAACTAGCTGCCATCAGTCCTGCCCATACAGAAGAATTGGTGACATCTCCATAATACCTTTTTTCTTTTTTTGAAAACGGGCTCGGACCACGTCAATATCCTGGGGCATTTGTTTTCCAGTACAGGGGGTTCTCACCTCCTCCCTCCTTGCTTCCTTCTCCTGAAAGAGCTAGCAATGGAAACCGGTCTTCCTTGTCCCGAACCCTCTCCATATTCACTCCCCGATCAGAGGAGCGCCGCTGCGCGGGCGGGGGTCATCCCCAGCCCTCCTCCCACCCAGAGCGCTCACTGCTGCCCGGCAGGAGCTCCGCGCGCCCCCCACCCCCACCCCGCCCCAGGTTTCAAGTCCCTGAGCCAGCCAAGCCGGTGCTTTCTACGGGAAAGGGCGAGGCGACCGTCTTGCTCTCCCACCCTGCTCCTCCTACACGAGGGATTCGCACACGGGAACCGAGTCTGAGTCCTGGCTGTGCATGGAGCTCAGCCCGGTATCCGAGTCCTCGTCGTTACCAGGGCAGCTCTTGGCCAGTCCGCGGGCCTGGTCCACCCACACCTCGGCGCAGGCCTGAGGCCCGGGTTCCCGCGAGGGTCCGCCCGAGACCGGGGTCCCATTGGGCGCTACGGCCAGCTCCAACGTGTGCAAAGTCTGGAGAAGGCCCTGTAACTCGCGCTCCTTGCTGTCCCACTGCTGCTGGCTGTAATCCAAGTCAGACTTGACCGCCTCCAAGTCCGTGTTGAGCCGGAGCCCGATGTAGAGGCTGGTGCTGAGCTGCGTCCTGACCCGCTCCTGCTCCAGCAGCAGCTCGCCGTCGAGGCCGCCATCAGGCTCCGGGGGCTCCTCCCGGGCTGAGAGCTCCTCCTGGCGCCTCCGCATCCACCTCTGGTTCAGCTCCTCCTGGATTTCGGCTGAGAGGCGCTCAAGCAACTCCTCCTGCTGGGCCCGTTGCTCCTGCAGCCGCAACAGGTCATCGCAGCGCTGGGCTAGTTCCTCCAACGCGACTGCCTGCGCCTCGCCATCCGGAGGCGGCGTCACCATCGTCGCCGCCGCCTCCTCCGGCTCCACTCCAGGGCCCGGCCCGTCAAGCTCGATGCCTGCGCCCACCAAGTAAGTATCCTGCACGTAGTTGACTCCGTGCCGCCGCATGCGGTCCAGGTGCACTTTGGCCTCGTAGCGATCGATTTCGCGGTCGAGCTCCCGGAGCCGCTGCACCTGCTGACGGATAGTGTGGTCCTGGGAGAGCACCAAATGCACCAGCGTCTCCATGCGGTCCACTGATGCACTTTCGGTGGCCCGCGGCGACGACGAACAGGACGAGGCGGTGGACGACGAAGTGGACGAACAGGGTGACGATGGCTGCTGCTGGCGCCGCCGGTTGAGTTTGGCCAGCTTGCGGAAGGCCTTGCGCACCACCCGCCGCTGCTTCTCCTGGGTCATGGCCAGGCTGGGCCGCACCGGGACCCCCCGGGCCGAGCAGGGGCGCTCACGACTGAGCACAACGCGCGCCTCGGCACTGCGGGGGCCCGCATTGGGCAACGACGCCTCGCTACGCACCAACACAAAGCGTACGTTCTCTTGCTCTTCGCCCCAGGCTGCCCAGAGGCGCAAGATGCGCGTCTTGTTGGGCAGGATGCGTTCAAAGCCCCGCCACTTCTCCACGATGCAGTAGCACTGCGGGGGCCCGCAGAGCATGCCCTGAGGCAGCCCCTCGTCGTCATCCTCGTCGTCCTCGTCCAGGGCTTCCGTCAGCTCCCCTGGGCCTGGCGGGTCGCCAGCCGCCCCCTGCCGCCTGCCCAGCCGCTGCCGCCGTTGCCGCCGGCAGCCGTCCTCCAAGAGTACTCGCACTACGTCCGAGCAAGTGGTGCGGCGGGAGAGACCAGACACAAGTTTCTCCTCCTGGCAAATCCACACCGATATCTTCTTCTCCGAAGGATCCATAGCGCAACCCAGACTCAGGTGGCGGGTCAAGCCGAGCACCCTAGGAGGCGGCGGGAGCTGCGGACAGCCCGACAGCTCTGAGATAGGTATTGGAGCTCAGTACCTTCGCCCTCGTAAGCACCAGCCTTTCTTCCCGCGGCCCACTGAAAGCAAGGTGCGGCCGGCTGCGGCGGTGCTTGGCCCGGACGGCACGCTCGCAGGGCAGCGCGCCCGGGCTCCCGCCGCTCTAGCTCTGCCCAATGTTCCCTGGGCCTCCGGGTTTTGCTCCTCCCCACCTGGCTCCTCCCCTTCCCGCCCCCAGCTCCCGGAGGTGCGGCCTGATCACAGGAGGCGCGGAACCCAGGCCGCGCCCCCTGCGCCCAGTCCGCCCCTCTCCCGCGCCGCCCGCGTGGGGACTGGGCTGCATCTGGGATCCAGAGGGGAATTCGGGGACCCCTCCTCTGCACGGCCAGGAGCCAGTGCCTAGGCGGCGATCAGTTCTGCAGCTCCCTCGCCCCACTGGCTCCTCTCCTTGATTCCAGAGTTAGCTGTAAGCATCTTGACTTTCACACCTTTTCCGGCGCCCCGAGAGGCGTTTCCTTGTCCCTTAATAAGGCAGCATGGTCTGACGAGTGCTGGAGCGCAGAGAAACCAAGCCCCTTCGCGCTTCTAACGGAGATTCTCTAACCGCGTTGCATGACCTCCAGCTGGGAGCTGTAAAAGCCGCCTAAAAAGCAGAAGGCTCTCCAGTCTTCCTAGTCTGGAAGCAATATTTGCATATTTAAGGAGAACAAGACGGGGCAGTGTGCTCCCTGAGCAAGTGTAAATACGGTAAGGACTCGGCTTGAGGGGGATGTTCAGAGGCTGCTCCTGGTCCGCGGCAAGGTCGTGTCTGTGGCTCCCCACATCATCTCGGCTCCCCACAGCCTTCTTGGCAGGGGGAACTCCTGATTCTTATGGGAGTTCCGGGCCCACACCCAAGTCACAAGCTCTTTTCCACATCCCACCTCCATAAAGAGAAACCTAGTCATCACCCTGACAGTTTCTGGTATTATCCAGTACCCAGATGTGGTCAAGAGGAGATAAGAGCCAAGTTGCACAGCTCAAGAAATCCACAACCACAATGCAAATGAACTTTTTTCATCCTCTGATCCTGACGAGAAGGGTTCATCTTGGGCAAGGCTTGCCCCCAGCTTGAACTTGGGAGCACGGCCTGATAAGGTCACCTCTTTGCTTCAGACCTTGGATGGCTCCTCACTGCCTCCTGAATAAAATACTTTTATTCATTCATCCGTTTACTCCATGAATACTTGAGTACCCTCTGCGCTCCAGGTGTTTAACACAGGTGTTAAACGTGTCCAACACAGGGTCTTCTGTGCGCTGACAAGGGAGAGCATAAGATACCAGAAGAATGCTGGAGTAGCATCCTACCCAGTCTGGAAGAGTCGAGGAAGGCTTCCCAGGGGGAAGTGGCATCTTAGAGAAGACTGAAAGCACCATTTCTGTCAAAGGGAAAATAATAGAGGGGCTGGGACAGGCAGCATTCCAAGCAAGGAACCCCGTGTTCAAAGTCAAGGAATCAGAAAAGCAAGGCAGGTACTGAGGCTCCGGGCGTTTATGTGAGAGGGATGTTTAAGAATGAGATTGGATGGGTGAGCGGGAGCCAGATCCAGAAGTGTCTTTAATTCCATGTGTCAGTATTTGGACCTTCTGAAATTCCAAGAGTCATGAGAAGACATGGAGTGTGGATTCTGAGGTCAGTTTGCCCGAATAAAAATCCCAGCCCTGTCACTTGCTAGCTCTGGGACCTTAGGAAAAGCAGTTCATCTCTCGGAGCTTCACCTGTGAAATGGTGATAATAAAAGTAGCTGCCGATTAGGACTGTTATGAGGATTAAATGCTTGGACCTGGTAAGTCCACAAGAGAAGTTTTACTGGAGGGTTAGAAATCAGGGGGTGTATTAGTTTTCTATTGCCATATAACAAATTACCATAAATGTAGTGGCTTAAAATAGCTAATAATTTATTAGTTCTGCAAGTCAGAAGTTCAACGTGTTATGGTCAGGTTTTCTGCTCATGGTGCTCAAGTCTAAATGCAAGGTGTTGGCTAGGTTGAGTTTTCATCTGGAGGCTTTGGGAAAGAATCTATTTCCAAGCTCATTCTGATTGGTGGCAGAATCCACTTCAGTGCAGTTGTAGGAGTGAGGTTCTTGTTACTTTGCTAGCTATTGACTGGGGCAGGTGGGGAGACGGGCAGATCACTTTCAACTCCTAGAAGCCTTCCTTGGCTCCTTTCCATATAATTCCCAGTCCCCGCCCCCTTCATCTCGAGGCCAGCAATAGCATGTCAAATCCTTTGACTCCTCCTTGGCTTAGAATCTCTGTGATTTCTCCTTCTGCTACCTGCTGGAGAAAACTCTGCTTTTCTTATTATTCTGGCTGCACCTGAGGCGTATGGAAGTTCCTGGGCCAGGGATCAAATCCAAGCCTCAGGTGCCACCTACGTCACAGCTGCATCAATGCCCTATCCTTGACCCACTGCGCCGGGCTGGGGAGCAGACCCACACTTCAGCAGTGACCCAAGCTGCTGCAGAAACAATGCCAGATCCTTAACCTGCTGTGCCACAGCAGGAACTCCTAGAAAACTGCTTTTATAAATGGCTCATTTGGTTAGGTAAAGCCATCTGGATACTTTCGCTGTCTTAAAGGCCGATGGATTAGCAGCCTTAACTATAACTGCAAAAATCCCTTTTGCTGTGTGAGATAATCACCAGAGTAACAACAGGGTGATGGCAATCATGGGGCCATCTTAGATTTCTGTCTACCAAAGAGCCTAATGTGATCATTCTTATTCTGAAAAATCAGTCTGCATTGGTGATGATGGGTGGGGGTGAGGGGTGAAAGGAAAGGGGTCCCTTTGGAAAACTGTCACATTCATTTGAGGAGGAGGTGGTAGCCTGCACTGGGAATAGTGGTGGTGAGAGGACTAGACCAAACAGAGTTGTCAGGGAGGTAGGAGAGGCAGGACGGGCTAATGGATTCAAGGGGGATTTCCACCTCCGAAGCGTGGTATGGGGGTCCCTTATAATCTGGCCCAGGTCACCCCCCTCACTCCTCCCTCTTAAGCCTGGATATCCCTGCCTTCCCCTCCTCTCACACATGACTGTCAGATCTTTGTCATCAGCTGCCATCCCTACTAGATTTTAAACTCTGTAAGGGTAGGGATCGTATCTGTTTTGCTCACTTTTAAATGCTCTGCATTTAGCACAGTGTCTGGCACATTCTAGGTTTACAAAGCTATCTGTTGAATAAATAAATGGATGTTTGGGGTCAGGAGATACAAACTATCACATTTAGAATGGATAAGCAGTGAGTCCTACTGTGCAGCACAGGGAACTATATCCAATCTCTTGGGATAGAACATGATTGAAGATAATAGGAGAAAATGAATGTATGTCTGACAGGGTCACTTTGCCGTACAGCAGAAATAGGCAGAACACTGTAAATCAACTATAATTAAAAAAAAAAAGAGAAAAATGGATGAATGAATGAGCCCTACATTCTGGAGAGTCCTACATTCTAGCAAGTCAACACCTCACTCATTCAGAGCAGCACCTGCATCTTGCTGTATCCATGCTCGTGTACATGCTTTCCCTGCTAATTAGTAATTAGGATCCCTCTTAAGCAACGGAAAAACTCCTATGCATCTTTCAGCTCAGCTCCACCATCACGTACTATAGAAATTCCTCCTTTCCTCCTCCAAGATGAACTGGCTCCTTTTTCCTCTCTGTCCCTCTTGATGCACAGGTTACTTTGTGTTGTGACACCATTTTTTTTTCCCCACGTCTGTTTTTCCCACAAGAAAACTTAAGAGCTTGTCAAAAGAGTGGATTAACTATCTTATTTATATTTTGGTCCCTAGTATCTGGCACATGGTAGACTCTTGATCTTAATACTGTACGGAACACTAAGGAACATTAAGATGAATGATATCTAAGATATGCTGCTACCCTCAATGTTATTAAAATTTCTTTTTAGTGGAAGACAGATACATGAAATCCCTGTTGTAGGAACGATATATATGATACTCCTGCTGGGACACTTAAAGGGTAGAGTGATCGAGAGGTCCTGGGAATGTTGAACAAGAGAGAGGCTTACTAAGTGCAGAGAAGAGGTCGAGGGTATCCTTGGTGAGAGGAATTACATAAAATGTTAAGGTATGCATGCACATGGTCATACACCAAAGTTTTAGACTGCAGTTCTGGCGCCACGCTGCCTATATCTGAGTATTAGCTACAAGCTTTCATTTCCTCATCTGGGAAAAAAAGAATAGAACCTTCCTTACAGAATTGTCATGAACATGAAATGAAATAATGTACAACACTTACAAAATTTAGCATGGCTTGCCTATAGCAAATGCTCGATAAAATATAGCCAGCTTTATTCACAAATTTTTCATACCTATCCAAGCTGGGCTCAGTGGTAAGGATACAGAAGTGAAGTAGACAGGCCTGGTCCCTACCCTCACGGTCAGGAAAAATTTGATATTTAATTAGAAATATATTTGTTACATTAGGCTAGGCTAATCTAACAATCTGTAGTAACAGAGCCAAACATATAATGATTCCAACATAGAAAAGGTTTATTTTTCTATGACCATAGTCAAAAGCAGGCATCTTGGTGTACAGCTGACTTTATTCCAGACAATGATACAGGGACCGTGGTTCCTTCCCTCTGGAGGCTCCAAAGTCCCCTAGACCCCATCATCCAACCAGAGGAGAAAGAGAGGAGGGCAACCTATCCTTTTCTTCAAGATTTGGGCCAGGAATTGGAGCCCACTGCTTCCATTCATATCCCACTGGCTAGAACCCAGGTGCACAGCCACTCCTAATGGCAAGACAGAGGCTGGGAAATGTAGTGAGTGTCTCAAAAGAAGATGAATTGGATTGTTTATGAATAGCTGAAGAGCTGCCACAAGAATCTTTATAAGAAATGGGAGATGAAGAGTTCCCATTGTGGCTCAGCCGGTTATGAACTGATATAGTCTCTGTCAGGATGTGGGTTCAAGGACCCGGTGGGCTAAGGACCCGGTGTTGCCACAAGCTTTGGTGTTGGTCACCAATGTGGCTTGATCCAGTGTGGCTGTGGTATAGGCTGGCAGCTGTAGCTCCTCCAATTTGATCCCTAGCCCAGGAACTTCCATATGCTGCAGGTACAGTTATAAGAAGAAAAAAAGAAAGGAGCGAGGGAGAGAGGGAGGGAAGGAAGGAAGTGAGGGAGGGAGGGAAGGAGGGAGGGAAGGAAGTGAGGGAGGGAGAGAAGGAGGGAAGGAGGGAGGGAGAGAGGGAGGGGAGGGAAGGGAGATGAGGCAGAGAGAAGTTCAAAAAATCTGTATGTTGTAACAGGAGGCCCAAAGGCCAGTTCTGGCTGTCCTAGATGGAGCAGACCGTTTCCAGGTGGCTGTGAACCCAGCGCTTCCTGTGTCTCTTACATGACCCAACTCGCCTGCATTCACAACATCCCCTGAGCACCGCGGACATCTGAGTTTGTGACTCCCGCTGCTACACCTCCTCCCAGGATTATCTTCATTCACTTCCAGGCACTTAACACTATGAATACGTCACGGCTCTCAGATCTAGACATCCCTTCCTGATCTCCTCTCCAAATGTGCACATTCACCTGCTGGCCCCATAGCTCCACTTAGGTGTCCACCATACACCCCAAACACTTGTCCAAAAGATAAGCTGAATTTATCATCTTTCTTCCCAGACCTGTTCTGCCTCCTGAACCTCTGCCTTGAAGAATGGCCCCATCATTATCCAAATGAGATATGGAACCTAAGGATCCCCCTGCATCACTCACCGTCTACCTCCTTTCCCCACAGTTCCATAAAGAAGGGGGTTGGTTTCTGCTTTCTCTCCGCTGCCCAGGATGTTGAGTAGCACACAGTAGGGATTCAATGCTCGTGGAATGAATGCATGAGTGAATGAATCAGGAAGAAATTTGCCTTAGCTTAGGCCTTCCTTACTTTTTAAATTCAATTTTATTATTATTTTAATTTTTTTTGCTTTTTAGGGCTACAGGTACTGCAATACGGACGTTCTTAGGCAAGGAGTAGAATCCGAGCTGCAGCTACCAGCCTGCGCCACAGCCACAGCTACGTGGGATCCAAGCTGCATCTGTGACCTATGCCACAGCATGCGGCAATAACGGATCCTTAACCTACTGAGCGAGACCAGGGATTGAACCCACAGCCATCATGGATAACAGTTGAGTTCGTAACCAGCTGAGTCACAACGGGAACTCCCACAGGCCCTCATTATTTCTTACCTGAATCCCACCATACTTTCCTCCACACTAGTTTTCTTCTTTCTTTTGGCCATATTTGTGACACAAGGAAGTTCCAGGGCCAGGGATCAAACCTGTGCCACAGCTGCGACAATGCCAGATCCTGAACCCTCTGAACCACCCGAGAACTTCCATGCTAGTTTTCTTCTCTCTGGTCTTGCCTTTCTCCCATACTCCCTACTGATAAATGTTTGACGACTCCTCATTATCTTCAAAAATCAAGTTCAACCTGCACACAGAGCCTAGATACCCCTCAGGATGAGGTCTGCTTCACTCTCAGCCTGAGCACCCTGGCCAGTCCCTTGTTCACACTCTTTCCTCGGACACCCACCCCCCCCAGCTAATTCCTACCCACCCTTCAGTTTCAGCTTAACTGTCACCTCTTCCTTAAAGTCTTCAGTCACAGCAACATCCTCTCCAAGAAATCATCTCTACAGAGCCGTGCTTTAGGAAGATTCATCTACATCAGTAGGTAGGATCAATTTAAGTTATGGTATACTTTCCTCCAGAACAATGGCCTGTGGGAGAGGGTGCTGGGGGACCGAAAAATGCAGACTGGGAGTTCCCGTCATGGCTCAGTAGTAATGAATCTGGCTAGTATCTATGAGGACGTGGGTTTGATACCTAGCCTCGCTCAGCGGCTTAAGGATCTGGCATTGCCGTGAGCTGTGGTGCAGGTCTCAGATCTGGCATTGCTGTGGCTGTGGTGTAGGCTGGCAGCTGTAGATCCCGTTCATGCCCAGCCAGAGAACTTCCATATGCAGCAGGTGCAGCCCTAATTAAAAAAAAAAAAAATGCAGACTGTTGTCATTTAAACACAAACTGAGAAAATGCCTCCCGGCACATCATGAATATTTCCGGTCTTAATCCTCAGAGCTGCAATTTCCAGTAGAGTAGCCACTAGACATAATGTGGCTATTGGAAACTTGAAATGTGGTTAGCTGAACTGAGATGTGCTATGAGTATTAAATATACATTAGATGTCAAAGACTCAGCACAAAATTTTTTGGCCACACCCGAGGCATGTGGAAATTCCCAGGCCATGGATCGAACACACACGGCAGTTGCAGCCTGAGCCACTGCAGCCATGGCGACACTCGATCCTTAATTTGCTGAGCCACAAAGGAACTTCCAGCATAAAATATTTTGAATAACTCATTAACAATATGCTATATTGACTACACGTTGAAATGATATTATTTTGAAAGTATTAGGTTAAATCACTGAATTTATTTTGTTTCTTTTTATTTATTTATTTTTTCTTTTTAGGGCCTTACCTGTGATACATGGAAGTTCCCGAGCTAGGGGTCAAATCAGAGCTGCAGCCACCAGCCTACGTCACAGCCACAATAGCACCAGATCTGTACTGCATCTGTGACTTCTGCTGCAGTTTGTAGCAATGCCAGATTCTTAACCCACTGAGAGAGGCCAAGGATTGAACCTGAATCCTCATGGGCACTATGCTAGGTTCTTAACCTGCTGAGCCACAGTGGAAGCTCCTCTTTTTATTTTTTTAATTGTTTTTGGCCTCAGCATGGAGCAGCTTGATGTGGGATCTTAGTTCCCAGACCAGGGATTGAACCCAGGCCTTGGCGGTGAAAGCGCCAAATCCCAATCACTAGACCACTAGGAAACTCCCTCACTTATTTTTTAATGTGACTACCAGAAACTTTAAAATATTCATGTGGCTCATATTATATTTCCATTAGACTATACTGCCTGTGGAAAGGCCATTAACGTGGAGCAAAATGTTTGAGCCTCTCCCAGTGTGGAGTCATTTATCTTAAATATCCTAAATAAATGCAGGTCTGCCAGGGTTATGGCCATCTCCAGAGAAAGCCATCCCATACCTTTTCTGGATTTGTGATTGAAAGTTTCTTCTTGTTTTATTACGTCCTTCTGGAAAGCTTCCTATTACAACCTAAGCTACTCCCCTTAGGCAGCCTAAGAAGCGTAATTCCTGAGACCAACCCTAGAGCTGAATCCAAGTGAAAGTCAAAGTGTAAGAGGATGCTTCCCAGATAGGACTTCAGCATCCTTGCCCACCTACCAGCCCCGATCCTTGTTGGAGATTCTGGCAGCACCCTGAGCTAGAAAATACACGGGCTTCACAATAGGAGAATATATGCAAAAATATATGTATGACCTTGGGGCAGGGCATCAAAAAGCTAAATTCATGAAAGAAAATATTGATAAATATGACAACATAAAAATCTGAAACTCCCGCTGTGGCGCAAGGGGATCAGCGTCTTGGGAGGGCTGGGACACAGGTTCCATCCTTGGCCTGGCACAGTGGGTTAAGGATCCAGCATTGCTGCGAGCTGCGGTGTGGGTCACAGATGTGACTTGGATCCTGCCTTGCTGTGGCTGTGGTGCAGGCCCACAGGTGAGGCTCCAAATCAATCCCTAGCCTGGGAATTTCCATACCCGAGAGAATAACCTTAAAAAAGAAAAAAAAAAAACTCACAAGGATTTCACATATATATATATTATACATAAATTACACTATAAATAACATAAAGTATAAAAACCATAAATTACACTAAGTCAAATAATAACTCAAAAACAATGATTTCTAGCATAGATACCAAAAGATTAGGATTCATGATGTATAAAGAAATCTCAAATTTTGTTTTAAAAGAAGTCATGCAACATGATATAAAATAGATGGAGAGATTCAAGGTAGATCACAAAAGAGGAAACATGAATAGCCAGCAAACACATCAGCAAAATGTAAATGTTAAGTGAAAGCAGATGCCCTGTTGTTGCTAACAGGTTGGCAACATTTAAAAATTGACAACATCATTAGCCAGGATGAGTTGATTTATCTATTTTGGAGACAATTTAGCAATATCTCTTAAAAATTAAAATGTGTGTACTCTGTGTCCTGTTTGACTTCACAGTATCTACTTTAGATGGCTCAGTGAGGCCTGTACAGAGGTTCCTCCTCAACCATTTTGTTTTAGCAAAACAATGGGTATAATCAAAGTATCAACTAACAAGGGACCAACTGAATAGACTGGGGACACCCATAATTTAGAAGGCCTGGCAGCAGTGAAAGCCAGTAAAGCAGATTTATAAGAATTTAGTTTAACTAGGTCCTGCTTGTTTATTTTTGTTTTTACTTTCATTACTCTAGGAGGTAGATCAAAAAAGATACCACTGCCATTTATGTCAAAGAGTGTTCCACCTATGTTTTCCTCTAGAAGTTTTAAAAGTATCTGGTCTAGCATTCAGGTCTTTAATCCTTTTTGAGTTTATTTTTGTCTATGGTGTTAGCAGGTGTTCTAATTTCATGCAGCTGTCCAATTTTCCCAGTACCACTTACAGAAGAGACTCTTTTCTCCATGGTATATTCCTGCCTCCTTTGCATAGATTAATTGACCATATGTGTGTAGGTTTATCTCTGGGCTTTCTATCCCATTCCACTGATCTATATGTCAGTTTTTTTTTGTTTTTTTTTTGCCTTTTGTCATTTTATGGCCGCACCCGCGGCATGTGGAGGTTCCCAGGCTAGGGGTCTAATCGGAGCTGTGGCCACTGGCCTGCGCCGCAGCCACAGCAACGCAGGATCCGAGCCGCGTCTGCAACCTACACCACAGCTCACAGCAACGCCGGATCCTTAACCCACTGAGCAAGGGCAGGGATCGAACCCGCAACCTCATGGTTCCTAGTCGGATTCGTTAACCACTG